>CM037793.1:14648907-14698907 GCA_021229015.1 Solen grandis
CCATTTATGCGATAACCTGTCTAGCAACATATACTTCCTGTAGCCTTTAACACCAGGCGGGGATCCAGGATTTTGGGTTAGGGGGCAGGCCCGGATCCAGCGGGGGCCTTGCCCCCCCCCCCCCCCCCCCCCCCCTGGTCATACATTTTTCTAGACTATAAAATCCCTTGATTACATCATAGTAGTGTTATCTAGAGGAAATCCCCATCGTTGGCCCCCATACTGAACCACCCGCATAACCACCTGACCAGTCAGACTCCTATTGTCTCATGGCCCCCTGCTGTTAATGTGTAGGTAATCTACGGAATACAGTTAGGGCCATCGCCACTGGCTGAATTGTTAAGGTACCCGATACACGACAGTACGATGATGATAATGCGATATCACGATGTTACGACGACGATAACGCGAGACCACGATGATGATACAACGATAGCACGATGATGATACTGCGAGAACACGAGATAACGATGATGATGATGCGATATAGTATCGTGCTATCGTCATCGTGCCATCGCGGTATCACCATCGTGCTGTCGCCTTTCGGTATCTCATCGTCTGCGTGTATCATCATCGTGCTGTCGCGTTATCATCATCGTACTGTCGTATATCATCATCGTGCTCTCTCGTTATCATCATCGCACTGTCGTACTATCATCATCGCACTGTCGTACTATCACCATCGTGTTATCGCCTTCTGGTGAGCATGCGCGAAGAACTGAACACAACCTAGCAAGCAACAGTAGCGAACAATAAGCTCAGCAAGCAATAAGTTTCAGAGTTATCCCGCCTGACGAAATCGACAATTCCCTATCCTATTTTCGGGAATTTACCGGACAACAGGAAATTATCAGCACAATCTATCAAGCAATAGTGAAAGAAATGATAATATTTGATATCAATAAAAGCTACTGGTTAATCAAAACGGCAAAATTCAAACTCTTGTATATTTTAAACAGTGTATTAAATATGATAACTACATTGATTACACCAGGAAATATTTTTTTCTGTTATATTAAAGGAAGATAGTGGACTGTACACACTGTGCAGTACTGTCTAATGTTGATCAATAAACAAGTAGGTACCGCAGAGTAATTAACTACATTGTAGTTATATGGTTGATTTAAACACCATATTAATAACTTTAGGAAAGTAAAACAACAACATATATCAGAAAGATAAAAACATTATAATTTAATCTATCAGACCAGATCAGATCAGAAGATATTCTATATAATATAAAGGGCCTGAACTGACTTATATATAGGGCTAAATTATAATATTTATATATGTATTAAATATACACTTTAAGATTTTTTTTTCACAATTAAGATATATACAAAATAATATTTACAATATAATACAGGGCTTTCCAACTTCATTATTATTTAGGTCTTCCCCTCTGAATATTTCTTTAAAATCATGCAAAAAATAAATAACTAACTACGCCTCTACGAAAAAAAAAAAGCCATTCATAGCCATACATCTGACTATAGATTGAAAAACAATCAATGTGATCCCATAAGACTATCCTCTTTCAAAATGATCTGTAATAAACTCATCCATTTCTTCGAGTATACCACGCAGACAATAAAAACACTTGTCTGCGCATGATCACCGGAAGGCGACAGTGCGATGATGATAACGCGAGAGCACGATGATGATAGTACGACATCACGATGATGATAGTACGACAGCACGATGATGATACTACGACAGTACGATGATGATAATGCGAGAGCACGATGATGATACTACGACAGTACGATGATGATAATGCGAGAGCACGATGATGATACTATGACAGTACGATGATGATAATGCGTGAGCACGATGATGATACTACGACAGTACGATGATGATAATGCGAGAGCACGATGATGATACTACGACAGTACGATGATGATAACGCGAGAGCACGATGATGATACTACGACAGTACGATGATGATACTACGACGATACGATGATGATATTGCGAGAGCACGATGATGATACTACGACAGTACGATGATGATAACGCGAGAGAACGACAACGCGACAGCACGATGGTGATACCGCGATGGCACGATGATGATAGCACGGGCCCTAACTTTCCTTGAATCCGAATCGGCAGTCGTCCATGACTGTGTGATAAGCATGTGTTTAGGATACAGCGGACACGTTCACTGATTGAGAGAAATTTACATGTCGTCTGCCGATCGAGCGATCTAACAATTGGGAAAAATAGGCAATTACCAAAATTTTGTATCAGTTACAACTATAAACTATTTAAAAGGATTTTGAAGCTGGTAACATGGGACTTATAAGTGGAACCAAGAGTGAGGCTACATTGTAGAGACAGACTACATGCAGACACATGTCAACTCAAATATATTTAGAAGTAATATAATTATAAAACAAATTTCCAATAGATAACTTTTATGTATCATCGCGGTTTTCCCTACAATATCATTATATCTAAATATTTAAGAAATATGGAAAGTGTCACCTGCAGATTTACCGTACCGTAGCTCATACACTTGAACTGTTTTAAGACATTCTGTACCATTATGTAAGAAATATATTCTTGTAGCTGTCAAGCTACCTGATATTTCTGAAAGCAAGATGCGCTGCAAGAGGTAACATATATCAGTATTACCGAAATCATTATGACAAATTAACCCACGTCCCTAGTATGTATTTATAAGAAGAGACACTTCATTGATACACGTGCCTAACTCAGTCACCCCCTCGTCTTCATCATGCAACCAATCCCTCCACATATTAATTACTGCCCCAAGTATCTGGTTCAAATCCGATGAATCTTCTTTTTTTAATTACTGTCGGGAAATTGAAGATGTAATAAACACCTGTGGGGTGTAGTGCCGCCTGACTGTGGTTTTCAAATCCTAGACAAGAGACCCCTATAGATGGGACCGGGCCACTTAATATAGATGAAAAACCAAGCCAGGATGATTATCCAGAACCAAGTTGGTATGTCACAGTCTCAGATCTCACTTTCGACTTCCATAGTCCATGCAGGACACTTAAGTAATTCATCGTTTGGAACGTAAGTCATACTTAAGTCTATTTACGTCGTTTTTATATAACTAAAGCCATATTATTTTTCATTTCAATATTCCATTAAAAACAACATATGTATAGTAAGTAAATCGTTACAATTCTATGGGTACTTGTGACTTCTTTTGCGACCAATGAAGACCAAGATCAGCCTACAAATCTGAGAAATCTGATCATGATCTGCATTGTTTGATATCAGACAACAAAGTTTAAGTCAAATGTGAAGAAAGGACCGGTCAATTTTAGAAATTTAGCATGAGTTTCGCCTTTGAACCCCAACCATGACGTACCGACGTCATAAAGAGGGGTACATATTTATCTCTCTTTCTTCGCCTCACAGCTGTAGGAAGATCCATATTGGTTGGTCGGGATAATGTAGGTAAAACCAGTCAGGATAATGTAGGTAGATCCAGGATTGGTTGGTCGGGGTAATGTAGGTAAACAGTCAGATAATGTAGGTAGATCCAGGATTGGTTGGTCGGGATAATGTAGGTAAAACCAGTCAGGATAATGTAGGTAGATCCAGGATTGGTTGGTCGGGATAATGTAGGTAAAACCAGTCAGGATAATGTAGGTAGATCCAGGATTGGTTGGTCGGGATAATGTAGGTAAATCCAGGCAGGACAATGTAGGTAGATCCAGGATTGGTTGGTCGGGATAATGTAGGTAGATCCAGGATTTGATAATCAGGGCAATGTAGGTAGATCCAGGATTGGTTGGTCGGGATAATGTAGGTAGATCCAGGATTTGATAATCAGGGCAATGTAGGTAGATCCAGGATTGATTGGTCGGGATAATGTAGGTAAATCCAGGCAGGACAATGTAGGTAGATCCAGGATTGGTTGGTCGGGATAATGTAGGTAGATCCAGGATTTGATAATCAGGACAATGTAGGTAGATCCAGGATTGGTTGGTCGGGATAATGTAGGTAATTCCATGCAGGACAATGTAGGTAGATCCGGGATTGGTTGGTCGGGATAATGTAGGTAGATCCAGGATTTGATAATCAGGGCAATGTAGGTAGATCCAGGATTGGTTGGTCGGGATAATAAAGGTAAATCCAGGCAGGATAATGTAGGTAGATCAAGGATTGGTTGATCGGGATATGTAGGTAGATCCAGGATTTGATAATCAGGGCAATGTAGGTAGATCCAGGATTTGATAATCAGGGCAATGTAAATAGATACAGGATTTGTTGGTCGGGATAATGTAGGTAGATCCAGGATTGGTTGGTCGGGATAATGTGACTTAGCGAGGCATGCCACTTGTCTTCCGCATGAAACCGCCGTGGGGCATCACTCGGTCTGTTTCCTGAAGACAATGTCTCCAATTGACTGAACTTCCTGAGATGACCGAGATGATATGAAAGAATCATGAACTACCTTCTATTATAACTCCACAATATCAACGAATTACGTATACCGGTATTCAGATGAAGGTTTTCCAACCCTAATAGCGATCAATTCTATCAAAACTTACAAGTATTACTTGACAACATAACCCGGAGAAAACCCCATGTCTGGACGGTCGACCATTGTATCCTCTCACATGCGTGACCAGGAATCGAACCCGGGCCGCATTGGTGAGAAGTAAATGGCGCTACCACTATGCTATCCAGTATCTTAATAACAGTCCAACGTATGTCACTTCTTTCCTCTTTTTTTTTCAGAGGTGTAGCTGATTACCTCCCTTAGATCGTCTGCGATTTTAAGCTTGATTTCGGCTGCTGTCATTATGTAAGAGAACGTCGATTCTAAGTTCCCGATTTGAACTTTGATTTCCCTTTGGAATCAATCATATGATATGTAAACAGTAAATTCGTGCTCAAAACCATCTGTCCCCCGAATGATTGCAAACATTTCTTGACAAATGAAACTCAATATTCTTCTATATGAATATATTCTAAAATGCGCCGTAGTTCACTTGTAGCATACATGAATGCAGATTCGAAAGTCGTGGGTTCGAACCCCGTTTGGGTAAGTATTTCAAAAGGCCTTCCCATGTTACAGGTACATTCTTGGAACCGTCGAAAAGGATAAGTTTAATTTGGAAATAAATTGTCCCCGATCTTCATTGTATAAGTAAGAAAACCTTTAATCTATAGTATATCTAAAGATCACATTCACATTAGACTTTCTTTGAATTTACTGAAACATTAGCTACGCTGAATTTTGAATGACTTGCATTTTGTCTGTAAATAAATCCCCAAAAATGACGTTCCAATTTTCAATCAAAAGTGAAGTTTCAGTTTACAATAAAATGTAAGCCAATAGTTATTCATATACACGAATGTTATATAAGTTTTTAATTCATTTAGTATGCTAACCATACAAACATTTAAATCTGAACAATGCATGCTATATCTATCATCTATAAACATTCAATGACAATTTTGAAAACAAATTTTGCAAGAGGTCAGAAAACAGTTATTAGTATAATTATGCATTTTTAATTAATTAAGTAGTTCTGAGTAAAAAAACAACATGTTTCACTCGTAGAAGTTTATTTAATATATGCACCTCTCTAAAAGAAGTACAGAAATCAGTACAATCAATATACATGTACACAATACAAGAATAATTTTTGTCGAAGAAAAGAAATGCCTTTTTTATTAATAAAAATTGAATATTGGCTTTGGAAAAGACAAACACTCATCCCCTAAATTAAAGATGAATTATGTACAGTTAATAGGAATATATCATAACTGGTCGATCAAAAAATGTGTATATCGCATCCTACACTTCCTCGATGTTTGTGTCTCTATATATGATTCTTAGTCTCGTTGCAAAGATTTACATAGCATGCCAATGTGTAGCCAGTTTGTTCCGATGAGATGATGGATCATGGATTGTCTCGTGGCACATATTTATAACATCCTAGACTAGACGTCGAGAAACTATCGCCCACTGTATACAACATGCCGAAATACACAGAACAGTTGACATTCAGTATTGAACCGGCCTCTCTCTCTCTCTCTCTCTCTCTTTTCCGTTCATCCAAGCAATCATGATTCTGCTGTCAACAGAATCCGATGTTTTGTGTCGAGACCGGTGAAGTATTAATGGAAAGATTAGTGGATGAGGTCCTACTGAGAGGCAAATTTAAAACAAATTAAGTCAAGGCAATGCAATTTGCTATCTCATATTTTATGGGTGAAAAGTGGTGTTTTTATACCTCTCTACGAATGTGTTCATAGTTTTAAATTACATGGATATGCACTCTCCATGTCAAGTGTCGCCTAGACAAACTTTAAACCTGCTTTCATCATCAATATTAAACTGTCCTGGTTGAAAAAGATTAGAGACATTAACTAATATTAAGCCACACCCAATTAAATATTCTGACATTGAGCCAACCGGTTCTGGGACTGTGCTGAGCGGCAAGCGGTTCCATATCAGGACTTTGATAGGCCGTGACCGGGGAATGAAACTGGTTAACGAGCAGATATTTATCAACTCGGCTAACCCATATACATTACATACATTTACAGAAAGCAAAGTTCAGTTTAAAACATATTATGGCAATATCTCTAATTGCCAATTTAGTGAGTGTGAGAAATAGAACAACCGCATAAAAATCCAGCATAATTAAACATGTCTTACATTTGGGACAAAGGATAAAGATCGGTCAGCCGTGAAGTATTCTGATACTGGGAAATCAAAATAAAACCTATCTATTTTGTCTTACACACATCATGAGTCATCCACGTGGTCTATCTGTTGCAGTAATACGTCTGGTTTCGAAAGAAACTTTGCGTTATATCAAGACACGGTATTCGTGGTGAATTCATTGAAAGATGAAGTGCGAGGTAGCATGCCAGTAACGATATGTCAAGCGGAGATGGTGTTTAGGGCAGTGATTAGGACAACTGAGCTGGTAATCGAGGGATATTACAAAAAAGTCTTAAGAACACATACACTCACACACACTTTGCTTTTGGATTTTTGTAAAAGGTATGCGTATATTGAACGGTAGGTCTGGAGGTGATAAAGGGGTGGGACAGTATACTGTTATAGGACATCGTGGTAGTAGTGTAGTAGATTACGTGTTAACGTCTAGTAATTTGTTCAATTTTGTTGATGTATTTGACGTAGGAGAGCCAGATATTATATCTGATCACTGCACTGTTTCCTATAGTTTTTTATTTGAAACTTCCTCAAATGTTAAGCAGGAGTTTAGTCATGTTGATCAAGAGAGTATTGGCTATAAGTTTGTATGGAGCAGGGTTATTGTGATTCTATGCTTCAGTAGGAAATAAAAACATTAATAGTAATCCTTGGTATACAGATGAAAGCGAGGCAGCAAGAGTAGTTTTTCATGTTTTAGACAAATTTAGGGTAAGCAATTCAAATGAAAACCGTCAATATATGGTTAATGTGAGATCCAGATATAAATCATTGATAAGAAAATGCAGATCTAATTATGACCATTTAGACACTGAAACTTACCGAGGCCCGTTATAAAAATGCGAAAGAATATTGGAACTTATTGAAAGGTGTATCTGGAATGAAGAAAACAAATGTTTCTATTTTAGCGTTTGAACGATATTTCAAATCTGTAAATAATAATGATGATCCCCTTTTTCACCCCAGATGATGATGTTCTGTATTTCATAGAAAGGTATGAGAACAATGAATTTAGTATAATGTTTGATGAACTGAATGTTGAAATATCCTTTGATGAAATTTCAATGCAATTAAACATGAATCGTAGCGTGGGGCCTGATAATTTATTAAACGAGTTTCTTATTCATGGGAGGGATACGTTATTGCCCTTTCTGCAGGTGCTTTTCAATAAGTTTTTTTTTACTATGGGGTATTTTCCTGAGTGCTGGTCGGAAGGATATATAGTCCCACTTCACAAAAAGGGGGATATTAACAATGTAGAAAACTTTCGGGGTATTACTCTATTGAGCTGTTTAGGCAAATCATTTACGCGTGTTCTTAATACTAGACTATCTAAATGGGCTGAAAACTATTTCGTCTATATTGAAGCACAGGCAGGTTTTAGAAGTAAGATGAGTACAGTAGATAATATTTTTGTGTTGCATGGTCTTATCACGCATATAGTAAATCAAAGTAAACTTCTTTATTGTGTTTTTTAAAGCATTTGATTACATGGTTCGTGATAATTTATGGTAAAAACTAATTCAGTTAGGATTTAGTGGAAATATGTTCAATATAATGAAGACTATGTATGTGGGTGTTAACTCTAGGGTCTAGCCCCGGAAAGCGTCGGTGAAAGTCATCGACTAGCTCCTCCAGGATGTCGATTACGGAAGCCGGGCCGCCTTCTTATTGCAGCAGCACCTCTTCAAAGCCCATTCGAGGTCATTGCTGCCTAGTACTATGACAACCCGGTCAAACATATCGCCCACCATGTATATCTTAACCGAATATACACATATATACACATATATACACATATGAATGTATACACGTACATAGATACATATCTTCAGATAAAATTAAAATTTCATTACACACGAGTAACTCCGTATATATAAGTCCATTTCCTGTTATTGTTGAAAAGAAGAAAAAAACATTTAATTATCATTAAAACGAAAAAAGGATCTAAAAATCAAAATTTGATCATGAAATGAAACATATCAGACTACATGAGCTTGTTTTATACCTATAGAGTGACTCTCAAATATCCAGTTGTTATTTGTTTATGTTTGTTTAGTGGATTTAACGTCGAACCGACATGGAGACGATGTCTAATTGAGACAGATATGGTGCTGACACACTGCAGTATTACGCCTTAGACATGTGGCATGATACCACACCCAGTCACATTATCCTGATACCGGGTCAACCAGTCCTGGAACTACCCTTATATGCTGAGCGCCAAGCAAGGGAGCTATACCAATACCATTTTCACGTCTTTGGTATGTCGCGGTCAGGGATCGAACCAACGACCTCCCGATTTCGGGACTGACTCTCAAACCACTCGGCCACTGGGACCGGTTTCAGTTCTTTGCACATTGTCAGATAACGTTAAATAACATACACTTCAATAATTTAAAACTGCTGTTTGTGCGAGCATATCTCATTACATATATCTAAGAGTAGTAAGAAAACCATAAAATGCTTTTGTGTGATCATTTTAGTATCAAATAAATTAAAGGAAATCCAGGTGATTGAGTAATTACTTGTAGTCATCTCCGTAAATATCTATTAGACAGCAATATGTCATTTTCTGGGTAGTTCAATTAATAAAAAGCTAGCACCTCAGTGTTATCTCAATAAAAAGTAATGCTCAACTCAAAGAAAAGTTTGGAAACAATATATATTCAAATGAGTTGGTATTTAACAACTGTCACGTGATCAATGCCCTCGAGGTAACAGACAACAGTGAACAAACAATTAACGAGCTGAGTGTGACAAATGTTGCTTCTGTGATTAATAAACAAAAAGTTGAAGGTGACATAGTCCCCCTTGTAGAGCACACATGATAGTCGGTCTGGCTGATACATACTGTCGCCTTGACAACGATCGATAGCCTTAGGATAATACTTCCCTTACTGTTGTTTCATTTGATAAATCAGCTTGTGTATTTAGTCTGAACATGGCATACATTTAATTCCTGGGATTTTTAATGTTTACCATAAGTTAGATATAACCGTCTCCCTAAAAATAAATATATACCGAACGTAAATCAAATTGTCTTTGCCTGAAAGCCATCCAAATCTTTTTAGATTTCTTTAGTGAAATAGTTTGGACTGCATGAGTTTAATTTAAACTTATTTATGTTACGTACTTCGGGAAACGGGGTATTATTACTTACACTAATCCATTTCAACTGTTCCTGTGTTGGACCAGTACTTTGCGCCTGGGAAGATCATGAACAATCCTTATCCCAAATTGGGTTCGAACCGACAACCTTCGGATCCGTGGTCGGGAATGTTACCGCCGGACCACAGTGTCCTTCAATCTCCACTGACTTTTGACTAAGAGCTTTGAGGCAATGATAACTGCAGTGAAATTCATGTAAAATTGACTTTAATAGCTTATAATAAAATTTCACCTTCATCATACTCAACAACAACAATAAATGTATTGTACTATTTTATTATCAAACTGTAACTTTGACCATACAGATGAAGATCTCCTTTCTGAAATGTTGCCAAATTTAAGTACAGATGAACCTGTATTAGCGGTCACCTGTACTAAGCGATCAACCAGCACATAGCGGTCACCTGTACTAAGCGATCAACCAGCACATAGCGGTCACCTGTACTAAGCGATCAACCAGCACATAGCGGTCACCTGTACTAAGCGATCAACCAGCACATAGCGGTCACCTGTACTAAGCGATCAACCAGCATATAGTGGTCACATGTACTTAGCGATCAACCAGCATATAGCGGTCACCTGTACTAAGCGATCAACCGGCATATAGCGGTCACCTGTACTAAGCGATCAACCAGCACATAGCGGTCACCTGTACTAAGCGATCAACCAGCATATAGCGGTCAGTTTTAATTTTTACCAAACTGTAGCATTTTGTCATATATTAAAACGTCATTTAGTGGTCACCTCTGTAAATCGGCCACTTTCTCTTTTTCCCTTGACTTACCGCTTAAGACAGGTTTTACCGTACTTTGCACATACTCTCTAGTACACGGAGTCTAATCACAAACCACATTGTCCTGACTGGTTGCAAGTCACCTTGTCCAGTGTTAAATTCGTAGAAAAATTATATTAATCTGCCGTGTTATTTATGTGTTTTAAGGCACGGAAGTAAAAACTGTACGTGTTTGTTTTAGAATATTTTCTTGTAAATAAGATCTATAAATAGAAAAAGGTCGTTACATATTTTTTTCCATTTTGTATAGGTTTGTCCTATGTATAATGATTTGATTCAGAAGTGTGTCCTAGCATCTTCTTTATGGACAAAGGAAAGGATTTATATATTTATATTATATTAAAAATGGTACTAAATAGAACTGCTTAAATATTTTTACTGTTCCTTTTTCACAAGAGATCAAGGCAATAGATTTTATCTTTTTTCATTTGCCATAGTGGACATTGACTCGCTAATATCAAGTCAATTACCCATGTAATTATATATGTATTACAATAAATACTATTTGAATATGAACTAGGATTTCGAAAGCCAAGAGATACTTCATCGAAATACCTAATTATTGATACAGACTAAATATCAATCGGAATGGAAATTTGAGGCGAATTGCAAGCCGACACGAGGCTCTTGTAGCTCACATTTAGCTTTATACGTATCGTTTACTTCCGTAATATGTATAGGTTATGCGTATCTTTTTCTTCAACCCTCATATAGACCTTCACGTGTATCTAACAATAGTCGAGTGATGCTGAAGGTACATTAAGACAGAATTAATATATACATTACCTAATAGTATCTGACAGATTCAAGACCGCGAATATACCATGACATTCACCATGGGTTCTCAATAGGGAAATTAACCGATATATTGTGACGCAATTTGTCTGTCTTCCATAAATTACTTATATATCATTATGTCCAATTTTTATTTAATAGATTTTTTACACCTTGATAGCAATATATCCCAGACATAACTTGTACGTTGTCCGCCTTTTTCACTTGAGTCGGATAAAGGTTATTTTTAACGGTATTTATTTACCGGTGATGTGACATCGAGGCGGGTTTGGAAATTACATCACAATTCATAAGATGTTAAGGGTTGATACAAGAACCAGCATGTGTTAAAGATATTCAATTTATCGATTTCACGTCATATTTGAGCCCGTTTTTTAAGCTACGCAGATTTTTAACATTACATGTATATTAATTCATAGCTCAATTTTTTTTTTCTTTCATAAGTGGTCAACGATTCACGTGTGGCAGATCCAAAAGCAAATTATATATATTTATGACAACAGGTAATTACAAAAAAAATAAAAATAAATAAAAAATAATCAACATACGTTCATAGCATCTAACGAAGCTTTCATATTTTCTTTTCTTTCTGTCCCTCGTGTCTTCGAAATTCCTCAAGGGGGTTCAATAATACGACCATAAACTAGAAATATAACTAGATCGTAGCCAGGTTACATAATTGAGGATACTTCAAAAAAGCAATTTGAAATTATAGACTGGTCACATAATTTGAGTCAAACTCCACAGAGTGATCTCCCTTACAAGCAAAAAAAAAAAAAAATCACTGCCGCCACAAATGTCACGTGATGATGGTAAACTAACAAAATGGCGCCTCCGTCTGCTGTCACAACAAAAATATTTTTAAAATGATTTTTTTATTTTTTACCACAGGCGATATTTGATGTGTATTAAAAAAAAAATACTTAGGGAAATGACACTTGCAGTAAAATAAAAAAACATTGGAAAAAGAAAACAGCTAAATTCTGTTAATTTTTACTTTTGGTGGCAACTGTAAGGGGGGGGGAGGTAACTACTGCAGCGGAGTTTGAATTTGAGTGCACTTCGAAAAGGGCAAATTGAAGTTACAGACTGGTTACATAACTTGAGTGTACTACGAAAAGCGCAAAACTAACATTTATACAGAATATGATATACATGTACTTGATAGATATTGAGTTCATATTCCACCAGTAGTGGTTACCCACTCATCTAAAGAGGTAACAAAACATTTTTTTAAGTCCATGTTATCATAGATACGAGTCTTCTGGACAAGTTTTGTTTTATATAATGTTTGTTAAAAATTAAACATGTCTTTATGGTTGCCTCTACTTCTACTAGCCAAAGACCAAGATCGGCAAATAGTATAAATCTAAAAAAAAAAAAAAACCACTAACAAATTGTGCAATTCCCGCAAAGCCACGATCTTAAATATATCATTTTCTATTGAAAATGTGTGAAAATAAAAACATTACATTACCATCATCATTACTGAAAATAATTCCTTGCCACAGAGAAATGATTATTTTATAATATGGTTACAGTTTCCTCCGTGATTTTTTCATACATTTTTGAAATTTTGCAATATTCAAATGATCTGCATCTTTCCCAAATATTTCCCCTGTGTTCTTAAAGGATTCCCCTTGCTTCTATAGGAGTTTCCTATCTCTGTTTAATAGGTCTTTGTACTAGCCATACGAAGTTTGAAATCAAAGGATTTATCAGTTGGACTTGACTTATCTAACAATCAAAAAGTTGACCTTGACCTTTTTAAAACACACACCCCGAAGTCAACGGGGTCCTCTACTAATCATGTGCGAATAGTGTACAATGTTTTGAGACCAAAGAGTCGTTTAAGTCTGAAAATCCTTGCTTAGCATATATTTCATTTTCAGAGTTTTACCATGCGATCTTGTGATCTTGAATATAGAGGGACTGGCCCAATATCAACAGCATTCATTCATTGATCCTAAGCAACGGCCGTACTAGGTTCGAGACTTTACGATCAGTTAGAATTCAAGTCCAAATTTGGACATCGAGACGCCAACCGACATGCGCAATATATGGTGTCCCTTCACTCACAACCATGCCAATCCCTTCTTCGAAGAAGGACATAAAAATAATGAGTGACGTAAAGTCGAATACAGTTAATGACGACACATCGAAAATTTTAGGAATCCTTAAGATATTATATTCGTAGTACTATGAAATAAAAAATAAAAAAAACATTATTTTTTGTGAGACTTTTTTGTTTGTTGAGGAGTTTGTGTGTGTGTGTTTTATTGTTTGTTGTTGTTGCTATTTAACTTGTGATCATAGAAAATACTCTTGAAAATAATATTTCCTATGATAATATATGACTCGTAAGTATTGTTTGCATATGAAATTAAAATGCTTGATGTAAAAATGTTATTTTCTTACAGACTTTTTTTTTTACTAAATGCTACATTCCAAAGAATCTGGAGTTTGCGTCTCCGAATATTTTGGAATTACATATTTTAGTGAAATTTAATGAAGACTTTTCAATAAACGACTGCTTGGTGGAAGAAAGCTGTACATGATAAAAATTCAGAAATATAAACAAATCACGTCAAACATTATGTAAAATCTTGCATTTCCCTTCTTATGAATACATGTACTCCAATCAACAATGTGAGGAAGGTATTACTCTGTAAAGAACTGAGACATAACAATCAAATCAAGGCAATGCAATTTGCCACCAACTTTCAGTTATTGGGGAGAAGTGGAACTATTGTGTTTCTCTTTAAAAATGTGTGATTATTTTAAAAAAGATGAAGTCGGCGTTTTACGGGAGTGACTACGCACGCGTTCATTCAACTAGGAATAACCATCCGTAGTCATGGTTACGATGAAATGTTCATAGGGAACTAAATAGCGTCTAATGGAAGTCTCTTTGTGCTCAATGTATTTTGGAGATGCGTTTGAGAAAATAAAATCAGAGAGATGAGCCTCATAATTAAATTTAAATTGATAAAAGATATCATTGTAAGATCTTAAATGTCAAGAATGATACATGCAAATATTTTCTGTTTATCTATTTCCTACGCAGGTGGGTAAAAATAAGTAAATTAATTAAAGATGAATACATTAATAATACAGAGGATATTTTGTGTCAGAGTTACTGATATTTTATTTTATTATCCTCTTGGGTTCGGGTGTTATTAGTGATACATAGCCTTGTATTTCTAGTTTGTTTCTTTACATTTCCATTCCAAATCGATGAAATACGCCAGACAATATAAAAAAATTAAACAACCCCCAGAAAATAATAAAATTAGAATTAAAGGCACAGCTCTCCCCATAATATCGAGTCCTTTTTTTATAATCTGTTGAAACTAATTTTCAAACAAGGTGTTACTTGCAAACAAAAAGATACTTCTTTTCTTAATTTAATTTAAAAAAATGTCAACTCATGATGATATTAAAGGCATTTCAGCGGGTTTTCTTTTCTAACGGACATACTTTTTCTTAAATCTTGCACATAAGTACTTTAGACATAAAAAGAGGGTGTCACCGTGCTCATTTCAGTAGAGATTAAGTTTATGGTAAAACATCACACATTGCTAGAATTTGTTGAAAATATCAAAGTATTAAAAATGGGAAAGTTGGCATCTAAATACTTTAATAACATATAAAAAATATCTTCAGATTTTCTATTACTATAATTTGTAACTTATTATATGTTTTATAAGTAAAAGGTGAAAATAATGTCGTTTAACATTCGTGGAAAATATACTGCAAGCAAACACAGTTATTGTGTCTGGTTGTTGTTATAGTTGTTGTTGTATTGGGGTATAGTATTTCAATCATATAGCGACGTCCAGCTAATTACAGGTGGAGGAAGACCCCGAGTACACAGAGGTACCCGGGTAGAACCACCGACCTACCGCAAGCCAGCTGGAAGGCTTCCTCACATGAAAAATCCGAAATCCCTAAAAGGATTCGAACCTACAGCGGTGAGGGGTATTGTGTCTGGACCAAAATATAAACCTATAATTTTCTTGATAAAAAATTCAATGGACAGATTTTTTCATATTTTTTTTCAAATTCAATCCTCATATAAAAAGGCTTTCTGAAATTGTAAAAAAATGCATACCTCACCACGTTTTGGTTTTTAACTAAAACTTTTTTTTTTTTTCGGAAAATTTGCATAAAACACTAAAATGCAACTTTTTGGAGCCTCAACATTTGGAAATATGCTTTTAATCATGTTTAATACATGAATCTTAAAAACTTGGGGTTCCTTCTCTTTTCTGAAAAAATGTGAGAATTTTTCTTCTTCTTCTTCTTCTTCTTCTTCTTCTTCTTCTTGACTCGGGACACCACGGGAGATTGCTTTATCTCCTTCGGCAACTCTGCCCCAAAATTATGAACAGCAATTGTTAAATGATATTTAAATAAATTGTGAAATAAGTGAACTAAATAGAAATACTGCTCTTAATTCTTTATGAAATACATTCAACCCTTATTATAGCGTTCCTTTCGAAGATATATTCTACCTTATTCTCATATTTAGGTAAAGTCCCTGTAATGGTTCCGCCACATTTCGGACCTCATGACCTTTCACGGAGACAACCAAGGTTTCCTAATGTTTCATTAGGGTACCTTGGTTATCTTGGTAGAGGTTAAGTGGTCCAAGCCATAGCGGAACCATTACAGGGACTTTGCCTATTCAAAACGTTCACTTTGACACGACGTTAACATTATCGTAGTCTGTAGATAAGAAACATTACATACCAGAATATAGCAAGCATTCTCTGATGTAGCTGCATATCGTTTTTATATTATTAAAGTATCCCGCGTGGTCTGCCGTGGTGGTACCATCATGTCTACGGATTTTAGAATCCATCTTTACTTCAGAGCTTCATTTGATATACCTCTTTGAACAACATAAGATCAAGGCTGACGAAGGATGGTCCATTCATAAGAATTCTGTAGTTCGCCCTGTTCCGTCTCGTCGAACGCTATACCACGGTATTGTCACATGATCGTCTTGTTGTTGTTGTTGTTGTTGTTGTTGTTGTTGTTGTTGTTGTTGTTGCTGGTGGTGATGGTGGTGGTGGTTAAAATATCCCGTCTTTTGCACTCAATGCGGATACTACAATAACAAAATGGCATCGAAAAGCATCAGATGAGCACCCAGTTCCTTGATAAAGTAATTTTAAACGAAAAAAAAATCAGTTAACGGTATTGGATTAATCTAGAGGAAAAGAAAAACAATTTTACTGGATTGTTTGATACAAAATATAAACAAATAATAATACGTCATGATCATGATATACCATGATATACCATAAAGAAATGTGATCTCAATTTTATGTTGTTAAAGTAATTCAGAATAACCCTGATTGTCTTGCGATTATCGTATTAGCCCTGTAACCTGAAGGTCGTAATAAATTAAATTAGTTCGACAGTTACTCATAAAACAAATGCTCAATGAATTTTTTATACAACGGCCTCTGCAGAATATTTACTGAGCTAAATTTGCATGTATAAAACAAAAATAATTTATGATTGCATAAAATCCTTTGCTGTCAGCAATATGGCAATTACCTCCGTACCGTTTTGTTATTTATTTTATCGATGTTACAGCCTTGCTCTAACTATTTGATGAATAGCCCCTCCTACGCAATAACAACAATAAATAACAAACTTATTTTATTATTCCCACTATCCTTGAACACATAATATGTAGTATATCATTTCGTATTCAAACTCCTCCGATGATGTGTCGAGGCACATGTTTAATAGCTCTATAGACAACATATTCCCGGACTCTCGACGCCTCCTGACAAGACGCTGTAACTATGTCGGTAGACCATTTCACTCCAAACTGAGATGTAAACCCAAGTAAATCAGCGAGCTCTTATCTACATGTTGGTGTAAAATTTCACACATTGTGCAATGGGAAATAAATTTCCCAGCCTCTGTCTGGTCAGCAAAAACCTCTGGTGACATGGTATATAAACTATTTAAATGACTTTCATGGTGATGAGTATGATAGGAATTTTTCCCTCCCACGCACCTCTCTCTCTCTCTCTCACTCACATCAAACACACATCGTGCCCTATCTTTATTCATCATAAAACCTTTTTGTATCAATGTAATACGTAAATTGCAGGCAAATATAACATTTAATATAAACATAAGATTCATTCACTTTATTTCAGTCTACACTATCCAAACTTTTATAGTGTAAATCTATCTCAAGGTCTAAGCCAGCGTCGGATACCACGATTGCCTATTACATCTGTCATCCGTGGGAAACTTGGCTAGCACTTTATCGTTATAAGGAAATTTATAAGAGGTACGTCGACAAATCGAAATGCTCTTCAGTTGGAGATCTAAAATCTGTAAGTCAGTAACAGGCTCCTCATAGTGATTACGTCACGCTGCGCTACCGTAAGTACGAGAGTTTCTTTTGATCAAAAGAATCCCCACAACCTAGTGGGGCTGCGAATGGTGGCGCGGCTTTTTAAATAATCGATAACGAGCAATGCTAACTAATACTCCCACGGGCGATGGATGAAGTAACAGAATGAGCGCTCATAGGTTTCCGATGCTGGGTCTAAGCATTTGAACTGGAATTGTTCATTGTTGACTCACTGTTACATGTAAGCGAAAAAAACGACGATTTTCTTTCTGATTCTAGCTCGTCTAATCGAGGAGTAAAGAAGAGGATCGGACTAGAGGATGGGAATCGGCATCGCCGTTTTCGTGTCGCCTCACTTTTAAGGTATTTCTTTGAAACATAAAATGCTTCTTAATGACCATCACCCTAACCTGTAGACAAGAGAGTACATACAGTATTTCTATCATGTATTTTGACAAAATTATGCCTATCTCTATTTTCGACTTAAATCTCGGTTAAGTTTTAGTACCACTACACTTTGCTTTGTATTGCTTTGAAACTTAGAACCATTACCTCGTCCTGTAGGTAGTTAAGAGTACACAGCTCTGCCATGGATTGTAATTAAATATGCCACTTTTTTTACTAAGGTTTTCGTACAATCTCACTTTTTTCACTGAACGTTTGAAACTTGAAGTCCAAGTTTATGACACCCACCTGTAAGCAAGAGAGGCAAAGCCTCGAAGCGAGAACAGCATTTTATTAAATTGAATTACGCACCGTAGGTACGATAGAAAGCAGGACAGATAGAGGCTTGTTTTTATCACCGAGGTGCTCCGATTGACAAATTGACCAAGACAGTAAGGGTTGTCGTTCATCTATATGCCGTATCACTTGAAATTTACAATAACGATAACTCTTAGGTATACTTTTTTCCGATTTCTCCAGAAGTAAACATTTTAAGATGACGACTGACGAAACCATTTATCTTTTCTTTGCAATATTGCACAGTTTTCGGCCTCCTTTTTTCTTAAAGACGTTTTCTACAGTAACAGTTTTTATTATATAGACAAAGAAGGAAATTCAAACAAGCGCAGAGAATTTTCTTAAACTTTGCATGACTAAAGAGAATCTCACTAGAAACAAATACAATGGGAAAACATGGGGTCCAATCTATTTTTGGAGTTATCTGCCCTTGGGAATGAGTTTCTTTGCTCTTATCTTTCTTTTCCAACGGCAGATAACTAAAAAATCAAGACTATCGATACCCGATTTTATTTAACATTATTGTTTGTTATTTCATTCCTAGTTATTATGCAATGTTTAAAAACAATTTTATCCAACAGAATGTTCCCTTTGTTTCACAAACTGCGTGTTTCTTGAAAAAAAAAATCTACATATTCGCGTTTGCGACTATAGTATAAAAATCTGTCGGATAGAATTTCTGAAAATTTCACACAGTGACATTTTAATCAATATCAAACATACTGAGCACGACTCGTGTGCCACGGAATGTCATTCAAAACGCACGAAGTAATTATACTTCCTAAATATCACAATGTCACCGTCGCGAGGATGTCACGCATCAAATTTTGCAACTGTTCTTTCTTGGAAATGAATCTTTATGATACCCTTGTTGCCATAAAAATGTTGCACCTTTGTTTCGTCAAGCCATTTTTCAAATGACTTTTACCTTAACAGAATTGATTTTGTACATCTAGTCATGAATCCAACTTCGCATAACAGCTTCAATCTTCAATAAGGTTTTCAACCACAAACTCCGCATGTCTTTTCAAAACCTATCAACAACAACGCAGCCTCAGCAACAAAACTTGACTTAACTAGACTTAACTATTTGAGTTCGACAGTATTTCGGTCATATAGCGACGTCCTGCTAATTACAGGTTGAGGAAGACCCCGAAAGCACGGAGGCATCCGGGTAGAACCACCGACCTACCGCAAGCCAGCTGGAAGGCTTCCTCACATGAAAATCCGAATGACCCTGCCGGGATTCGAACCCACGCGGTGAGGGGCTGAATGAGTGTTAAAGTCAGCGACTTTACTCTCTCAGCCACGGAAGCCCCTGCAACAAATCTGAACATTATATAAAATCGAGCAACCAGTGAGTACTATTCAAAACAAGATGGCGATAGACAGTACATACTACAGTATTGAAACTTTACGTAACTTTATAAGTTCTTAATCTGATTAAACTAATCAGTTAGAACAGGACATAAACTATATCAACGAACTGAACAAATGCTTGCTGTAAAGACAAAATACGGAACAGCAAATGTAGATATCCAAGACCTAGAAGTACGCTTCATGCCATAAAACGTAGTGTTATAGAAGATGCACTATCAGAAGATGAGAACTGTTAACGACTAGTGAAAATATGATCAAAGAACATCTAGATATTACGCTTTTAATCTGATCATTATACGCAGTATGTCATGGATTTCCGACAAGCTACAATAATAAGGAGAAAATAAGTTCTAGAGGACGACATTATGAAAACATTAAATAATCTCTCGGTGACTAGGTGTGGGAGTTAAATCCCCAAAGGAATATAGGTAGTCTGCAGAACCTTCTGTAACACAATAAAACAGGGAAAAAAAAGATCGTGGGAGCAGAGAACTGAAATATGTTGATGGTGACGTGTCTGAGGTCAAAAACGAGGAAAATCAGTAATTAAAACTAGTAATTCTCGAAAAATTCGTTACCAGGACTACATTAAAAATGTTCAAAATCGTGATATTGTTTTTAACAGACTTGGATTTCTAAACAAAGATTTGTAAATATTGAAATTCCAGGTTATAGTCGTGTACATTTATTTGGTTATAATCAGAAAATGTTTATCGAGGTCGTTATAAGAAGAGGTCGTTGAACAAAACCGATGTTATTATGTGGACTAAGAAAATGTTCTCTTTTGATGAAGATGTATTTAATTGCAATATATATATTCCACCAAAAAATCAACATGTAGCCAAGAATTTGATTTCTTTAATGAAAAAGAAAACGGCATTGAAATATGCAAACATTATGGCAAATACATTTTGATCTAAACAGTGGAAAAAAAACAGTTTTGAAATATTACATGTACTAGTAATTTAGAGTTTGGTAACTGATTATGAAAATTTGTTACCTGGTAATATTAACATACCAGACCGGGTTTCTAAATGTAACCAGGTGCCGAAAGAGAAAACAAAGACAAATTTTCCCTTATCGTTGAGTTCGTTTTTCATGAGTAATGAAAGAAGTGTACATCTACAAGGAAAAAATAAAAACAGTTTCAGGCTACAGTATCGGATCTGAAACTAGAATGTTTAGGTTACAAAACATAATTATTTAATTTAAACAAAATACGTCTTGATTAGGTGATACTTGGAATAACAAATAGCATGATCTACTTCCAGATAGCTGATATAACAAAACAATTGTAGAACAGTTAGTAATGGAGGATCAAATTACGAAATATCTAATAATTGAATATATAATGGTATATTTACCAATTTTTCATTGTAGTTACCAGTTACAATACAATGCTTGGGTGACTAAGGGGTGATGCCAGCCAGAGGCTTAAACAACGACTTATACCAGACTATTTCTTAAAGTTTTAAATAGATATTTCGAGGTGAACACACACAATAAAAATTTAATGAAGCAAAGGTAACAACTTATGGAGCACTTTGTTGTCCCATGACGTCATGTCATTTACAGTTTTTTAAAAGATTCTCCACATGGACGCACACACTTACGGTGGCGTTCAACCCATTGCATGAAAATCTGTCATACCAGTCATCCTCATACCCCGCAACTGCTAATCTGACTGCCATGCGTAGGCTGTGTATACTTTAGAATGGCACGAACTTCATGAGAAAATGAAAATATTATTGAAGCCACACTTTCACGTGCTCACATGTGCCTCACAAATTGATTAACATAAATTGTGCCCACTCGTAAATCTCACACACACCATTGCTTCCTCACTCAGCATGATCAGTGTGATATTTATGAGTATGAGGCAACAAGTGATTTAAATGAAAATACGATGTACGATACACGAAATGATATATGAAAACAATGTATTATTAAATGAAGATATAAGGCCCTGGTTACATAATGATAAAACGGGTGACCATTATGGTAGATTGTACTGTAGTACATCACCGATAGTAGCTTATAGTAGTAGATTGTATGCAGGTAAAAAAAAATATGGAAATATTTCATTTTTTTTCCTGTAAATAGTGCATGTAGTAAATTATTCATTACTTCATCCAAGCGATATTGATTTGATCACTCATTTTAAAATAGAATTGTCTGATTATTTTGTTTTACCTTTTTTGTTTAAAACGTATATGAATTTTACAAAGAAAACCAAATCAATCGAAGATGAAAAAGGTAATATACAAGGGATGGTCCAAAATAACGTAGACTTTAGCTATAACTTTTTGTAGTCTAAAATTTAGCAACTAAAATTATTTGAACATAAATCATATAAATAGGTTACCCGACGAACGACGCCGCTTATATTATAACGTCGTCAAAGAGAGCGAAAGTTTTTTTACTTCTTTCCTGACCGTAAAAAACAATCCGGTGTCATTTAACACAAGCGCCCTGCTCTCAGAATATTTTCTCTGCGTCTGTTCAATAATTTTGAACGTCTGCGTTGATGTTTTCCGAGACTTTTTATGAATTTCAAGCCCATTTGGTGACGGCATTTATATATTTACGTTCCTGACGATTTTTCCCCAAAACGAAACGCTCAAATGACGTAAAATTCTCAGATTACGCGCCATGTACATACTATAGCGCACTTTTGGCACGTTTCTCATGTCGATACTGTATTTAACCAATTTTTGTTAAAATCGTGTGCCCCACCTACGCATCACCATGGTGACGCATTAACAGAACTTATAAAAGGTATCATTATTTTAGTTTGCATTGTAAATAGATGTCCCTATTTATGACAGTGTTTTATTATCAAACACCAGTGTGTATCGAAGCAATAGCAACTTGAGTGTCTACGTTATTTTGAATCATTACTCGGAAATAAATAAACAAAAAAGACATATTAAATCGTGTATGCCTCACCAGAAAATGTCTCAGTAACGTTTTACAGTCTCAAAACTTCACTGAAATGATTATGGTACAACATTTATCTGTTGTTCTTACTTGCAATAAAAACGTAACCGATGAAGTGACATTGCGCGTTGTTTATCATAATGTCAAATTATTATTATGTTGTTACCGACATGTTATGGTTCAAGTTAGGTTGGAAAATCAGAGATAATTGCGTCGTTTTTACGGACTAGTATATAATATATAGTAATTACGAAAATAAGAACTGCCTGTACAAGAAATTAACAGTGAATATATAGTGTTAGTATGGGCCTCGTACAAAGCAAAAAAAGCCGGTATCAATAAACAGAGACAAGAAGAATAAGCAAATTAGAACGATTAAGTTTTTCATTGTTGTAGTTGATGATGTTTTTTTAATCACAGGCTCAATGAAATGGTGCAGCCGTTTAAAAAAGAAGTATGTGTGTGAGGGGAAAATGCAGTATAAAGATATGTGTTTCAACACATTGACTGAAGAAAAAGGAAAAAAAATCGAATACAAATTAAACAATAGTGTAAGAGCTCGTATTGAGATCTATTTTGCTTGGATCTCCTCTTATGTCGACCATAAGGAAGTGCAATGAAAGAATACAAACTAACAACAACTAACAGTATGTCAGAGAGTATTATTTTCACAACATTTCATGGAATGTTATATAATAATATGAATTTTGATATGTTTGTGCTTTTTTATTTAAGGGACAATGATATTTCAAATTTAATTAATTTGTCTAAAATGTACATATTTATTTACATCATCGAGTGTATACAATCTGTTTGTCTTGCTCAAAACATCTCGGTATATCACTTTATCTTACAATCGTCACTTATTCGAAGACCGAATGATTGCATAAAGTGCAAGAACAAAACCAGTATTTAATAGTGATTGCATATCAACAAAGTAATATCTGATACCTATCGACCTGTGAAGTTAAATGATTTATTCCTCCAATAGTCAAGTTCAAATGTTTGATGGACATTCCATCCTTCGCGGTATTACCACAAAAGGATATAAATCGACAACTTTCGAGGTTTTTGACTTTATATCATTCTCAATTTGTTTTAAAGATGAGCACAGTGCATCATTCTGTGGCCAGATATTTGCGAATAGAGGATGTAGAGACTTAGCGTCGAGGCCAATGCATAATCCCTCTAATTAACGTTGTTGTCGCCTCACAGGGCGATGTACGGGAAGAAAGTTTCTCGAATCAGTAAAAGCAGTGTATTTTCATACAGTACATATTTGCATAGCTAAGCTCGCGTAGATGAGGCTTTTATCATCAAATTTCATTTCCCAAATCCATTACCACTTGTCTTCAATTGACGGTAACTTCTTCTGAATTCCTCAATACAGCTTCGCTTTTGTTGTGTTTCAGTATACATTTGTAGGGCGACTTCCAGTTCATTGTACGGTTGGGGGAGACCCCGAGTGCACACAGGCACCCGGGTGGTGTTACCAGCCTTCTGCAAGTCAGCCGAAAGGCTTCCTCGATTCCCCTGCTCGGACTAGGTAGGGTAGAGAAAAGTATGTGTGTGCGTGTGCGCACGCGCGTGTGTGTCCATCTGTATATTTCCCTAGAAACAACTCCATTGGTCCTATTGTATCCAGGATAGTCAGATAGATACCTAGATACTCCACACTGCAACTATGATACACGAGCATTCAAAGCGCACAATACGCTGCAGACTGTCTGTAGGATAAGCAGGGTTGTTAGACCATGTGACGCCATTTGATACGTTTCCCTGCAACTCTAGTTACTTGTAAAACAAACTCGCTTTTTGGTTCATGATAAACCTGTTGCTTTGAGCGATAATGTTCCATGTATACCTAAGGCAATCATGACCTGATTGCACTGATACGCTACTGGGCGCGGAGCGATACAAAATGCTTGTGGTAAATATGCAAATTAACAGTGTCTGCTTTTGATGTACAGATACGTAAGACTGGCAGCTACCGCCAGTCTAAAAATGGCATGGCCTGCTAGGCTGTAATAAACATTTATGATAATAGAGGCTCCTGTAGAAGCCTGTTTATACCTAATACTTTTGTATTGATCAGACATTTTAGTTGACCTAAGATCGTCCTATTAACTCTAAAATCAAACTGCATGATCATTAAATTTCGAGGGGACACTTTTGAACACGAAAATCAGTCCCCGCGAAATTTGTACATTTTAGTAGACTTCGCGTTTTCTCGAAACTTTTATGTAACAATAAACCATGGCAGGCTCATTATGTTAGTAATGATGATCATCATGACATCACGGGATTTAAACACTCATTCTAGTGAAATGAGTTCAACGAGCTGAAAGACAATTTCCAAGACACATGCCATTAAGCTGGATAGAGTAGAGAGACACAATTCGCTTCTTACAAGTGAGTCACGGGCTCGATTCTCAAAGGCAAATTCGTATGAGATTTCATAGTACAAAGTACTGTTTTTAATATGGGGAAGCAGTTTTGCTGTTGTTGCAAATGTCCCGAATGATGATCTTTCGTAAATGTGAAGAACAAATATATAATTAGCTTTGATCTCAATAATTATTTACTGTGAAATCGTGGTACACTGATGATCGTCGATTTCGTGGTGGGATTATCTACGAATATTAATCCCCACGAAAACTTGTCTCTTATATAGACCTCGCGTTTTCTAGAATATTGATCCATGAATAAATGTACCCACGAAATTCCCTTAGGTACATAATCATTATTTTGCAGTATTCTGTTATCATTAATAGAAGATATAAGAACTTAGCAATTAACTCTATCCTAAATCAGGGGATTGTAACCAAAATCAACAGTCCTGCATTTTGATATATATTTGCAAACTAAATATGATTCAATAAAAGAAGAGCACTTTATCAAATCGGTGGATTGTAACCATAATCGAACTTGACTTGTACCTTGAGCATGGACAATATATACTGCCGGAGCAATCAACGGTGCTACAACGGCAGTACTACGGCATGGGTTCGTTTATGTCGCCAGAACACCGTAAGTGCCCTGATCTCCGGTGGCTTCAAATTGTAACGTACTGGTAGAGATGTGATGCCGCTGTCCTGCCGATGTACACAAGTGTGGCCATATCGCATGGTATATGACGTCACTTTAAGCTATCGCGAAAAGCATTGATTGCGTCGATTCAGAGGGAAAAAAAACTGCTTAAGTGTATAATTTCTTTATCATTTTAATGATATATAGCGCATGCAAAGCAGAACATTGTGCCCTACCTACACATAGGTGTCCCAATTATTTTTTGTCAGATGAACATTTTTCCTAACTTTCGGGAAACCATCCTAGTTCCTAAAATTCTGTTTGCTAACATATAAGCATATCGTTAATGTTTTCCTGAATGTTAGGAAATACTGTACATCTGACAAAAGAATCATTAGGGATGCACATTTTTCTACTTCGCATGCGCTATATCCCATTTGACTTGGTGAAAAGATAAAAAAAAAACAAAAAAACTTACAAGTTTTCTTTTTCGAATCGAGGCAAATTTTGCTGCTGGTGATAGTTTAAAATGATAACATATACATATATCTCGTGGCCTGACCACACTGGATACGATACCGTGCTACATTTGTACTTTCATAGAACTATCGTACTGCTACCGTAAAAATGACAGAACGTTAAACCCATTAAGAAAACAAATATGACAGAAGAGTGGTATTTGGCAGCACAGCGACTCTTACATAGGAAGTTCAACATTAAGAACAACGGTATCACAACATGAAGGCCGATACTTCATCAGTATTGCTGCGTCATTTTAACTGCATTCTCGGCGAAGCTCCGTCGACTTTCTCGACAATGTTAATCAATAATTATGATCTATCGGCGAGGCACGTCGGTAGTGTTTGACAGGTTCTCAAGGTTTTTCCATCCTAATAGCCATACGGTTTCCACCAAAAACATACAAGCAGAACTTTACTTAACTCAATGTAAGCTTAAACATGACAGACTATGTAAACCAAAGGACATTTTGACAAGACATAAAGTGACTGAACTTTACCCTCCAAAAGAGTTTTTCACGTGTTATCTCCCCTGAAATCTATAAATAATCTCCCCTGGAAAACTAAACTAAAGATTATGTCCATGTTTTTTACGGTGAAGATTGGATTTCTTTGTGAAATGTAAAACAGAATCATGTAATGTGGCCTCCTGCCATGAGTTTTTCTCAAGATCATATTCATTATTCAGTTTATATTTAAAAAAAATGTATATATCTAAAAGGCTTCAATGTTAACTGAAATCAGGATATCGCCCCAAATCTAGTGACCAGATTTGAAATATGGCTATTAGGGTGTGTGTACTTTAAAACATTAAGTTTCTAGTATCAATTGCGTATCGCTTTTGTCGTTATTTTAAAAGTTGATCAATGCAAAATGCATTTCTAAATGTTAATCAAATTTTGACTTAAATACAATAAATTTGTATCATCTGATGGTCAAATGTTAATAAAAACTAGAATAATTAGTTAAGCTTATTAATCCCCCGCATCCCACACTGTCTCCATGTAATGTGAGTGTTGGTGGAGTTTGACCAGAAGTAGCCCAAACTTCTGAGAAGCGGGGTTAAATTTGATGCCCGGATGAAACTTAGCCCTTATTAAATACATTTATTTTTTTATGCTTAAGGGCAGACCAACTTTTAAGATTCATGTCCAAAGACGTTATTTAAAGTATTTTTGACAGTTTTTGAATGTCACAAAACTCATTTTCGCACGTTCACATATGCAATTTGAACTAAGATATCAATCATAAAGTAACTTTGACTAAAAATAGGCATGGAGAGGTACAGAGCTTTTTCAAAAAGCCTTTATATCCATGTATTTTATTTGAAAAGAAAATCACCATGCTCTTGTTTTATTTTTTGATTGTTGTTTTTATTTAAGAAAAAAAAAGCATGTAATTTTCACAATTTCGGACTGAAAATTGTATGCTTGTTTTGTGTTTTTCTTGCACATTTGGCAGCTTTTTAACTTGCAATTTATAGAATAAGTAATCAATTACAAACTGTGCTAAATACTCTGAATATAGTATTGTGATATACTTTTACAGTAATTAGATATGTGAAAAAAAAAAATCCCAATTTCTTCAGACATTTTCAGTTGACAATATTACCCTTATCTCAATGGGGATATGTTCATGTTAAATCTCCACGCTAGAAATTACTAACTAAAAAACACCAATAAAGTGTTATTTTGGCTTGGTTTTGCAATTATGTTTGTCTGTGTAACTGTGTGTGTTTATATATTGGTTCCTCGTTTGAAATATATTTCTGTTTGTAATATGTTACTATCATTCTTCATTCATTTAGGAATTTGGTACATGTGTATGTGCATTCAAGTCAACTGTCATTTATTTCACCACACAAGTACTATTAGACTGGACTTGACTATTTGAGTTTACCGTCGCTTCGACAGTATTTCAGTTATATAATGACGTCCAGCTAATTACAGGTGGAGGAAGACCCTGAATGCACTAAGGCATCTGGGTAGAACCACAGACCTACTGCAAGCCAGCTAGAAGTCTTCCTAACATGAAAATCCGAATGGCCCTGCCGGGTTTTGAACCCACGCAGTGAGGGGCTGAGTGAGTGTTATAATCAGTGACTTTACCCTCTCGGCCATGGAGGTCCCCCAGTTCTATTAGAAGAGAAATTATAATCTTACCCTAGATCTGCTGTTACTGTCATAAAGATGATTTCTATCAAATCTTTACATCATTCAATATGTCATTTGTTTGAAATTAATATCCACATACAGTTTTTTAGTCATCAGAGGAGACAGATATTGTGCTGTAACTGCAAACTCACACTGTAGACAAGTGGCATGGTACCACACCCAGTCAAATTATCCTTACACCGCAGGCCAACCATGCAGTCCTGGAACTACCCTTATATACTGAGCAGCAAGCATATATACCAGTACTAAAAATATGAATTTGGTAACTCATGACCTCACAGTTGTGGGGCGGACACTATAACCATTTAGCAAGGACAGGTTGTTACATCCCCCGGCAGAGTGATCTTCAGAAATACGACCACAAAGTAACAAGAGTGTTCTCTGGAACATATGTGTCACCTGCTGAAGTGTGACGGAAAAAGTGACGACAGACGACAGAAAAGGGATCCCTATATGTCACCTCTGGTTACAGCAGTTGACACAAAAGCAAACTACATATTTTGACATTTTTCAAATTTTTTAATAAAATGTTCATCTTACTATACAATGATTTATGAAAGAACACATTCCTTTCAATAACAGCTTTCTTAAACAAAATAGCCATTCATTTCATTCTTTCTATGACTGACTTTAAGCAGCATCTGGAAAAAAAAAATGTATAAAATATATCGAGGGGTGAGAGCGAAACTTGGCTAAGTGCTTATATATATGCACTTAGCTTAGTTTTGCTCTCACCCCTCAATATACAAATACCTCTTTTTCACTTCATTTTAAAGAGTGATCACATTCATAAGACAATGTCACTGACATTAATTTTAACCCTTTCCCTCATATAGACTCATTTTGACGCACTCAATAGGTACCGCATAAAGCCTGATCTGCAGAAAACCACAGTTAAAACCTTACCAAATTTAATTTAATTACAAAATCCTCATTTCCATACCACTGAGGAGCAGCGAACAGCATAAAACCTGATCAGCCTGCGAGTAACTCGCAGGCTGATCTGGTTTTATGCTGTTCGCATAGGTCTTTTCATGGTTTCCTCTATGAGGGAAAGGGTTAATGAATGACTTGAGGGATCTGAATGTTTAGACCACAGCTTCTTAACAGAAAAGTATGTGACTGTGGCAATTTGGACATTGTGTCAAAAGACGGCTGGCCTTCCAGTCATAAATGATCTATGTGCCAGGTATGAGCTTCTACTATCAAGAAATTATAAAAAAAAAAATATGGACTGAACAGGAATTTAGCATTAAATAAGTCTGTGACTTTGGTTTTGAGCATATGACCTTAATGAAAGGACCTACCCCTTAACCTTAGGCTAATTTTGTTCATAGTGAGTTTGAATGTCAATGGGTTATATAAATATATGCAAGACAAAATGTTTGCACATACTCAGCCTGTGACCATATGAACAAATAACCTTTGGTCAAAGTCAAGGTCTTTACACCTACCGTATCTGGTCATAAACTATATATCATACCAAGTATGAGCTTCTAGGGTCAAAGGATTATAGAGGTACATATATAGCCCAGGCATGAAAGTGAAACTGACATACAGACATAGAGTGATTCCTATGTGCCCCTACAAACTTTGTTTGCAGGGGAAAATACAACAATACTTATTGCTGATTTCAAACCAACATATATATAAACATATAATATTTTCAAAAATAGAAATAATTCCAGCCTAATTTCAGAGAGAATCAATCTCCATGTAATTTTTATGGTATCTTTCATTATGATACAGATTGTTAAATCAAGAAGGAGAGGGACACTCCCTTTGGTGATGGTTTATTGAGAAAAACTCCAGTTGTATTGATAGCATTTTTGTTTAGACTCTCTAGAAGAGAAAACAGACCTGTTACCAGTTTCTGAACAAGTTACAATGCATTTCTACTAAAATCATATGCATCCGAATGGCCGACCAATTGTTAAACACACCCAAAAATAAACACAGTCAAGGACACCATATTTCTGATTCAGTGACAAAAACTTCCAAACAATTTTGTGAATTAATCAAATATGGCCAAATAAAAAAAGAGTTCTGTTTCTGGTCTCTAGCAAATATAAAAGAGGGTCGCTAGGCCAGGATTTCTTTCTTTTTTTTTTTTTAGATATTTTTTTTACATGAAACAAAAGGTAAAAAGGGGATTTTTTAAAAAAAATTTAAAGGTGGAAATGTAAAAAAAACTTAATCGGCCGTTGAAAAAGAGGGTCGGTCAGGAGACCAGAAATGGAACTATTTCTTTTTTTGGGCCTAACTAGAATTATTTCTATGTTGGTGTATTTTATAATATCAGAAACAGACATTATGATTTTGTATCACATTCACAACTCCCAAATGACATTCAACTGTAATGACAACAAACAGGTTTATTTCTATATTTGCGCAGATAGATATCCTTTACATGGTCAAGACAGACTACTTAACCCTTTCCCCTCATAGAAGAAACCATGAAAAGACCTATGTGAACAACATAAAACCAGATCAGCCTGCGAATAACTCGCAGGCTGATCAGGTTTTATGCTGTTCACTGCTCCTCAGCGGTCTGGAAATGAGGATTTTGTAATTAAATTTGGTAAGGTTTAACTATGGTTTTCTGCAGATCAGGCTTTATGTGGTACCTACTGAGTGCGTCAAAATGAGTCTATATGAGGGAAAGGGTTAAGATATAAGCATGTAAACCTACCTTGTTGCAAAGCGATTGCATTTGAAAATACACATCGTATCTTTACAAACATCAACAAACAGGGAATAACAGTTATAAAAGTCAAGTGTGTAATAAAAAGTTACACACAGTATGCTGCGCTTGTATTAGTGAAAGTGCTATTGTTTGTTTATTTTGTTTGTAGGATTTAAATGTTCCACCAATAGTAATTCAGTCATTTGGATACTGTCTACTTGAGACAGACATAGTGCTGCCATACTGCAGTATCAGCCGTAGACATGTGGCATACCACACCTAGTCACATTATCCTGACACTGGACCAACCAGTCTTTGAACTATATGTACCCCTTTATGCTATGCTATGGTATGTCACGACCTCCCACTCCCGAGGCAGACGCTCTAACAACTCAATCACCAGTTATGGCAGGTGTGAAAATGCATAACATATCAGACAAATATGTAACACAAAAGGGAGCCATGTATATAATAAACTGAGTTACACACAATGAACTGTGAGTTACACACAATGACCTGCCCTTGTTTATATAAAGTGTGTAATAAGTTTGATGACAGTTGCTGAGGCTATCTCCTGTAGCGGTATCTCTTGAAGTGAAACCACAGCTGCATGATGTTGTTGGCAAACTGACAGCGGAACCCACGCTTGTAGGAATGTTCCCATTCCTTGTTGACGACCTTGAATGCAATATCCTGGAAAATACAGAATAGAAATAGGATAAATGTTTAGTAGAAAAAAGAGAGAAAAAAAAGAAACAAGTTTGCAACAAACTTCCGATATATACAGACAGCAATGTTTAAAGTGTATAGAAATGATCAAACTTTGCAACATCACTAGGATAGAAATCTCTTAATAGCTATGTCTATATAGAGTCCAAGGCTTAATTTAAAGAGATGACTCATTCACTCAAAATAATTAAGGTACATTAATGGGTCTGCTGCACAAAGCTGTACCACAGAGACGAAAAACAGAAGTCAAAATTAATCTTTACCATCACACTTAATAGTTTGAAAGAACATTCTACAGTTAAACTATGCAGTGTTAAGCACATACATCAGTTTAATACTCAATGTTGCTGTTTACAAATCTGGCTCATTTTCTGGCAGACACTCTAAGCACTTAAGACACCAGGAAAAAGAAATATTGCAAAGTACAACCGCAACTTGGAGAAGGTGACATGCTGAACGAATAGCAAGGATGTTAGAGGTGTGAGTTATAACAACTTGAACAGTTCTTTTACAACCATCAGAAAACAAATCTACTACAAAATTATATTATGTAACTACGCACGCTTTTCACAAAAAAACCTACTTGGATCGCCTAGGGGCATCAATTATCTCTCGGTCAATACCAGTTTTGTGTAAATCTGTCCTCTCTAGCCTTGGCTACACAGCGAGAAACATTGCATACTCGTACATACTAATGATAAAATGGTTGGTAAAAAATCTGCATTCGCCACCCAAATACGGACCTACATCAAAAACCGCTGTTTTCTTGGTATAGGTCCAAAAGAGATATTTCATGAAATATGCTCAATTATGGACCTGGTGAGCTGTCTTATGCATTGGTTACTTGGTAAATTTGCAAGTGGAATAACATCCTTGTAAGATGCACCATGTGGCCATTGCAGAAAGACAGCAATCAGTCCCAAAATGGTAGAAAAAGTCAGAGAAATTGTATCGACAGATGCAAGATTCACTGTTAGGGAAAGGTAGGCATCTCAATAGGGGCAGTTCATTCAATTCTAAGGAAGCACCTTAAAATGAATAAGATAACTGCGCGATGGATACCCCATTTGCTCACAGAGGAAAGCGCCTCTGCGTGAAAATGGCAAATTCTTTGCTGAAAATGTACCCAAAATACAATAATTGTTTGCCAGTATCGTCACAGACGACGAGACATGGGTGCATTTCTATGAGCCCAATCGAAAACATGAAAACAAGATATGGGCTACAAAAGACATGAAAAGGCCATGTATAGCCAAACGCACAATGAGCGTCAGAAAGGTTATGTATGCAGTTTTCAATCAAGGGCCTGCTATACAAATTGCTGTTCTGAAAGGTAAATCAGGTCAAATAGCAAGTTCTACAGAGGGGCTGTTCTAAAAAAGTTGAAGAAATATTTCAATAGACGCAGGCCAGCGACAGGTTTATTGGGGATCAGGTTGCTGCATGACAATGCATCTAGCCACAAAGCAGCTACTGTACGCGATTTTTTAAGGCAGGAAAAGGTTGTAGAGCTTCCACATCCGCCGTATTCCCCAGACCTTGCCCCCTGTGACTACTTCCTGTTCCCAAGGCTCAAAAAGTACCTCACTGGATGAAAATACAAAACACGAAAAGATCTTGGTTCAGCCATCTTCCAGTGTCTCAAGGGTATACCCAGAAACGATTATGAAACTGCCTTTAAAAATTGGATCAAAAGGTTGGAACTGTGCATAGCTCACGGAGGTGAATACTTCAAAGGAATCCGATAGTTGGTTTGTGAAAATTAACAAATCCTTTCTAGATATGCTAGGAATTGCATTTCAATTTGAACAGCCCTTGTATTGCTTGAGATGGAGAAGGGGCCTCCGTGGCCAAGAGGGTAACGTCGTTGACTCTAACACTCACTCAGCCCCTCACCACATGGGTTTGAATCCCGACAGGGTCATTCAGATTTTCATGTGAGGAAGCCTTCCAGCTGGCTTGCGGTAGGTCAGTGGTTCTACCCAGATGCCTCCGTGCATTTGGGGTATTCCTCTTCCTGTAATTAGCTGGACGTCGTTATATGACTGAAATACTGTCGAGGTGACGGTAAACTCAAATAGTCAAGTCAAGTCAGATGGAGAAACCATCCATTTTCATTTTTACAATCATGGACAGTTGCATTGGGTGACTTTAAGTCTGTAGATGGGTATTGATAGGATTATGCACACAGATAGTCAATTGACCACCAGATCTGGAAATAAGTTGCTTTAAAATTTTCAAGAGATCATAGAATATGATACATGAAAGAAAAAATTAATTAAATGAATTAAAATGGCCCTGACCATAACATCCTGCTTTTGTGGCCGGTTCACATCCTAGAACCCAAAATTTGCATATGAACTGGTTTCATATCATAGCAGAATATTCTATTCATATGATGAAGACTTTTGGCTCCTTTTTTGCATTCTAATGTGTATCAAGCCATTTTATTTCACATTATATTGCTACAGCTCTTGTCTGTTTTCAATACAAATTTCTACAAGATTTTCAGTTGCAACTCTCACACCTCGCCTGACTAAACTTCTTTTTCCCTGCATTCTCAGGAGACTACATGTTTCACACTCACTTTGTTTCTCCGTAAGAAACAAGATGTGGGCCGAAATATAAACCTGTTCAATACTTCTGAACCAATCAATATTCTGTATTATATAAAACTGCACCCACATATTGTCTAAGACTATACAATCTGCTAAACATATTTACTTTAACCAATCCTCAGGTTGCACTGCACTAAATTATAAACAGTCTTTGTTTATTGTCTTATTCTTACACACATCTAATTATAGTAAAACCTAAAATAAAGACCATCTAAATAACAGGACAATCTCAGCTATGTGACCACTAATCATATTTCTAAAATGGAATACTAATTAAAGGGGTGAGATTTAAAATTATACAGATTTTGGAAAAAGAATGTCTTGAAGAACCTGGCTTGAATTCCATCTACCATGCTTACTACTAAGTAATACTTAAATGCTTTAATAGAGGTGAATTTCATTATTATCATTATAATTGGTTCTCTAATTAAAATACCTATTATTTTATTTCTTAATAAATATTGTTTATTATTAAGGTAATAATATATGTCAACTTAGTCACTGACTTGAAGATTTCATATATCATATGTATTAGATTTTTTTTTTTTTTTATTTATTATGGAATCAAGAATGACGGAATTCCCCCTGAGTATTAAAGTATTACTTACTCTAAATACTGTAGATGAAATATGAGCCTGAAGAAATAACTGTTAGTGAAGTAATATGTTAATATCTCCAAAAACCAAAAGGCAAAAGTATTGCATTTTACAGAGACATAAAAATGTACATTATGGAATATACAGTTAGAGTGCTATAGTCCTGGGAACAATTCCAAGCACGCTGTTAAATGCAGGGTATATGTCAAACTGCAGAATTTTTCCTTATTACTGTAGATATAACAAGCCCTATGTATGCAATGCCCATGTGGGGGGCCTTAGACCCTGGGGGTCAAGGTCATTTGAATGTCTAGGTCACCTGGCTGGAAGAGCTCATCAAGATGCATTCACCTGTGAAGTTTTGAGGTTATTGATGGAAGCACCTTCATAATGTGGCCAAGTTAATATTTGTTATTTTGGGTCAGTGACCTTGACCTTTGACCCCATGACCTCTAAGTGGGTGTGGTGGTTAACTCATCAATATGCATACACCTGTGAAGTTTGGAGGTTATTGATGTAAGCATCTTCGTAATGTGGCCAAGGTTAATATTTGATATTTTGGTTCACAGTGACTTTGACCTTTGACCCTGTGACCTCCAAGTGGATGTGGTGGGCAGAGCTCATCAAGGTGGAGCACCTGTGAAGTTTTGAGGTAATAGATGGAAGCATGTTCATACTTAGGCTAAGATTAATATTTGCTATTTTGGGTCACTGTGACCTATATCTTTGATCCCGTGCCCACTAAGTGGGTCTGGTGAGTAGAGCTCATCAAGGTGCATGCACCTGTGGAGTTTGGGGGCTGTGGTAGGACATCTGAGTTGTGGTCAAGGTTTAAGTTTTGTGACAGACAGACAGACAGAGCAAAAACAATATGGCCCCTGATCTATCAATGCGGGGGTATAAAAATTGGTATTTAGTTATAGTGAAAGGTATGTATGTGAATGTTACTGTTTTTCTCAAACATACCCTAGTCTGACCAACAATGGATATCAGACCAAGTGTATTTAACATCCAAGTTTTTTTTATGATAAATAAGGCCTCCAGCCCATACACAAAATATAAACATAGTCATGTATCTACATGTATATAGATACAATCAATCAAGTGCATGCTTGACTATTAGCCATTATAAAGCTGGGGCTAGTTGCTTGCACAAGTAGTTTCAATGTGTTTTGGAGTCTGGTTCCCAACAGTCCTCAAGATTACTGATGATGTAGTGTTAGGGTTGGTACCCCGGTCAAGACCATGACAATGGAATATATTGTGTGCGCAACGCGCCCCTGTACATCACTGAATCCCCTATATATTTTCTTTTTATTTGTTAACTTGTTTTGTTATTTTTGTTAATTTTTTTTATTTTATTGTTTATTTGGTGCATTTTCACATGTTAAAAAAAAGTATTTGTCTATTTGGTTGATCTAAGGTGTATTTTAACATATTTAAAATGTGGTTAAATATAATGGAAATTATCTTTGAGACTTGGACCTAAATATAGGTTTATAATGGAGCTATGCTGTATAAGTAATTCTCTTCCTTGAATACTCTCCGATATTTACAAGAAATTTGTTCTAAACAATGCAGAAACACAGAATATAGAATTTTGTTTTTAATTCCTTGCATCTGAAAGCCTACAAGGAAGCTGGGCTAGAATGGAGACTTAATTTGATGCAATGTACCCTACACAAGACAACTCCAGCAGCAATAATCAGAAGAAATTGTCTGTTTTTCCTCGCTGTGTACGCTGATTGTCTACTGGAGGGAAACTGAGTCTGCAGCCTGCTACTTTGACCACAAGTAACAGGAATAATTAAATATACAGGAACTTTAAGTATGCAATAAACTTGTGGCAACACTGCAATAAAACACAAATGTGTCTCTGTACTGGAAAGAATTTTCGAGAATTTCAAATTAAGTTCTGATATGAACAAGAGGTGTTTGTGAAACATACATGCTCCCCTCCTGTTACAATTACATTTGACTTTACATTACTGGTGCATAACATGACATTCACCTATGACATTGGCACATGCCATGATGGTGACATCTGGCTTACAACAAGATAATGACATGATGGTGACATCTGGCTTACAACAAGATAATGACATGAAGGAAACATGGCTTACTACAAGATAATGACATGAAGGAAACATGGCTTACTACAAGATAATGACATGATGGTGACATCTGGCTTAAAGCATGATAATGACATGAAGGAAACATGGCTTACTACATGATAATGACATGAAGGAAACATGGCTTACTACATGATAATGACATGAAGGAAACATGGCTTACTACATGATAATGACATGAAGGAAACATGGCTTACTACATGATAATGACATGATGGTGACATCTGGCTTAAAGCATAATAATGACATGAAGGAAACATGGCTTACTACATGATAATGACATGAAGGAAACATGGCTTACTACATGATAATGACATGAAGGAAACATGGCTTACTACATGATAATGACATGAAGGAAACATGGCTTACTACATGATAATGACATGATGGTGACATCTGGCTTACAATATGACAATGTCATGACATACAACAAGGAAAATATCAAATGGACAAAGATTGAATTTATATACTATTTGAAAGTTAAATGCTTGACCTTGACCTCAGAGATCCAGGTCCCACTTCCAAAACCTTTTAATTAGTACTAAGAAATACTTAAATACACAGGGTCATATTTAAGTTGTGTTCCCTGATAATAATAACCCAAAAATTTCTGTCAGGGACACGTTTCACTAAACTTTGTACAAAAAAATCTTCATAAATATAAATTCGCAGATGTACCGTCATCGTTTGAATATAAGCCGCATTCGTAGATAAGCCGCATCCCAAATTTTGTCCCCAAATCATCTAAAAAACGCCTAATACTGTATATAAGCCGCAGACAAATCGTCAGGATCGGCCATTTTGGTAACCTATTATTTTTACACGCGTAATTTACAGTTGTCTTAACCCGTACCCGATTGTAAAAATATATCCTAACAGATTTATTTGTATGACAATTGTGAAAATATATCTTAACGGATATATTTGTTTGCCCTGAAATGATCCTGCTTATATCGTAGTTGAACGTGTCATCTCAATACATTCTCAAATATGTCAGGTAAGTGTCAGGTTAGTATTTATTAACCTGTGGTACACAGTTTAAAGGTGACACCTCATCCCACCCGGCGCTACCCCTGTTCGAACTCCCCTCATTGAATATCGGCCTGTGATTGGCTGGATTTTCTCACACATTTTACCTGTGTACCCTGTGGACATGGGTACACTAAAATTAAAGAAAAACAACACAAAAACACTAAATTACAATTAAAAAATATTTATTATAATGATTTCATATAAAACGTTTAATTATAAAAGTATTTTATTTCATTGAAACTGTCCCTTATTTTATGTGATGCGCCGTAACCTTGAATCACTACGAATCCGCAGAATAGTACACAAAATGGCGGCGCTTGTAAACAAAAGACCGATTCTCGGTAGGTTTATGTTCGGGAAAAAGTAAACTATGTTGTAATACCATATATAAGCCGCATGCACAGTTTAGATTGATGAAATTAAGCATGAAACCGCGGCTTATATTCAAACGATTACGGTAAATGAATGTTTTGCCTGTGACTTTTTCATTACAGAAAGTGTTGTGTTAGTATAATTCAATGACATGGATCAATTTCCTTCATGTTTTATTTTGAAAATAAGACATAAGTAGACAAAATTAAGAACTATGATCAAATTTGATTGTAAGAAGTTTATTGAAATGGGCACCGTGTAAATGTGTCAACTTAGATATTTATGTGCATTTTTGGTAAAATGAGATTGATGGATTGTGCTCCTATCTTGCTTGCAATTTATACGTATTTGTTGCTGGAATGCCAGCCACCTTCTTACATCAACTGGTTTCTTTTGTTCGCAAGAAGCATGATCATAAAAAGTATCAAAAGTATCTGTTAATTTAGTCTGATTCATTCTGACAGTGCTTGCTTACCATTGTAAGAAACTGATCTTGTGAATTTATCCTTTGAGGCATCCATCAAAAAATCATGTCTTCTGCTATTGATTATATACAATGTGCAAAGATTTAGACTGAAGATTTATTTAGATCTCATGTTATTATTTGGAAAAGGCCAACATGTGGTACTGACACAAAAATCCCCCCAAAAAACAAACTCTCATTCAACTGTAAAAAGTTTCAGACCAAGGTCACAAAGATCCAAAGTTATCACAGGGTCATGGTTTGCCTAAGATATACTGATTTTCAGAGTTCAACTTATGATCTTGTGGACCTGACCTTTGCCTTATTTGAAAAGAGGTATACAAGTCCTCATAGACATATTAAGTTGAGACCTAAGGTTCAATTAGATTTAAAGTTATCTCTCTGACAAAGTTTGCTAAATATACATTTTTCAAGAATGTGACCTTGACCCTTACGATACCTTAACATAATTTAAGGTCAAGTTCGTTACCTTAGGTCAACTAGGTCCTCAGTCATCACCCAGACAAAGGTTGATCTATCAACAGACCCAAACACCTAATCTTTCCGACCAACAGGTCTATCAACTGACCCACAAACCTAATCTTTCCAACTAACAGGTCTATCAACAGATCCACAAACCTAATCTTTCCGACCAACAGGTCTATCAACAGACAAACAAACCTTCTTTCTGACCAACAGGTCTATCAACAGACCCACACACCTAATCTCTCCGACCAACAGGTCTATCAACAGACAAACAAACCTTCTTTCCGACCAACAGGTCTATCAACTGACCCACAAACCTAATCTTTCCGACCAACATGTTTATCAACAGATCCACAAACCTAATCTTTCCGACCAACATTTTTATCAACAGATCCACAAACCTAATCTTTCTGACCAACAGGTTTATCAACAGATCCACAAATCTAATCTTTCCGACCAACATGTTTATTAACAGATCCACAAACCTAATCTTTCGGACCAACAGATCTATCAACAGATCCACAAACCTAATCTTTCCGACCAACATGTTTATCAACAGATCCACAAACCTAATCTTTCTGACCAACATGTTTATCAACAGATCCACAAACCTTATCTTTCAGACCAACAGATCTATCAACAGATCCACAAACCTAATCTTTCCGACCAACATGTTTATCAACAGATCCACAAACCTAATCTTTCCGACCAACATGTTTATCAACAGATCCACAAACCTAATCTTTCCGACCAACATGTTTATCAACAGATCCACACACCTAATCTTTCCGACCAACATGTTTATCAACAGATACACAAACCAAATCTTTCGGATTAACAGATCTATCAACAGATCACAAACCTAATCTTTCCAACCAACATGTTTATCAACAGATCCACAAACCTAATCTTTCCGACCAACATGTTTATCAACAGATCCACAAACCTAATCTTTCTGACCAACATGTTTATCAACAGATCCACAAACCTAATCTTTCCGACCAACAGGTCTATCAAGATCCACAAACCTAATCTTTCAGACCAACATGTTTATCAACAGATCCACAAACCTAATCTTTCCGACCAACATGTTTATCAACAGATCCACAAACCTAATCTTTCCACCAACATGTTTATCAACAGATCCACAAACCTAATCTTTCCACCAACAGAGATGTGCATGCAACATAAAATGATTTTCAAAATTATGCAATGTGTATACATGTTATAATAATTCCATCAAAAATGAAAGCAGTGGACCAAATCAAAACTCAAACTGTAATTCATTATAGTACACCTATATACTACAACAGCTTAAGGTAAAGACCCTGTAATGGTTCCACTACTTCTTGGACCACTTAACCTCTACCAAGATAACCAAGGTACCTTAATGAAACATTAGAAAACCTTAGTCATCTCCCTGAAAGGCCATGAGGTCTGAAATGTAGCGGAAACATTACAGGGACTTTACCTTAAGGTCTGAGAACCCTAATAGCCATCAATTCCATCAAAGCCATGCATGTAACTTACAGTATAACCTTTTAAAATGTGAAACAATGGAAATCTTAAGGGCAAATTGACATGTTATGACATGTGACAGAAGTTATTTTATTACCTCCCATTCATAACTTTGCTGTCATGAGTTATCTCCCCTGAAAACTAAAAAAAGAAAAGTTACTTTTCCAATTTTTCTATGGTAAAATTAGGATTTTTTTTTCTCAAGAAATTTGAAACAGAATCATATAATGCATCTTTTTACTAAGAGTTTTTCTCATAAATCATATTTAGCTTTTCATATTCGCTGAAAATGTATATTTCCCATAGGCTTCAATGTTAACTTAAATACAGATTATCTTCCCCAAATTAGACTAAATTTGAAAAAAAAAAAAAAAACACTTTGTGAAATTTTTTCATTTTTTAATGTCTTCAAAGTGTTAAAGTTACATAGAAATATTACCATCTAGTGGCAAGATATGGAATATGGCTATTAGGGTGCTAATACTTTAAGATGCGCATACATGTTGAAAAAGCCTGGAAAACTTCATGTATTAAGTACAGTACAAATGTGACCTGTTACTCAACAAGGTAGACATTATATAAATACATGAAGTAAGATAAATATCTGCAAAAATGTAAAAAAATACCCTGTAAACTTTCTTATTTCTAAAGGATGGAAATGCTAACACTAAATGGCAGGGCATGACAAAAACTATATTTTTCAGGCTGCAAGAACTACAAGTTTTCAATTCTTTTGTCATGGAAATTGCTCTTTGCAGCCTAGACTTTACTTGTTAAATAAACTTGACTTGTGAAAATTAACATTTCTTATTTGTAAAGAAATAACAACACAATAGCTGTGTGAGACGGAATGTTACAAAATCATTCCAATACAGTCTCCTAATGTTTAATTTGGAACTTGTATGATATAGAAAAAAAGGCTAATCACTTAAAGAAGATTCCTAAGTGAAGTTCCTGATCAAACAACCTAATACCATTATGAGCTGTGTGCCCAAAGCTTACTAAAGACTGCTCCATGTCTGCTGAACTTGCCTCTCATCCTGTGAGGGTTAAAAGAAGTGTGACCCAGACATGTTCTCTCTAGTCAACTATGTTAACTGTCTGGGAAGAATACAGGGCAGTTCCATTATAACATGGCACATGTAAACTGCAGCTCCATTATAGAGCTATATACAGGGCAGTTTATAACATGGCACATGTAAACTGCAGCTCCATTATAAAGCTATATACAGGGCAGTTCCATTATAACATGGCACATGTAAACTGCAGCTCCATTATAAAGCTATATACAGGGCAGTTCCATTATAACATGGCACATGTAAACTGCAGCTCCATTATAAGCTATATACAGGGCAGTCTTATAACATGGCACATGTAAACTGCAGCTCCATTATAAAGCTATATACAGGGCAGTTCCATTATAACATGGCACATGTAAACTGCAGCTCCATTATAAAGCTATATACAGGGCAGTTCCATTATAACATGGCACATGTAAACTGCAGCTCCATTATAAAGCTATATACAGGGCAGTTCCATTATAAAGCTATATACAGGGCAGTTCCATTATAACATGCCACATGTAAACTGCAGCTCCATTATAAAGCTATATACAGGGCAGTTCCATTATAACATGGCACATGTAAACTGCAGCTCCATTATAAAGCTATATACAGGGCAGTTCCATTATAACATGCCACATGTAAACTGCAGCTCCATTATAAAGCTATATACAGGGCAGTTCCATTATAACATGCCACATGTAAACTGCAGCTCCATTATAAAGCTATATACAGGGCAGTTCCATTATAACATGGCACATGTAAACTGCAGCTCCATTATAAAGCTATATACAGGGCAGTTCCATTATAACATGCCACATGTAAACTGCAGCTCCATTATAATGTTATATACAGGGCAGTTCCATTATAACATGGCACATGTAAACTGCAGCTCCATTATAATGTTATATACAGGGCAGTTCCATTATAACATGGCACATGTAAACTGCAGCTCCATTATAAAGCTACATAAAGGGCAGTTCCATTATAACATGCCACATGTAAACTGCAGCTCCATTATAAAGTTATATACAGGGCAGTTCCATTATAACATGGCACATGTAAACTGCAGCTCCATTATAAAGCTATATACAGGGCAGTTCCATTATAACATGGCACATGTAAACTGCAGCTCCATTATAAAGCTATACACAGGGCAGTTCCATTATAACATGCCACATGTAAACTGCAGCTCCATTATAAAGCTATATACAGGGCAGTTCCATTATAACATGGCACATGTAAACTGCAGCTCCATTATAAAGCTATATACAGGGCAGTTCCATTATAACATGGCACATGTAAACTGCAGCTCCATTATAAAGCTATATACAGGGCAGTTCCATTATAACATGGCACATGTAAACTGCAGCTCCATTATAATGTTATATACAGGGCAGTTCCATTATAACATGGCACATGTAAACTGCAGCTCCATTATAATGTTATATACAGGGCAGTTCCATTATAACATGGCACATGTAAACTGCAGCTCCATTATAAAGCTATATACAGGGCAGTTCCATTATAACATGGCACATGTAAACTGCAGCTCCATTATAAAGCTATATACAGGGCAGTTCCATTATAACATGGCACATGTAAACTGCAGCTCCATTATAAAGCTATATACAGGGCAGTTCCATTATAACATGGCACATGTAAACTGCAGCTCCATTATAAAGCTATATACAGGGCAGTTCCATTATAACATGACACATGTAAACTGCAGCTCCATTATAAAGCTATATACAGGGCAGTTCCATTATAACATCGCACATGTAAACTGCAGCTCCATTATAAAGCTATATACAGGGCAGTTCCATTATAACATGGCACATGTAAACTGCAGCTCCATTATAAAGCTATATACAGGGCAGTTCCATTATAACATGGCACATGTAAACTGCAGCTCCATTATAAAGCTATATACAGGGCAGTTCCATTATAACATGGCACATGTAAACTGCAGCTCCATTATAAAGCTATATACAGGGCAGTTCCATTATAACATGGAACATGTAAACTGCAGCTCCATTATAATGTTATATACAGGGCAGTTCCATTATAACATGGCACATGTAAACTGCAGCTCCATTATAATGCTATATACAGGGCAGTTCCATTATAACATGGCACATGTAAACTGCAGCTCCATTATAAAGCTATATACAGGGCAGTTCCATTATCTCATGGCACCTGTAAACTGCAGCTCCATTATAATGTTATATACAGGGCAGTTCCATTATAACATGGCACATGTAAACTGCAGCTCCATTATAATGTTATATACAGGGCAGTTCCAATATAACATGGCATATGTAAACTGCAGCTCCATTACAGAGCTATATACAGGGCAGTTCCAATATAACATGGCACATGTAAACTGCAGCTCCATTATAAAGCTATATACAGGGCAGTTCCATTATAACATGGCACATGTAAACTGCAGCTCCATTATAAAGCTATATACAGGGCAGTTCCATTATAACATGGCACATGTAAACTGCAGCTCCATTATAATGTTATATACAGGGCAGTTCAATTATAACATGGCACATGTAAACTGCAGCTCCATTATAATGCTATATACAGGGCAGTTCCATTATAACATGGCACATGTAAACTGCAGCTCCATTATGTAGCTATATACAGGGCAGTTCCAATATAACATGGCACATGTAAACTGCAGCTCCATTATAATGTTATATACAGGGCAGTTCCATTATAACATGGCACATGTAAACTGCAGCTCCATTATAAAGCTATATACAGGGCAGTTCCATTATAACATAGCACATGTAAACTGCAGCTCCATTATAAAGCTATATACAGGGCAGTTCCAATATAACATGGCACATGTAAATTGCAGCTCCATTATAATGTTATGTACAGGGCAGTTCCATTATAACATGGCACATGTAAACTGCAGCTCCATTATAAAGCTATATACAGGGCAGTTCCATTACAAGAGGGCCAAGATGGCCCTAGATCGCTTACCTGAGAAAAGTATCATTCATTGCCTGTACAAAACAGATTGCTTTAGAATTAAGATGATGAGGTGAAACAATGTTCAGGAATTTTCTGACCCCATCCACAAAAGATATCATCATGACAAACATTCTGCCAAAGTTTGAGGATGATTGGACCAAAAATGTTGCCCTCAGAGTATAAACAAGATTTTTCTAAGATTTGACCTACTGACCTACATTTCTATCCAGCCCCACCCATTTTCAAACTGGTTCGAAATATCATCAAGACAAACATTCTAACCAAGTTTGAGGAAGATTGGATCAAAATTGTTCTAGTGTGAAACAAGATTTTTCTCAGATTTGACCTACTGACCTACTTTTTGATCCAACCTGACCCATTTTCGAAAGGGTTCAAGATATCATCAAGACAAACATTCTGACCAAGTTTGAGGAAGATTGGATCAAAATTGTGGCCTCTAGTGTGTAAACAAGATTTTTCTAAGATTTGACCTACTGACCTACTTTTGATCCAACCTGACCCATTTTCGAAAGGGTTCAAGATATCATCAAGACAAACATTCTGACCAAGTTTGAGGAAGATTGGATCAAAATTGTGGCCTCTAGTGTGTAAACAAGATTTTTCTCAGATTTGACCTACTGACCTACTTTTTGATCCAACCTGACCCATTTTCGAAAGGGTTCAAGATATCATCAAGACAAACATTCTGACCAAGTTTGAGGAAGACTGAATCAAAATTGTGGCCTCTAGTGTGTAAACAAGATTTTTCTAAGATTTGACCTACTGACCTACTTTTTGATCCGACCTGACCCATTTTCGAAAGGGTTCAAGATATCATCAAGACTAACATTCTGACCAAGTTTGAGGAAGATTGGATCAAAATTGTGGCCTCTAGTGTGTAAACATCAAATTGTTGACGGACGACGGACGATGGCCGACGGACAATCAAGTATCCCAAAAGCTCACCCTGAGCTATGCTCAGGTGAGCTAATAACATAGCACATGTAAACTGCAGCTCCATTATAAAGCTATATACAGGGCAGTTCCATTATAACATGGCACATGTAAACTGCAGCTCCATTATAAAGCTATATACAGTGCAGTTCCAATATAACATGGCACATGTAAATTGCAGCTCCATTATAATGTTATATACAGGGCAGTTCCAATATAACATGGCACATGTAAACTGCAGCTCCATTATAAAGCTATATACAGGGCAGTTCCAATATAACATGGCACATGTAAACTGCAGCTCCATTATAAAGCTATATACAGGGCAGTTCCAATATAACATGGCACATGTAAACTGCAGCTCCATTATAAAGCTATACACAGGGCAGTTCCATTATAACATAGCATATGTAAACTGCAGCTCCATTACAGAGCTATATACAGGGCAGTTCCATTATAACATGGCACATGTAAACTTCAGCTCCATTATAAAGCTATATACAGGGCAGTTCCATTATAACATGGCACATGTAAACTGCAGCTCCATTATAAAGCTATATACAGGGCAGTTCCATTATAACATGGCACATGTAAATTGCAGCTCCATTATAAAGCTATACACAGGGCAGTTCCATTATAACATAGCATATGTAAACTGCAGCTCCATTACAGAGCTATATACAGGGCAGTTCCATTATAACATGGCACATGTAAACTGCAGCTCCATTATAAAGCTATATACAGGGCAGTTCCATTATAACATGGCACATGTAAACTGCAGCTCCATTATAAAGCTATATACAGGGCAGTTCCATTATAACATGGCACATGTAAACTGCAGCTCCATTATAAAGCTATATACAGGGCAGTTCCATTATAACATGGCACATGTAAACTGCAGCTCCATTATAATGTTATATACAGGGCAGTTCCAATTTAACATGACAGCTCCATTATAATGCTATGTACAGGGCAGTTCCAATTTAACTGAGAGCTCCATTATAATGCGGGTTTTTTTTTAAACATTCATCTCCATTTTAATGTCATACTTAAACATGAAATGCAGTTCCATATTAACAATAAATACATATATGCAAGGCAGCTCCATTACAACACCTTACTTACATAAAGTGCAGCTCAATTAAAACGCTTTACTTATATATAAAGTGCAGCTCCCTTTTATTGGGAAAAAAATATTAAAAATACCTTACAATTAAATAATAACCATATTTTAGTGCTATACTTATATAAAAAAAGAGGTGGTCACTACTGTATAAAACAATCACCTGTTACAGAAAGTCTAAATTAGTAATGAGTCCAATCCCACTAAATCAGATCACCAGGCCCATGGCATTTTTTTCTGCAGTTCATCAGTAATTATCAGTTACAGGTTCTGTTATCATGACAGTGCTCAACTTACAAGAAGCAGATTGGAGAGTACAGTAAGTTTCTGATCATGGTAATCCATCCATCCTTAAATACAAATTATGGTACTTCAAATGCTTTAAAAAGATTTCAGTGCAGATGCAAGCACTCAATGACATGGCTCTTTCACTCAAAGTCTATAAAGGCTTGCATTTACTACAAAATTTCCACAATCACTTGATGGACCATGATCACAATTTAGTAATAGATGGATTTCAAACATACTGCAGAGGGGTACTTGATGTTTTACAGTAAATAGGTCAGCAGTCACCATGTCAGTGCAATAATTAGATGCTCTGATGAACTTTTAGAGGATCTCTACTGACTCAACTCAAGCAGGTAAAACTAAGAAATGACAGCTTTCAGCAAACATATTTTTAATATTATACAGTGTGGCCATACCACATGGTATATGAAGTCATTTTAAGCTATCAAAAGCAGCATAATTTGCCTCAATTCGAAAAGAAAACATGTAATGTAGTGCCATGTAAATAAAACAGTTCACTGTATAATTAGCCACGGTGACATACAGATAGCTTTCAGTCTGTCAAAATGTATTAGGGAAAGAATTTCAAAACAATATTTTGCTGTATACAATATGATAAGCGATTTTTTTTACCAAATAAGTTACCCTGAAAATTAAGATGCGCCATATACGTAGCTGCACCTAATCTGCTAGTGTGGAGGGTATCCCTGCAAAGTTAAATCGAATTCTGTCCAGCGGTTTCAGAGATGTCATTTTAAGTAAAATGCTGATGACTGACGATGGACGCAGGGTGATCACAGAGGCTCACCTTGAGCACATTGTGCTCAGGTGAGCTAAAAGCAAGAGGGCAAAGATGGCCCTGAAGTTGCTCAGTTGAAAAACATTGGGTGTACTGCTTAAGAAATGTAGAACAACAAATATGTTCTGATATTTCAAGGGCCTAAAATGTAGCTCTATCAGTCAAATATCAGCAATTTACAAACTAAACTGAGATATTGTTGCCATTATCATTGAGTTTAAGTTAAATGATGATTGCTTAATAATTGCTGATGCTATCCTAGAGTGTAAGCAAAGTAAAAATTTGATTTTTTTTTTTTTATATAATTCAAGGCCCTTAAGTCCTGAACAAATTGGCCTATAACAGCCATAATCAACCTTGGCTGAGAGATTATGGCCATAAACATTATCATGAAGTTTGAAGATGATTGTTTAAGACATAAGGAGGTTAGAGTGTAAACAAAGTGAAATCTGGTGTTTTTTATATCAAGGTGCATAACTCCTGACTTAATAAGCCGATATAAGCCATAATCAAACTTTGACGAGAGATAATGACTGTAAACATTATTAATGATTGATTCAGAAATGAAGATGCTAGAGTGTAAACAAAATTATTCTGGACGATAGACGGACAGACAAGACATTCAATGATCCTAATAGCTCATCCTAAGCGCATGTGCTCAGGTGACCTAAAAAGCCAGAAAAACAAGCGCTATATTCGAATGAACGCCATACCCCCACAGAGGTATAAGACTTTTTGGGTCAAGGTCATTTTGGAGGTCAAGGTCACCTGGCAGGTAGAGCTCATCAAGGTGTGTGTTTGTTTGTTTGTTGTGTTTAACATCCCACTGACAGTATTTCAGTCATTTGGAGACACTGCAGTATCACACCAGTCGTGTGGCATGATACCACACCCAGTCACATTATCCTGACACTGGGCCAACCAGTCCTGGAACTACCCTTATATGCTAAGCACCAAGCAAGGGAGCTATATCAGTACCATTTTTTTACAACTTTGGTATGTCGCAGCTGGGGATCAGACCCATGACCACCCGCTCCCCAAGGCGGTCACTCTTACCACTCAGTCACCAGGGACAGTCAAGGTGCATGCACCTGTGAAGTTTGGAGTCTGCAGGTAGAAGGACTTCCATGTTATTGTCAATGTTAAGGTTTGTGACAAACAGACAGACCAAAAACAATATGCCCCATGATCTATCAATGTGGGGCATAAAGATTTTTAACATACAGCTAGTTTAACATACCTCATAAGGGGGACCTGCGTGGAATCTTAACACCGCAAAATCAGGATTCTCAGGGATAGGTGTCTGTTAAAGTAAAATAGGATGTTAAATAAATAAATACATAAAAACAGTATTCTCTGGAACATGTGGGTCACCTGCTGAAGCAGAAAGGAAATGTGGGACGAACAGACGACGGAAAAGTGATCCATATGTGTCACCTCTGCTTACAGCAGGTAACACAAAAATAGGCTATTTAGTGTGTTCCACCTATGTTCCACACAGAAAGGTATGACTGTACCTGATATCTTAACT
>CM037793.1:14699007-14749007 GCA_021229015.1 Solen grandis
TAACACTGCTGTAATCTTTTTGCTCATGGTTCATACTTCTCCTTGTCCATGCATATCCTTTCTTTCAATACCTTAATTAAGTGATTCGCTGAATTAGCTTCCTATTAACACGTGTGAAAATCAAACTCCGGTGCAGTGGATTGGCTGCCACACTGAGTTAGTCTACCACGTAACTATGGTGTGTTCCAAAAAGTCACGTTATTGATTACCTATGATCACTGTGGCATAGATATTTCAGATCTCCTGAGATTTTGACGTAGTCACTCACAACTATAGTACCTACATTATGAGGGTCCATCTCTCTACATTTAAAACCCAATATCCTCTCAATTTTGTATGACTGGTCGAGCGATTGAACTCAATTCTACAACACAGGTATGCTAAGATTCAGCTAAAGAGTTGAAAACTCAATTTTGAGTAAAAGATAAATATTTACGGGATACAATAATTGTATGTGGCATAAAAACACAAAAGGACTAATTTCTCTATGATGCTGCGTAACTTTCACTCTGCCATGAGGAGGAATATATTTTCTTTTCGAATGCGAAGTTGGCTCGTGGGTGAATTTGGATGGTGGAATGTGCAGGTTTCGGTTTTTTAGTAGTGTTACAATGATCCATATAGAAAGCTTGAATTCCGATACAAATCCGTTAATTTACTTGTAATTCCATCAATCTATCTCAGATATCTCCAGGGTTTAATTGGTGTACTATAGAATGGGTGATACCTGTATATCTGCTCTCTGAAGTAGGTTAGGAGCCACTGCATCTATAAATAGAAAATGAGCTGTCTGTCGGTTATATAAGATATACCGAGTACAAATCAAAGCGCTGATAGTGCTAAGAGTATAGTATTGTCGCATTTCTTTTGTATATTAAAGTAAATTTAATAAACGGGGATCAAATGTTCGCGCAATGCCAATAAACGCGCCTTAACTTTACGTTAACAAGGTCATTTCAACAATTAGCACATCGCCACTCTTACCGTCTCCTTATTTCTATAGCCTACAGTTTATAAGAGTTATATCAAATTTGCATATCTTAATCAAAATAAAACAAATCTAAAACAAGAATCGTTCATTATTTTAATGTAAAGTTTGTATCTTGCATAAAACTAAGTTACCCTGCATATCTGCAGCTAGTCAAACCCTCTTACACTTGAGACAGACACAATTCAGTGCATTAAGCGCCTTGATTTTTAAATTTATCTTCGTTGTAGTCAAGTACTTGCGGAGAGCATTCCTCGTTGTGGAATGAGGAAAATCACGTGTACCAATGGAACCTCGTTTGGCGGAGTTGCGGGTTTTCCCCATTAGGGGTCTTCCATTTTATTGTCAGGGACACGGATGTGTTTAAGTACGTAGTTTAAAAAGGCCTTTGTTTATTTGAAACAGATATTATTATTTTCTTTTTAAGGCTAAGATTATATCCAAAGCATTATTATTTTAAAATTTTATTAATAATAGCTATTAATTAATATAAAAATAGCTAGCAAACTTGAACTACAACTAATCATCTCTTGACAGCCAGATCAGGTCAGACCACTTTAAACGTATGTTAAATGCCGATGCATATTTTTAAAGTAACTTTCGTTTGTCTTCAGACCTGGGAATTCATGACAAAAATTATTCTGTCAGCCGCCGAACTGTTCCGTTCGTGCCGGAACCCGGGATTGAACCGGGGGCCTTTAGATCTTCAGTCTAACGCTCTCCCAACTGAGCTATTCCGGCTGACAATCATCCCTATTTGACGATCAGAAATCATTACTGTTAGCTGCTATCAGTCAGTGATATTAGTGCTTGAAAAATACCTATTGTTCAATATTTGAATGTTGTATCTTTAACTTTGTCCGGAAGATCAGAATAAAAAAACAAACAAAAAACAACAACAACAACAAAAAAACAACAACAAAAAAAAAAAACACACAAAAAAACTCTAAATAGACTTACATAGTTTTAGTCGATTAAAAAAATTATAAATCATCTCAAAGCATACTCTCACAACGTAAATGTATTTCTCACACTGTAGTCATGTTTTTTTTTTGAATAAATAGGGAAAACAGGCGTCCACTGCACACTCGCATAAGTGACCGAGTATTGGACCTGGGACCCAGTAGTAAGAAGCTTGACTTTCTACATTATGTGAAATGAACCATATTTGTTGTAAAGTGGAAAACATTCAATTCTCCCTTTTTGAAAAATTATGTCCTCAGTTGCAAAAGAAAGCGTAAACTCAGGATTCCTTTCATTTGCATATGTTATTTCTGTGAGCAATGTATTATCAAAAGACAGCAAAGGATCCCCGTAGTCCGATGGAAACCTTCTTGATTGCGGATACGAAGGCTGGAGGTTTGATTCTCATTTGGGGTAAGCAGTTTTTAAGGCTTTCCCCGTGAAAAAGTACCGGAACCGTCAAGATTGATTGGCACGTGCATAAGTGAAACTCACCGAATATCTATCAGGCTGGGAATTCGGTTGTAGCTGGGTTATCAAACTGCGCCATGAATAAGCATTGCATTTTAATAAAATACATGTATACAGTGAATACCCTATTACAAGCTATACAGGGAATTCGGTTGTAGCTGCTTATTGAATATTTAAGTCCCAGCCAACTTCACAGATCTAACTATTATCAGGTTCGAAATGATTGGTCATACGATTTCAAATATTATATATATGGGAAAAATATGGCATTTAGTGCTTACTTTCTTTACAACTGTGTATACGTAGTATATTTTTTATAAATGGACTAATAAACCAGCCTTAATACATGTTCAAATAAATTAGGAATGGCCTACTTAATCAGTGTCTACCGAGTAACACTGCTGAAATATTTGTGCTCACGATTCATGCTTCTCCTTGTACATGCATTATCCTATCTTGTTTTTAAATACTTTTATTAAGTCTCGCTATTGATTACCTGTGCTCACTGTGGCAGAGGTATGTGGTAGATCTGCGATGGAGATTGTTTCTAAATGTTTCAAAATGTCAAGTTATTGTTGAAAGTATTTTTCCCTCAGTGTGGAATGAAGAAGATCACGTGTACCGATGGAGTTGCGGGTCTTCCTCTTTACTGGTCTTCTTCTTTACTATCAGGGGCACGGATGTGTTTGAATAGTTTAAAAGGGCTTTTTTAAATAGATGTCATTATATTTAAAGTTAAGATTATTACCAAAGCATTACTTTTTAATTCATAAAAAGCTTAAAAATAACAAGAAAACTTGAAATAAATATCATCTCTTGACAGCCAGACCTGGAAATTCATGAAAAATTAGACTGTCAGCCGCCGAACTGTTCCGTTCGTGCCGGAACCCGGGATTGAACCGGGGGCCTTTAGAACTTCAGTCTAACGCTCTCCCAACTGAGCTATTCCGGCTGACAATTTCATTTATTTGATATCGTCAAAAAGTTGGCAACATTATATTATATAGATTTCCTTGTGCCTTTATGCAGAAAAAAGTCAAGGATTAGGCAATCTCATTAAAATCAGATTCAGTATGCTAACTGGATCTGACCACATCGTATAGAGGGGTCGACTCAGATTGACCTTTGTATAAGCCAATCAAACTGGCGGCTACAGAATCGTTCGGTATATCAGGGGGGAGTAACCGCATCAATCCCACAATAAGGTAGAAAGATGTCTTAGCAGCGGAAGCTCATTCGGTAGCGCATTCTGAAACTGAAACTGTTTTATTTGCTTAAACGCCTATTTCTACATAAAATACATATTCAATGGCGTTGTACACTATTATATCAAAACATTAAAAGTATTAAATAAATGTAGTTTAAGAATGATAAAACAATAAATTCTAAATCTAAAGCATATTATCAAAAGTTAAAGAAAATAATGGTATTTAAGATAATTAAAAATATGGCTATATTATTAAGGACATGATAAAAGACATAATAATTTACTTTGATAATAAAGAGATTGTAAAATCAGATATTTATCACAGAATTAATGCACTGAATAACATTGTCTCTCAGTTCACTGTTTCTTTTGACTAGAAAAGATTGAAATAGTCTGTGAAGAAATAGTCTTCAATTTTTTTTGGGCCGATCGTACTAAAACTTCTGTCGCTGAAAGTTTTACACTTATTAAAAGGCACTTCATAACTGTCAACTGAAGATGAGGATGATCTCAGAGAACGTTTTTGAACTTTAGGTGTAAGCAGTTCAGTCAAATACGGTGGTGCATTTCCAACGTGACAGTTGTACATGTATACAAGAATCTTGAATTGTATTCTGGCCTTGATGGGCAGCCAGTGTAGATCGTATAATGCCTGCTTAGAACTGTCTCTTTTCCTACGATTTAATACTAGTTTGGCACACATGTTTTGAATTCGCTGTAGTTTTGCAATATCACAGTTTGAAATACCATACAAAATCACATTGCAATAGTCTAAGTGAGAAATCACGAGTGAGAGTACTAGAGTTTCTGTTGCATCTTGTGTGAGGAATTTGCGAATATTCTTTATGCGAAAAAAGCTCAACATAGCTGTTCGACACTTGATCTTGATGTGATGTTTGAAAGTCAAATTTTCGTCCAAATATGCCCCTAAATATCTGATTGTATTTTGTCGTTTGATCTTATCACCACAAATGTTAATTTCATTTTTAGACAGTTTACTCAACTGAGGAGCACTTCCGAAAGTTATGTGTTCAGTTTTTGAAGAATTCATTTTTAATTTATTACTGTTCATCCAATCATTTGCTTGTGATGCGAACTCTTCTAGCTCCACAATGGATTCGGCCTCGAGAACGGGTGTAGGTTTGAAACGTTTGCCGGCAGTATGATCGTCGGCGAAGCCGTACACGGAGATGGTAGGCGGAACAATGTCAAATATGGTCCCTGCATAAGCGAGGTAGAGCCACGGCCCTAAACAGCTTCCTTGGGGGACACTGCACGTAAGATCGCGTGCTGACGACATTATATTGTTCACACTTACGCGACAACTCCTGGGTCGCAGGTACGAGTCTAACCAGTCGAGTGCTACTCCGCAGATACCATACTGACGATTGAGAACGTCGAGAAGGATGTCATGATCGACAGTATCAAAAGCTGCGCTCAAATCCAACGCTATTAATGCAGTTACTTCTTGATTTTCCATGGCAGCAAGAATGTCATTAACAAGACGAAGTAACGCTGATTCGCACGAATGATGTTGTCGGTACGCTGATTGGTTCTTTGGAAGGAGATTGTGTTCATTTGCATGTTTGTTAAGGTAGAATAATGCTGCCTTTTCGATTAATTTCGACAGAAATGGTAGGTTGCTTACTGGTCTGTAGTTAGAAAATATGAGTTCAAGTCCAAGTTTTTTCAATAGAGGTCTAACTATTGCCAGTTTCCAGTTTGGTGGAAAGACACCTTGTGACAACGAAAGATTAACTAATATCGTAATGATGGGAAGCAGTTCAGTCACAAATGACTTCAAAACTTTCGTCGGCAAAACGTCAATTTCGCAAGATTTCGTTTGCATGGAATTAATCAATTTTTTCACATCATTTTCACTTAAGGTTCCAAATTCCTCGAATTTTGGTACATCTTTCGACAATGGTTCGTAGTTCTTATGATGTTTGAGATTGTCTCGTATTTTCTCAATTTTGCTCATGAAGAAATCGGCGAATTTATCAGCTAAACTGTTTTCATTGTCAACGGTCGGCATTGGATTTTCGGACTTGCCGCCGGTGAGATCCGTCATGAAGTTGTAGAGTTTCTTGGAATCTCCCTTGAATTCGAGCACTTTCTGACTAAGTTTGCGTTCCTTTTCAAGATTAAGTTCATAATTGTATTTATTCAATGCATTTTTAAAGATTTCATAGTCATTTGGATTTTTGTGTTTTCTCCACGTGCGCTCAGATTTGCGTAGAATACTCTTTAAGTGTTTTATACTCTCAGTAAACCATGGCTTCGGATTTCTACAAATAACTGTTTTTTTCGATTTCAGGTGCATGTTTATCAACGATAATTTTCATTTCGGATTCAAAAAGTTCCACATATTGAATAACTGATTCATTTTCAATTTTTATATCGGTAATATCACTGGCGAATTCTGAGCGAACAATATCTTTAAAGTTTCTGTATGTGATGGATTTGCTGATAATGTTCTCTTTTTTCACTTTTGTGATGACTTTCACTACACGATGGTCTGAAAGAAATGGACCAGGTTCACATGAGACTAGTTCAACACCATTTGCGACCTCTGTGATCACAAGATCGAGACTTTGACCGAACACTTGCGTGGGAAAATGTACATGTTGTTCTAATCCCATAGCACACAAACAGTTATTAAATTCTGAAATAGCACTGGTGTCGTCGTGTATATGAAGATTGAAATCTCCCATTGCCAAGAGGTTTCGATATTTTGAAACAATGTCTTCCATAAATTCAAAGAAGTCTTTCACAAATTGCAGAGGGGTAGCCAATGATGGGGGTCTATAAATTCCTACACAATTGATGGTAATGTTTTTGAATACCAATTGCCATACTCCGTACTCGAAAGTCTGGGTCGCGCCGGATTCCTTTTTCCGCATATTGACGGTACTTTTACAAGTCAAAGCAATACCGCCGCCAACACGATTTTTACGATTTGCAACACTAAGTTTATAACCATTTTGGTTTAAATCTGATGTTTCGAAAAGAGATTGTTTGTCATCTGAATACCACGTTTCCGTCAAAAGTGCAAAATCAATGTTTTCATCACGAAGCAATTGTCCGACTAGTACATCTTTGTTGACTACTGAATGGCAATTTAATGTTAAACATGTCCCATTTTCTCTGAAATTACTTAGGTTATTTTGTCGTTTTGGGTATACTAGGTTTGAGATATTTACACCAAGTTGTTTCTTTTGTGGTTTATTAATTTTGGATGTTTTGTTTCCAGATCTGTAACTTCTAAAGTTCAAAATACCCAGACCTTTTAATCTTGCCAATAATTGCTGATCAGGTAAAATCCATTGTCTGGGTATTGATCTATATTTCATTAGGTCACTTGCACTGTATGTTTTGATATTGCCCTTAGGATAATCCATTGTGTACACTGAGAAGGTGTTCACCAAATTATGATAAAATCCTTTGTTAAAATCCAATTGTTTTAGACACAAATACTCCACAAATGCAATTAGTAATCCAAAAACGAATGCCAGATTCATAATGCTCACATATTCATTTAATTCCAGAACAAAAATGAAGTCAATGCATAGTCTAGAAACCACTTAAAATCAAAATTTTATAAGAGACACAATTTAGCAGCCTTTCACACTTGGCGCTCTACTTTTCGCCTTGCAAACAAAAGGCCCCGGGTTCGAGTCCCGGTCAAGCTGCACATTTTTTTTACCCTGTGACAAATATTTTACCGAAGTCAGTTAGAAACGCGCTATTCAACTGGTTTAAAATCGAGCACTTGTTTATGCATATAAATTACTTTAAAGGTCAATCTGACGTGACCCCTAATGCGATGTTGTCAGATCCTAATCGCGGATACCTGAGGATATGATTTTAATGAGATTGACGATTAGCTGTTGTGATATGACCCGTTAGATACAAAGATAATTTATACAAATTTCAACTTCAAAATGTTTTCATATGTTAAGAGGGGACCTCAGTGGCCGAGTAGGTAAAGTCGCTGACTTTAACATTCACTCAGCCCCTCACCGCGTGGGTTCGAATCCCAGCAGGGTCATTCGGATTTTCATGTGAGGAAGCCTTCCAGCTGGCTTGCGGTAGGTCGGTGGTTCTACCCGGATGCCTCCGTGCATTCGGGGTCTTCCTCCACCTGTAATTAGCTGGACGTCGCTATGACTGAAATACTGTCGAAGCGACAGTAAACTCAAATAGTCAAGTCATATGTTAAAAAATAAAATATATCCTCGAGTGCCCAAACTGCGCCCCTCTAAGATTTAATTAGGAAATGCAACATAAATAAAATACATAGAATAGAAATTGTTCATGTAACAATTAATTCTATCAAATTCACATTGATACCCCCAAAAAATTCTTTTATAAATAATTATTAATTCAAAAATAATATTTAATACATTACGAGTCAAATATTGACATCATGTTGTTTGGTCCTAACTATAATTATAATTAAAAAAGGACTTGAAGTACGACAGATTTATCACGTTTTGTATACATGACATCATAACAAAAATTAGGCTGTCAGCCGCCGAACCGTTCCGTTCGTGCCGGAACCCGGGATTGAACCGGGGGCCTTTAGATCTTCAGTCTAACGCTCTCCCAACTGAGCTATTCCGGCTGACACTCATTGCGAATTGCCGTTGAGAAACCATTACTGGCGACTGATATCAGTTAGTAGAGCCTAAGGCTATTGATAAGATATTGATGGTTTTATCTTCAACCTAGTCCGTTAGATCAAAATTAAGAACACTTAAACACATTATAACTTTTAACTAACATAATTCTATTCGTTACCAAATAAATTCTTACAGCGCTTATATTTCCATTGTTTATCCCACTTCAGTCGTTAAGGTAATCAATCCATCCATCATTGAATTATAATCATGATCCTTAAAATAGTTATAAAGACAAGATCAAATGCAAGGGAGTTATAAATTCTTTTGCTCTAAGTCTGTAAAATGCTTGCATTTACTATAAGATTCCTACGATCACTTGATGAACCATGATCATAACATGATTATGGATGGATTACCTTACTGTGGAATGACACGGGCGCCAACTGTGCCCTCGCGCGCAGGTGACCGGGTATTTAACCTGAGACTCAGTGGTGGAAAAATTAAGCGGGGCTTTTTAAATATTGTGAAAAGAACCCTTTTCTTCCGATTCTAAATTAAAAATAGCATGAAAGATTCAACCAACCGCTTAATAAACGCACCTCTGGTGTTAATTAAAGTAAAATCATTTTCCGCGAGTCCATTTTTATAAAATTAAACAAAAACAAACACTCATAATTTTCTAATAACGATTGAATTAATATGAATTTTTAAAACTATGCTTACATAAAAACACATCTGAAAGTGAGATAGCTTAAAAACAAAACAAAAAAACAACAACAAAACAACAACAACAAAAAACAACAACAAACAAACAAACAAAAAAACGAACGTATTGTACATTTACACTAAAGACAGCTTTTAATAAAGCCGAACATATTTGAAAACTGCAAAATTTGATTTTAGATTGAAGATAAGTTTAAGTTCATTAGGTGTGTGAAGTTAGCGCGTAGATCGTAGATCGTAAATCAACACTATAACTAATTTTCTTTGTCGACCTGGGTCGTAGATCGTAGCTCAACCACTCAAATAAACCAAAATAAATGGTTGAGCTGGGTCGTAGATCGTAGCTCAACCATTCAAATAAACCAAAATAAATGGTTGAGCTGGATCGTAGATCGTAGCTCAACCATTGAAAAAGTTCGCGGAATGGTTGAGCTGGGTCGTAGATCGTAGCTCGACCATTGAAACCTTTCAAAGAATGGTTGAGCTGGGTCGTAGATCGTAGCTCAACCATTCAAATAAACCATTATAAATGGTCGAGCTGGGTCGTAGATCGTAGCTCAACCATTGAAAATGTTCATGGAATGGTTGAGCTGGGTCGTAAATCGTAGCTCGACCATTCAAATAAACCAAAATAAATGGTTGAGCTGGGTCGTAGATCGTAGCTCAACCATTCAAATAAACCATTATAAATGGTTGAGCTGGATAGTAGATCGTAGCTCAACCATTGAAAAAGTTCCAGAATTTTTGTCGGAAAAAAAAAAAGTTTCCGTCCAAAATCTTTGACTTGTCGGAATATCTCATTCGTCGGAAAAGTTTCCGTCGGGAAATTTTCTGTTCGTCGGGAAAAATTATATGTCGGAAATTTAGTATTAGTTGTGAAAATTGTATTTTGTTAATATTTTTATCTTCGTCGGGATTATTGTACTCGTCGGGAAAATTGCATTTGTCGGAAAAAAAGGGAACATTCGTCGGAAAAGTTTCCGTCGGGAAATTTTCTGTTCGTCGGGAAAAAATATATGTCGGGAATTTATTATTAGTTGTGAAAATTGTATTTTGTCGAGATTATTGTACTCGGGGAAAATTGCATTTGTCGAAAAATTTTGGGAAAAGAGTTTCTTCGAAAATTTTGTACTTGTCGGAATATCTCATTCGTCGAAAAGTTTCCGTCGGGAAATTTTCTGTTCGTCGGGAAAATTATATGTCGGGAATTTAGTATTAGTTGTGAAAATTGTATTTTGTAAATATTTTTATCTTCGTCGGGATTATTGTACTCGTCGGGAAAATTGCATTTGTCGGAAAAAATGCTTTCGTCGGGAAAGGAGTTTCCTTAAAAAATCTTTGTACTTGTCGGGAATATCTCATTCGTCGGAAAAGTTTCCGTCGGGAACTTTTTGAATGGTTGAGCAACGATCTACGACCCAGCTCACCCATTCTATGACAGTTTTCAATGGTTGAGCTACGATCTACGATCCAGCTCAACCATTTACAATGGTTTATTTGAATGGTTGAGCTACGATCTACGACCCAGCTCAACCATTTATTTTGGTTTATTCCAATGGTCGAGCTACGATCTACGACCCAGCTCAACCATTCCGTGAACTTTTTCAATGGTTGAGCTACGATCTACGATCCAGCTCAACCATTTATTTTGGTTTATTTGAATGGTTGAGCTACGATCTACGACCCAGATCGACAAAGAAAATTAGTTATAGTTTCGATCTACGATCTACGATCTACGCGCTAACTTCACACACCTAAGTTCATTCTGTTCTATATGTCATTGAATAAGTGATTTTAAGTGACTTGATATTGATCCTGTTATATGTTCGTGGGCAGTCATTGATTAGTCAGTTTAAACATGGTTCTAACGGTCAGGGAAAAGTCAGGGAAAATACTTTTTTTTCAAGTTCAGGGAAAAATCAGGGAGTTTTGTAATTGGTCAGTGAAATTTGAAAGTTGAGCAAAAGTCAGGAAAAAGTCAGGGAAGTATGTAATTACAGTTTGACCTCTGAGTATTGAATTAAAAAAAAGAAGAAAGAATGAAAATACAAGGCTAAGGCAGTTTCTTTGATTTTGGCTAAAAGAATAAATATATTTACTGAGCGCCTTAAATATATTTCAACTTCTACTTACTTCAAAGACAAAATTGAAAAAAAATAAATATGTAACGAAGACTAGAAGTACATTAAGTTTTTATATACTCACATAACTCAAAATTATTTATCGTTATAATATCAAAGAATGTAATTATTTAGTGAGAAATACTAGTACTAAAGGACAGAGACAATATTTTTTTTAAAAAGAAACTGAAAGAGGTCCGATGCCCCCTGAGCTGTTTCCTTTTTTCGTATTTTTACCATGGATGATATAGCTTGCTGCTGGTATAGTGATAAACCTAAAACAATAAGCAATAATCTTCATAAACTGCTATATTACCACCTCTTTGGAAGTAAGAAAGTTTTCAGTATTGTCTGACTGCTTGCTGCTTTATCATATTGCTTTAGCTTAAATTAATGCCTAGCATCCATTGGTCATATATGCATTCATGTGGCAATAATGTATACAGTTTACAGTTTTGTCAGTTATATGTGGTATTTTCTTTTTCAGATAACTAATGGAGTTCAAACAGTTTTATAGGCTTATTTACCGTTTATCCCTGCTAGAGTACTAGATTACTAACTCTGCTAGTGTACTAGATTTCTAACTCTGCTAGAGTACTAGATTACTTACTCTGCTAGAGTACTAGATTACTAACTCTGCTAGTATACTAGATTACTAACTCTGCTAGTGTACTAGATTACTAACTCTGCTAGAGTACTAGATTACTAACTCTGCTAGTGTACTAGATTACTAACTCTGCTAGAGTACTAGATTACTAACTCTGCTAGAGTACTAGATTACTAACTCTTCTAGTATACTAGATTACTTACTCTGCTAGAGTACTAGATTACTAACTCTGCTAGAGTACTAGATTACTAACTCTGCTAGAGTACTAGATTACTAATTCTGCTAGAGTACTAGATTACTAACTCTGCTAGTGTACTAGATTACTATCCCTGCTAGAGTACTAGATTACTAACACTGCTAGTGTACTAGATTACTAACACTTCTAGTGTACTAGATTACTAACACTGCTAGTGTACGAGATTACTATCCCTGCTAGTGTACGAGATTACTATCCCTGCTAGTGTACTAGATTACTAACACTGCTAGTGTACGAGATAACTATCCCTGCTAGTGTACGAGATTACTATCCCTGCTAGTGTACGAGATTACTATCCCTGCTAGTGTACGAGATTACTAACGCTGCTCGTGCACTAGATTACTAACTCTGTTTGTATTTACAAACACAAAATGAGCAAATTAACAAAAATTACTCTGAATGGCTGAAAGACCCCTAGTATGTCTGCAATGTTCAATGTTTTGTTATCAGCTTGCTTTGTATTTAAACAGTGTTTAATCTACTTGGATCTTATTAGCTTAACATACCATTTGGAGATATATCAAACCTTAAAATCAAAGTTGCCTTGTTACTGTGGTAACATACCAGTCTGCAGATCCAAAGTTGTTGGTCTGAACCCCGTTTAAGGACAGCTATTTTTCATTACATTTTCAGGTGCAAAGTACTGGTCCAACCCAGGAACCGTCAAGAGGGATTAGTATGAGATGTAGGAATTTCTTTCCAATTGATGCAAAATATACATGTTGAAACTTTATTAAACATCAGCTTTCCTGCAATGATTTTAACTTGTAATATTTAAAGTACACTAGTTTTAGGTTTGGACTAAAGTTTAATTCATTGTCATTTTCACTAAATACATCAAAATGGACACACTAGAAAACTGACGTTCCCTTTGCAAGTTTATCTTTCCAAGCCTTTTTTTACTTCTATAATTTTAATGATTTCAAACACTGTTTTAAGTCTTTTTCCTAATCAACCGCAAGTATTATAAATTATAACACTAAGCTAGTATAATATGTTTTAACAAATAATTTTCTGTAAGACCAAAAAACATTTGCCATGAAAGAGTTCAAGTTCAGTGTTGAATGAATTTAGTGGTTAATAATTAAAATCAAACAAAAAATAAAATCATTAGAATTAAAGACAGCTACATCAGCTTTTTAATTTTAACAGAAAAAGAGTGATAGAATGATATAAACAATTTAGTATTTGTACTTAGGGTGTATATGTGTATATTAGGTCATACCATTGACATATAGTTTTGAGCAATGATAATAAAAATATACAGTATTTTATCATTGTTTATGTAACTAAACACAATTTTAAAAGGTGGTGAGGGTTGGCTGGGGGGGGGGGGGGGGGGTGCAATCTTTAGCCAATCAAGTTGCAGGAAAAGCAGGGCCAATAAATAAAATTACTTTCAGCCCCGGTCCGACAGTGATATTTTTTATTTGCCCGCTTATTGAAATCGTCAGTGTATTATTGAAAATGCCTCTTTAAATGTTATAGGGCTCATAAATAAAAGTGATGTAATCAGCTTAATCGTTGCAATAATGATTTTCTACCACACATAACATCTGAACGGTTTAACCAGTAAGTATATAAGGACATCAACACCTCAATGCAACCAGAAATTGTTTTTATTCTATTCTCAAAATTGTGAAAAAGATGTTACGATGCCCTTAACTTAAAAAAACCCCAAAGAGCATTAAGCTATTTCCACTTATATGGTCGTAAACATGTAAATGTAATTATGTAAAAAGTTGGATTCTGGTCGGATTTGAACAAGCAGCTCTCATATTTCAAAAAGATCTGGTAGTCCTGCTCTTTACACACAAATGTGTTCTTTTAAAACGGATGATTTCATTTTAAGAATTCCACTTTAAGTAAAGTTCCTGTAATGGTTCCGCTATATTTCGGATCCCATGGCCTTTCACGGAGATAACCAAGGTTTCATAATGTTTTATTTGGACACCTTGGTTATCTTAGTAGAGCTTAAGTGGTCCAAGACGTAGCGGAACCATTACATGGACTTTACCTTAACAAGACGATACTTAAAAATAGGACATTTTCATTGTCATAGAAATGATGACATTCGATATATGATTTATTTCACTCTATTGTAAGATCTCATTTTACGACACAATAGGCCATTTCACTCCTAAATGAGACGTAAACCTAAACGTTTTCACTAGCGCGTAGCATTACATGAATTCGAGATGAGCTATATTCCATATCCACTCAAAACAAACATTTTTTTTATTTTATGCTATATTCTGCTACATACCCGTATAATACCCCTTATAAGGGAGGTAAGTAGTTCCGGCAGATCCATACCACACATGTTGTGGGAAATGGATTTTGTCTCCTTGTTAGAACATATATTTTTATCGCTTAGCATAAAATAAAATTAATGTAATATGAACACTTTTGTGCTATTGTATATTGTTTACAAAAATCTTGATATATTTTCCTCATCCACAACAATCGTCATAATGGAGATAGAGATGACAGGATTGTGCAACGTGGTGATATCTAGATGACACAATGGTTAATTTAATTTCCGTTTGTTGAAGTGCTTTAGTTCTATGATTTTATCGCGCAAATATGAAGTTTAATTGCAAATCACGGTAGTTTAAGCAATGATATACTTTAGTAGGACAATATAGCTTCAGATATTAAACAGACTAGGCATTACAGGTAAAATATTTCTTATTATGCAATTGTATGTCTTTTTAAATTGATAGTTTTATGTTAATATGTAAAACAAAAATACCATTACAAGAACCAGGTTCATTGCGTATCATTAAACAGCTTCGATGTTTGTTTTATTTGTTGGGTTTAACGTCCCACCGATAGTATTTCAGTCATTTGGAGACGATATCTACTTAAGACAGATATATTGCTGTCACACTGCATTATCACGTCGTTGAAATGTGGCATGATACCACGCCCAGTCACATTATCTTTACACTGGGCCAGCCAGTCCTAGAACTACCCTTATAAGCTGAGCGCCAAGCAAGGGAGCTATACCAGTACAATTTTTTACGACTTAGACAGTTTCGAATGGAAAATTTAATGTCTGGAACTCAATTGAAGTTAGACCATCATTCCTATAGTCTGCCTGAAGACCCTTAAAGAACCCAACATCCGTCATCTATTCAGCGAAATGCTTTGTTGATTGAATTTTAGTATCGTTAGGTTTAAAATGATTTCGTTTAATTAAATACACGAAGACGTATTGCGGCTTTATTTGAGAAACCCCCCCTCTCTCTGTTTGTTTGTCGTCCTACGTAGCAGATTTACAATGTGAGGAAGAATCCTTATATTTCTTCCGTACCGCTGAATTAAAAGTTTCGCATGAATTTTAGAGCTTCTGTTTAAACTTCCCATTTCCCTATTTTTTGAATAAGATCCCAAGGGCATTCCATACAAAATGTTTCAACCGATGATCACTCACTAGGTAGAAATCCAATAAATAAAGATAGATAGAAAGAAACAGAAAATATGTACAACGATTTATTCCGATAACCTACCTGATCTTTAAAGTAGTTTATTTACATATGGTCATTGACTGATAATTTGTTTTAAACAATATGTGTGTATTACCTCTCCCAATACACATCTACAGACGCATGATCTTCCGTGTTTGTAAAAAAAAATAATAAAAAAAATATATATATATATATATATATATATATATATATATATATATAGCATCACAGTCAATAGCATCACGTTACGAAATCTACGTTAATGATGATAATAAACCAGTATTTAGATTGCCATTACGACTTATCACAGTTACTCTTTGCGCATGCCCGGCAGGGTCATTCAGATTTTAATGTGAAGAAGCCTTCCAGCTGGCTTGCGGTAGGTCAGTGGTTCTTCCCGGATGCCTGCGTGCATACGGGGTCTTCCTTCACCTTTAATTATCTGGACGTCGCTGTATGACTGAAATACTGTCGAAGCAACGGTAAACTCAAATAGTCAAGTCAAATCTTTGCGCATGCCTTCACTTCACAGGCTAACTATTTTAATAACACTTGCGAATGAAGACGCCACGTTGCGAAATGTGTCACGTGGTACAGCTTGAACCAGTTTCGTGAATACCATGTTCTATATTTTAATCGGAATCCCCCCCCCCCCACACACGCACATGCATACATATAAACATACATGCACATACAAACAAACAGATATGCACATACATACACACATATGTATAAATGTGCATGCATTAAACAATTGTCAAGGAAGAATATCTCGGATTTCAAAATCCCCCTTTTCCCCTTTTCACTCCAAATTATCAACTTTTAGAACGTGCCACTAGGCATCATTTCGGACTGATCTTATGAGTAGAAACAACGATATTTCTGGCCTAACAATTTTAGGTAAGTTATTCGGGATTTCACCTCACTGTCACGATATTTCAATGCCCCGCAAGCTTCATTATATATAAACTTATTGTTAGACTAACTCTTCTGGCACATGTCATATAAGCCTCAATTATATCCTACAGTTTTAAAGTAATCCATCCACTATTTAATTATAATCATGGTCCTTCAAATGCATAAAAAGACTTCAGTGCAGAGGCAAGCATCCATTGACTTGGAGTTATAGGCTATTTTGCTTTCGCAGGCTTGCATTTACCACAAAATCCAACGATCACATGATTGACCATGATCAACGATGGAAGGATTCCTCATCTTGTTCAGTATACAAATAATTGATACATAAGCCTGTGATAAGCTAAGTGTCGCTAAATGACTAAAATACTGTTATAACATGAATGCCATGTAATAGACTCATCAATACATTCGGGTTCAATGCATGCATGGGTTACTAAATGTAAGGCTCTGGAGTCGAATCCTACCAATATAATACCAATAATAGATAAAGGGTAAGATAATGTGGGTAGCATGCCACAGTTCTGTGGTGTGATACTGAAGCATGACAACTTGTCTGTCTCGTGTAAATACACCAGTTGTCTTCAACGTAATTGTGTTGGTCGTAAGGACCGGAAAAATATACTACGCAAAATGTATTTGATATTTCCTTAAAGTTCAAAACTTAGTACACTTGCATTATACCCAATATCAATACCTACATAATTATGTATTTTACTTATAATACATGAAATTAACAAGGTGTAAAAACTTAGTAAGGGATTTTTACACACACCTGAGCGCGCGTGCATAGATACAATGATTTCATACAAATGTCAAATTAAAGAATATGTGTGTTATTGAATTATGGTTTCATCATACTTAAAACAAAAATTGTTGTATCAAACTCGCATTGTTCTTCCGTCTTTTAGCTACAAAACATCCGATACGGTAATTCTAATCATTTATCCCTTTAATTCCAGGCGAGGATGGGAACCATCTACATCTCAACAATCCTGTTTCTAACCCTCCAGTTAGTTCAATGTCAACAAGTGCGAGATGGCAAGAGGTTCCGCGTGGACTTAAGGGGAGAAAACCCTTCTGAAGACATTCGGGCGATCAATGCAGAGGGTGAAAAACGTGAAAGGCGAGCAGATGTAAATGAAACATGTTCACTTAACGTTTGGCAACACAGTATCAGTTATTTTGAAAGTCGACTGAAAAAAGCAGATCCATACTTTATGCACTTTCGAATTAAAATGGTAAACGATAGCGGAGAAATGGACATCAGTTCAACTCCTGGTGTATTTAAACCAGGGAAATGGGTCTGGACTTTTAAGACCACATGGGGTCTCTACCCCTACTTGTTCTGGAATATTGACTTTGGATTGCTGTCGTTTGGACTTCTGGAGGCTCAAACACTGAAGACAGAGCCGTATGTACAAATGAATGCAACCGGTAATTGTAGCCATTTGAAGTATGGAACGCAAATTACTACCATCGCTATTGCACAACAGTTGACCGTCATGACCTCAAACTTGAAGAGTGGCAATAGACCTAACCCAAAGTATGAAGAAAGTTATTTTTGTTTTCTAGCTGAAGCATATGGCGCTAACATGACACCGGAGTACATACCAGCTCTTTATCTCTTGTATCCAATTAATTACATTAATTACAATTGTTGTAAAACTTTTTTAAATTATTCACTAAACTCTTACTCGTTCGAGTGTTTGGAAAACCAGATGTTGAAATGGAAACAGTGCACACTAGGGCCTTACATCCTCGGAATCATAATGTTTTTCTACTGTCCAATACTTTTCTTCAACGTCGCAGATTGGTTATCGATAGACGAAGAAATAATTTGTGAAGAATACAAACAACTCAAAGATATTTCTGAAATCATAAAACCTAACGAAAATCAAGCACAAACAAAACTTTCTTCTCAACATGCAAACGATGCCGATTGGGTATACCTTGATGGAACGTCACCGCGGACGTTCTCTGACGTAGCCAGTGAAATTTGGTGCAGTATCAACAGGAAATACCCACGGATGTGGTCAAGAGTCAGGAGATTTTTTTGTCTTCTGATGATACCTTTCGGGATCTATGTGCAATTGTATATGTACAGTTCGTTTGAAGATCTAAACGATTTGCTTGACCATGGAACACCGCTTGGGTTTCTCTCATTATTAACAAAAAATACGCAGAACAGAAAAAGGGGATTTGTCCCCGCTCTTGGTGGGGCCGACGGAATGTTTTTGATATATTACGTGATAGGGTTAGTCCTTGTGGTTTTACCGAACAGTATGAAACAGCTTGTAGAATATGGATTACCTCGATCTTCACTTCAGAGTTCATGGTTCAACACTCCATTAAGACTCAATCTAAATGAGATACAGGCCTTATCAAAGAAGACACACAAACTCGGGCCAGGGTACCGGAATGCCACAGATCTTTGCGTCAGTAGTATTTACATGCTATTTAGTAAAGCCTACTGGAAGATGGTATTCACCGTTCAGTTTAAAAGGATTCAGAGCATTGGTTTCAGTTGCAAAAGTTTGATTCTGAAAATCCTTCTCTTCCCTTTGTATATCGTGTTTTGTGTCGCAGAGATTTGTCTCTGCATATTGGTCTATGGCATACCTCTATGTTCACTCATTTCGATAACTGTCAGAGGTACCATGCGGTATATTACATCCGTTAGAAGAGGTGATGCTCACAAAAGATCTGAAGTCCGATCCTGGTTTACTAGTCCTGTAAGTCTGTTTGTTTTGGGTTATATTTTACTGCTTCTCGTTCTGGCCTTTTCATACTCTGTTGGTCTGATATTTCTCGAAAGTTTTGATTTTCTATCACAGTTGATTGTATTTTGCTTTATTGCAGTGATTGTTTTTCCATCCGTATCCTTTGGATATCTTTTCTTCTTCGTGGTTCTTCTGTACTATATTGTGAGACTGATACACGATTTTGGGAATAAGTACTTGGACTTATTATCAGAAGCTGTGGAAATCTCGAAAGGCTTAGAAGAGCATTTGAACAATGTCACCACTTACGATGGGCACTTGATAATCTCGAACGTCAAGATCCACTCAATCAAAAGTATAAGAGTGAACAACAAAGCTATTCCTGTCCCCAACAACATCTTGCTTTCCTCGGCGGAAGATAAGGATTTGTTGTCTCCTCGACTACGAATGAAGGACAATGTATATTGCATTCCAAGACCTTTATTTGATTTTATAGTCGAGCGACATTGTCCGGTTCATCAAGAGATCATGAGAGTATTGTTCCAGATAGCTCTAATTGTGTTTTTAATTGTTACAACAATGAGCATAATAGTGTCCTTTGCAAGTACCCCGACCTCTGAAATATCAGAGGTGATGCACGTGATATTTATCGTTACGGTGGGTGCCTTGCCTCGTGTGGTTGAGGTTGTCATGTCCAATTCAACGGAAACTATTAAAAGCGAAATTAAACGTAGAAACATTGAAGAGACGATTGTTGAGTTTTGGCGAATGCAAGAGCTCGAGGCACGGGATTATGAGATTGTTTGAGACTTCAACAGTGTGAATAAACAAAGACAAAAACAACAGAATATGATATAATCGATTGGACTCAGATATACGAGTAATAGATGACTAACGCCGGCGTTAATTTTTTTTTTTCGGGTATTAGAACTGAATTCTTTAGACTGGGCTGTTTAATACAGGTATGCGCTAAAACAGGTTTGACTGTTGGACAAATGATTAAACTTTGTACAATGCTTATCATTTAATCAAATTGCATAATTGCCATTTAATATCGTAGATTCAGTATTCAGGAAGATCTTCTGAGTACGTGTTTTATGGATTTGTGTTAGTTTCATAGTACTTGTTTATAAAGTCATCCGTGAGAGCAATACTCTTGGACACAATGTTTACCATTTGAATATGGACTTAGGTACTCATAATTGTAGCCAAGTGTGGGCGTCTATAATCCATACATGCATCACTCGGAAATGAGACGTAAACCTACGTAAATCAAGGAGCACTTCCCGAACACATAGTTTACGTGCTGGTATAAAATTTCAGATATTGTTCAATGGGAAATTAACATACACTTCAGGGTTCTCTCCAGTCACTGTTTGATCATTTGAAGTCAGGGAATTATACCGGGTATTGTCGATTCCCTGGTGAAAGGGTTTATTACTCGGCAGGCACTGATAAACTGTTCTTTTGTCTAGAAATTTCAGTTTAGATTTGTGTGACTTTACTCATTTTAAATGTTGATATCCCTTACTTACCAAGATATTCAGTATGAAACTAATGTTAAGTTCCTTAATGTATATGATGTCAACTACTCCTTTGTTAATTCACAAAAGAAAACATGTTTAAATACGCTGTTTGAAATAATTCAGGTTTCACATTCTTGAGGTATTTAACATTAAAAGATAAAATCCATTTGATTTTTTTACCAGGAAGGAGGAAGGAGACGTCTAGGCGTGTAAGATTTAGATAGATCTATGAAAAGATGGACAGGTATTTTCTTTAGGAATAATGATGGCGAGGTTACTGTCTTAGATAAAGCTTGTAACTTTATATGATGGATTTCAGATTTTCTGGGGTTAGGCAATTGGAGGTTAGTTACGCTTCGCAGCTGAGCTCTTAAACATAATTTCAAAATAAAATTTTCCAACTTAAGGTTTTTTTACATTTCTTATCTGGACCTCAGTTGCTGAATTTTCACATATCATACGTATATGTAGAAAAACCACGAAATTTGTGTCGGGGTGTAATTTAATTTTGGCATTAAATGTGTATCGCTTCTCTTGGATTCTACATTTATTACATTTTACATTTATATCAAAAACAATACACTACTTAAATTTAAACAAAACTGCCTTCCTCGGAAAAATGTCGTCTGAATCTTGACCAGACGAGGGCTTTAATAATTCTCCAATCATTTTAGTCAGTATTCTATACCCAGACTTATGCGTCTTAATTTCGAATTATATTTGAAAAAAAAACTCAAAAAAACAAACAAAAAAAACTCACATAATGTTAATTATGTTTCATGTATTCGACAATGCGTAAACATTTTTTCCGAGTCTAATAATAACTAATTGAATTATGGCCATGTTTATGGAACCTCCTTCAAACCGTCTAACCAGTATATTTTTATTATGGCAGGAGTTTATTTGAATGAAATGCCATAATTAAATAGACTTCAAAGGACAATGTTTGAAAGCTTATCTGATGTTTGTATATATATGTTTGCATTTTTATTTGTGCTGATATTAATGTACTAACTTTCATTCTCTTGAAGTAACAGTGCCTGTTTTTTTTTAATGTTCATCGGAATATACCTTTCTAATGTTTAAAAATGAAAATGCATAAACTTGCATATAAGTCAAAATTGGTTTGGTTATACACAAGTACAGTATTCAGATGCTCCGCTTGATGATAGTTTAAATGCTATTTATTTATTTATTTATTTATTGTTTATTTATAAATTATGTACTGACGCCAAGCTATGTTACCACATGGGTCTTATGACCTGGTTTGCTTCAAATAAAACTTTGAACTTTGAAACTTTAAACTTGAGCAGTTGTTGCATCTTATTACGTTATATACGCCATCATTATTGCCACTGTAACATGTTTGTTCATATTATGTAATATTTGTGTTACAAATAACATTTTGATATATAATCTTTTTTCATCTGTACTTAGATGGGAATATCCCATTATTAACGTGTGTGTCAGAAAATCTACCAGTCTGTATTTTTGTCGTCCCACCGAAAGTATAACTATGTCTACTTGAGACAGATATAGTGCTGCCACACTGTAGTATCACGCCGTAGTCACATGGCATGATACCATACCCAGTCACATAATTCTGACACCGGGCTAACCAGTCGTGGAACTACCCTTATATGCTGAGCGCCAAACAATGGACCTATACCATAGCAACGTTTTACGACTTTGGTATGACGCGGCTGAGGATCGAACCCACGATCTCCTGCCTCCGAAAAGTGAATAATATGAATTGAAATAAAAACCATCGCTGTGATATAGAACTATTGAAACATTGACCTTATAGGTATTAGAATTCTGGTATAAGCCTTTTTTTTCTTGGCTTGCCGCAAAATATATATACTCATTTTGATTTACGATATCTTTATCTTTCTTGCAATATTTCGGACACTTTGCATTTGGTACATAGCCGAGATTATTGGACATTTGCTAGCCTCTGTTGTGGAAAAAACAAAACAAAAACAAATTGATGCTTTTTTGCCAATCTGCTTCGATTGTTTACATAAAACATAACCGGAAACCGTTTATTTTATTAGCCAAATTATATCCTGGCTTTCACAGTTTGGTTTGTAATTAAGCTGCAGACGCAGCAGACGAAAAAATGTATAACATACTTAATGTAATCATTTTATATATTATAATAACATACACTATTAAACAACACTCCCAAGCAAGTGGCAACAACTCGTGAAAGCTACATGCTAAGTTTTAATTCATTCCAATGTACTTGGCTTGAATTCCACCAACAGTTATACTTAGCGCTAAGTAATACTTAAATTCTTAAACTAGGTAGAAACGCATTCCTCCACTCTTATCCATACTTTGAATGAAGTTAATTTTGCCCTCTATGTCATGCCATCACATGAAGGGCCACAATGGAAATTAGAAGTTACTCTTTTTGTGTAATCCATGGTGCTGGAATGCAAGTCATAGTGTATATCTCTTTATGTATTTTTATGTATACAGTCAGTATTTATATATATAAATGTTTGTCTTTAGTTTAATATTTTTATATAATATACATTGTACTACTATGTATGCATACCCATATCCGAAATAAATCTATCTATCGATCTGATATATTCAAAAACATGACTATGCTGAAATGAACTATTACCTTATTAATAACTAATAAAAAATGTTAAGAAATATTTGGGTATTTTTATTAGAGAAAAAAAAACTAATGAATTTCGCTCTTAAGTTTTACTTAGCGCTAAGAAATGTTGGTGTCAATCGACCCAGGTTATTATACTGTGCCAAGACTTGAACTAAATCAGCTGCTGCTTAACCCTTTCCCTCATAGATGAAACCATGAAAAGACCTATGCGAACAACATAAAACCTGATCAGCCTGCGAGTAACTCGCAGGCTGATCAGGTTTTATGCTGTTCGCTGCTCCTCAGTGGTCTGGAAATGAAGATTTTGTAATTAAATTTGGTAAGGTTTAACTGTGGTTTTCTGCAGATCAGGCTTTATGTGGTACCTGTTGAGTGCGTCAAAATGAGTCTATATGAGGGAAAGGGTTAAGTTACACGCAGATGCTTTGGTTAGACTGGCCAATAATAAACTGGTCAAACCTTCCTTTTAAAAGGATTTTTTAAATCATGATATCTATGCTGATTTCTGCAACCTGATGAACAAATGGACAATTGATATATATCATATACATGTATATTGAATATGGTGCTGAAAATGAAAATAATAGTGAACGGAATACATGGGTTGGGTGAAAAGACCAAATAGACCAAAGAAACAAAAACTTTTAGTGATGCAAATACACACTATAGAATTCAATTGTACATTATTAAGGCAATAAGACCACAGACTGAGAAGTGTAAAATAATAATACAAAGTATCATGAAGTATGAAACTTATGGAAATGATACACAAAGTAAATATTCGTACCTCAGACGACCTATTAATTAAGAAAACAATTTCATTCCTCGTCTTTCTCACCATTCAGTCAGCAGATGTAAGCTCGCTGGAGAATTACAACCTCAACAAATATGACTTTCTGAATCTCTCGTGCAGATATGTATTATAAATATATTTGAAACGTTCAATGTAATCTCATCTTCTCAAACGAGATATACGTGACTACTGTAAAATCATTAATTTTCGTTGACATTAAATTTCGTTGATTATGTACCGATAAGGGATTTCAAGGGTGCATTTATTCATGGATCTATGTTCTAGAAAATGTGAGGTCTATATGAGACAAAAACATTCGTGGATAAAACCTTTCATGAAATCGACAAGAATTAGTGTCTCACGAAAATTAATGACTTCATAGTATTTTGCTGTTATCGTATTTTACACTGAAATGTTTACTTGTCATTTGATTAATTCTGTTTCAATATATCACCGATTTGGTAGAAATAAAGCTTTTTTTATTGTTGACATAATCTGGTCTCTAAAATTCAAGATTCCCCCGCTCTGGTCTATGTTTACTGGCCTCCTTTGAGTTGTCCTTGGACATGATATATAGTGTTTCCAGGGCAACAACAGAGGATAGACAGAAGCATTCCGAATATAATTTCCAGTCCCCATTCCAAATAGACACTGCATGATAGTACTGGAATGAAACATTTCATATAAATTGTTATATCAATAGATACTCGTACTGTGTTAATTCTGAATGCACACGCTATTACATGTTAATTTAAGCGTGTATTTAGGGCCAGGGTATATGATTGGTTTCTTTTTAACTTAAATGATTTTGTCTGATAACTTTTTCACCCCCAGAATCGGGAGGTCGTTGGTTCGATCCCCGGCCGCGACATACCAAAGTCGTAAAAATGGAACTGATATAGTTCTCTTGCTTGGCACTCAGCATATAAGGGTAGTTGCAAGACTAGTTGGCCCGGTGTCAGGATATTGTGACTGGGTGTGGTATCATGTCACATTTCTATGGCGTGATACTACAGTGTGGCAGCACTATATCTGTCTCAAGTAGACATCGTCTCCAAATGACTGAAATACTGTCGGTGGGACGTTAAAGCCAACAAACAAACAAATTGACGACTTTTTTTTCAAACCACAGTGTTCTTCATATCAACACCGCGAATTCATATATATTTTTTTATGTTTTGTTAGCCGCCTTAATACGTTGCAGTCTCTTCCATGCTATGTATATATTAACAATTGTAAAACATTCCTTGTCATAAAAATACGTGACTATCATTAAAAGTTATGAAAGGGTTTAATATCGTTTAATATCAAGAATACACCTTTCAAAAAATGTCATGTTTGCGAAAGGAATAACATATGCATGAGAGAATGCTGAAGTTCTTATTGATCAATAGCATGTCATAAAGGAGGCTCAAGCATGACGTGCATACGTCTATGTCTACTGTACATCAATAATTCAATATATACATAACTATGATATAAAAAATACATCTACAAAAATCATTCAATCTTAATTATGAGGAACGGCTAATATAAATAATTAATAATATAGATACATCTTAAGATTGCAATATCATTGGTAACTAATTAGAACTTTTATATTATTATTAATGTTATTTATAAAATACAAGCATCGTTGAAGTAATGAAATCTTGAATTAAAAAGTTTCAAATATATGTAATATAAGCATTGTAAAAAATGTACATCTAATAGATTATTCGGTATATCATATTGTATACAATGTAATTTTATTACTTAAAAAAATAAAAAGTTTTCATACTAAAAGAAAAAAATGATACCTCAATAAATGTGGGCCATACCTTTTTAATGTTTAGCTATACATATTGAATGTTTATTGTACCTATGTTTTGTATTACCTCTAAAAATTGTACCTATATATCTGCAAGGGATAGAGCCTTCTAGATCATGTAGAAATATTTGTTATCTATGACTCTACATCCGGATGTGGCGCTCCCACACTATTTTGAACAAGGCCGGGAACCACGGAGCTTAACTCTTGTTCAATATGTGACGTAAATACAACCGGCTGGTACCCGAGATACGGAGGCCGGACGGGCTGAACGTAGCCACTTTGACCTTGACCCTCGGTGGGCATCAGTGGTTCTAAATGAACATTTCGATCCTCATGTCTTGGTATATTTCTAGCAACAGTCTCTGGTTGTCGTCTGTTTCCTAAAATGAGCACAAGCAATAAACTGGCTGCTATTATGGCCAGACTTCCGCCAATTATACCCAAGATGAGTCCGTATGGAGCGTAAACATAGCGGAACGTTTCAGAGCTGGTGATAATGTCTGTGTGTGGTATACGGCTTACTTTACTCATGGTTATATTATGTTGAAGTAATCGGAAAGAAGGCACGATAACGAGTATACCTGAAAATAGAAAACAAATCAACATAGCTTATATATTGCACTTTATTATTTAAGGTGTAAATTATATATAAATAAGATTTCTTTATCAATTAACATATTTATCTTATGTTTAACATATTTTTATCTTTCTTATTTTTTTTTTCTGGGTTGGACTAGTACAATTCGATAGGGTTAAAAAAATAACCGGGGAATCCGGAAACACGTACTTTACCACTGGACAATATCGCAAATTCCTTCGCACAAATAATTTTTTTTTTAAACATAAATAAACGAACGAGGAGTAGTTTGCAGCAGAAAAAATGGGTATTACAGTTAATTCAAAAACTTTTTATCGCATAAAAAGGTGGAACTGAAAATTCATTGTGTACGTTTTTATTGGATAAAAGCTTGAATATTATTATTTACTTACCTGATATTAAGACTATGCAAAACGACAGTAATAATTTCCCCCGCTTTGGTCTATGTTCACTGGCTTCGTTTATGTTGGCCTTGGACTTGATATATAATGTTACCAGGGCAACAACAGAGGATAGACACAGAAGAATTCCGAATATCATTTCTAGTCCCCATTCCAAACAGGCACTGAATGATAATACTGGAATAAAACATTTCAAATATTTAATTTAGTAATGGCGAATGATAAGAATTATTTATTTCAAAGATTTCAAATAAAGTGAAGCTAACTGAACAATTTTGAAAATCATCTTAACTTGCCTGTGATTCACTTAGATCTCATATTGAGATTTTCACAATACAAAAATATAAATGTTAAATATATAAACAATTAAATACAATTTTCTAGAATATCTTGTAAAAATTACATATTATATTTTCTATTCTTTAGGTAAGTGAATACGGATCTCTACAAAAAAAAAAAAAAAAAAAGATTAGGCAAATCTCAATTTGAAATGTTTCGTGAAATGTAGGCCTAATCTCCAAAATAAGCTGTATTTGCTGAAGAATTTAAAACATTAAGAAATAATTATTTAGAATTAAATCTTAAATCCGTTCTTACACATAGGCATTAATAAAAATAGACAATAACAAATTAAAAAAAAAAAGAAAGAAAAAAAAGACATCTTACAAAGATGGGATACTGCTGGATGGGTGATTTGCTGTTCGATGGACCAGTTATCTGCCCCTCGTTTTGCGTCATCTCTATATTGGAAGTACGATTTAGTGTTACAGATTTCCTCAGAATGTTCTAAACCGGACCCAGATCTCACACAGCGCCTCATGTACCACACGGCGTAGTTCTGGGATTCAAAGATGAACATGTTCCCTATGCTGGACGTTGTTTCCAGGGTAACAATAAGCCAACCTGGCATCACTATGGCGACGAGTTGAAAAAGGAATGCAAGACAAGTTATCGCGATTATTATCACGAGTATATTTATACCTTTCATCTTGGAACCTGCAATAGGATACAGAAAAACAGTAAATATTTTCGGGGCTCAGATTGTTTGTTTCTTTTGGGTTTGGCGTACAATCGAGAAAAAAAATCCAACATTTTGGGACTATGTTACATGTGACAGATATATGGAGGATATTTGTTTTGAGTGAATATGGAATATTATCATCTCAGCGAGAAGTGATTCAATTTCATATTTTCACAAGCGGGAAGCGCGTGCGAAAATGTGAAAATTGTATCTATCACTTCAAGATGATATATAGTCCTATTAACTCAAAACAAACAAGTCATCTTTTATGCTAACTGCTGTTACATACCCATATACACACCCTTTATATGTAAAAGTAGTCCCGGCTTACCATATCACCCACACTGTGAGATATGGATTTTATCTCATTGATAGAACACAATATTACTGTCTCACTGTCAATAGATAAGCACATGGTACCACACCTAGGTATACTATTCTGAAACTGGGTCGACCATTATTGAAAGCCATGGCTATCCAGTCGCACCAGCTGTCTTTATATCAAACCACACACAAATTTCACGATATAATAATCCAATATATATATATATATATATATATATATATATATATATATATATATACGGATTTATCATTATATCAATTCGAAGAATCATTATATGATTTCATTCTGACATTATATCAAACGCACAACACACATTCCTTCACACGATTCCAGTCTAACCATGTATGGAAGCAGCTGCGATTATATGAAACCAATTTAACCCTTTCCCTCATATAGACTCATTTTGACGCCCTCAATAGGTATCACAAAAGCCTGATCTGCAGAAAACCACAGTTAAACCTTACCAAATTTAATTACAAAATCCTCATTTACTCGCAGGCTGATCTGGTTTTATGCTGTTCGCATAGGTCTTTACATGGTTTCCTCTATGAGGGAAAGGGTTAACAATATATTAAACCAAAATATATAACCTTCTAACCCTAACTCCTATCCCCTTAAACCTTACTCTAACCCTGACTCCTATCCCCTTAAACCTTATTCTAACCCTAATTCCTATCCCCTTAAACCTTACTCTAACCCTGTCTCCTATCCCCTTAAACCTTACTCTAACCCTGACTCCTATCCCCTTAAACCTTACTCTAACCCTGACTCCTATCCCCTTAAACCTTACTCTAACCCTGACTCCTATCCCCTTAAACCTAACTCTAACCCTGACTCCTATCCCCTTAAACCTAACTCTAACCCTGACTCCTATCCCCTTAAACCTTACTCTAACCCTGACTCCTATCCCCTTAAACCTTACTCTAACCCTAACTCCTATCCCCTTAAACCTTACTCTGACCCTAACTCCTATCCCCTTAAACCTTACTCTAACCCTAACTCCTATCCCCTTAAACCTTACTCTGACCCTAACTCCTATCCCCTTAAACCTTACCCTGACCCTAACTCCTATCCCCTTAAACCTTACTCTAACCCTAACTCCTATCCCCTTAAACCTAACTCTAACCCTGACTCCTATCCCCTTAAACCTTACTCTAACCCTAACTCCTATCCCCTTAAACCTTACTCTACCCTAACTCCTATCCCCTTAAACCTTACTCTAACCCTAACTCCTATCCCCTTAAACCTTACTCTACCCTGACTCCTATCCCCTTAAACCTTACTCTAACCCTAACTCCTATCCCCTTAAACCTTACTCTAACCCTGACTCCTATCCCCTTAAACCTTACTCTAACCCTAACTCCTATCCCCTTAAACCTTACTCTAACCCTAACTCCTATCCCCTTAAACCTTACTCTATCCCTGGCCTACTTATCGCTTTTTGGTCCAATATGATATTCAACTGGTGTGATATAAGGACAGCTGCTTCCATACATGGTTCGACTGAAATGTTAAAGGAGTCCTTTAACAAAATGTCCAAATGGAATCATATAATGCTTCTTAGGAATGATACATTGTAAAAGAATAGTATAAGATAGGTTTTCCCTAGACCAGTCCTGGTACTTCCCTAACTTTTAGCAATAAGCATCAGAAATATCATACAAATATCACTTTTAAGACAAGGGATCAAACACACGACCTGAGTTTGACGTCCGCATTACTCTGCCATCCGGATCATAGTTACATCAGGCAGCAAATATTTGTCAATTATATATATTTTAAAGAAAAAGTCATGCAATTAAAGAAACTACATGAATATCAATGTACATGCATTTTTTTTTTTGTAATTTAAGGCTCAATAAACTTTCAAACCTCAGTTAAGATAAGAATGTTTTAAAAATGAAAATCATTGTTTAATTCAACGAAACTAACCTGTATTTTGAACGCTCCTCTATTCGTTACATTGAACAGAGAATTCTCATTCTGTATGTCCTACATTCAAATTAATTTCAAGAATCGAACATCAGGAATCGGAATTACTATTTGGTTCCACTCATAAACACCAAGCAATATGTTAATAAGATCACGCGGGATCGAAAGCCGGAAACAAGCATGGCGTGACAATCGATTAAAGCGAGGAAAAGACTGCTGACTCAAAGCTTCAACTAGGACAGGGTGTTGAAATATTCAGCAAACATCGATCGCCCATTGAAACGTTCTGGACAGGTGGTAAACAGTTTCTGAAGATTAGACCTGCTGTATATTCATTAATTATTGACGTGTAGAAAGCATTATCCGAGATATGTATTGGCTATTAACATACTGATTTTATATGTGCAAGGTTTAATAAAGATTATGGTATCTGATGTTATACAAACAATGTAATAAAATAATTATCCCCACCCTCTGTCTGTCTGTTTGTGTGTGTGCGCGCGTATGTGCGTGTGTGTCTTTCTCTCTCTCTCTCTCTCTCTCTCTCTGCCGGGCTCGGTGCATAGAGAATTAGAGCGTCCACTCTATAAATGCGAGTGGGTTCGATTCCAGACCGGCCGAATCATACTTCAGGACTGATTACTAATGGGTCAATCAGTTCTTGAACTACGCTTAGATACTCAGTGCATATACCAGGACCATTTTACCAACTTTCGCATAACGCGGTCGGTGATCGAACTCACGCCCTGCCGGTCACAGACCAACTTAACTGTGGTTTGTAACTGCATTCAACCCTTTGAAGTTGCCACATTAAAAATTAACATAGTATTAATAAAAGGTGGCAAAAGCAACTGAAAATAAGAAAACTATCACCAACTTTTTAGTGAAACACTTACTTAGACAGTAGATGTCATTTTACATACACATGTAATTGCCAGTCACGGACTGTGTCTCATAATTATCAAAATAATTCATAAGTAAATGATGAAGAAAGTGGTTAAGTACACCAATCCATTCAGTTTGTTGTAACTAGACTGTACATTGGATGGGATGATAGAAGAAATATAAACAAATTACATACATTGAACTACATAATATCGTGCTTCGCTTTGTGTCTCGTGGTTTGAACATCTACTGCGACACACGAAAATCGGGCAATATTTGAACGGTACAATATCGTGTCTCGCTTCGTATCTTGTGCCTCGACAAGAATCCGGCGAGGCGCGATATTTTACCGCGAGTAACGAAGCGAGACGCGAGATCCCGGCGAAAAACGAAGCGAGACACGATATTCTACCGCGAAATCTCATGGTATGGGATCTCATGGTATGTGATACTGCGAAAGTGCGAGATCTCGTGTTACAATATTATGTCTCGCATAGTGTCTCGTCGGAATATCGGGTCTCGCCCGATTCTCGTGTCTCTCCCTAAAGATGAGAGGCATGATAATCCATATGACACTAAGAGGATTCCGTATGTTTCAGTGTGCACTTTAAGGTTCAGCCAATCAAATTTCTTGAATTAGAGATATTAGAATTAATAAAACCACTGCAGGTTTTAGGTTTTATATAAAAAATAAAAGCATATGCAAACCTATTGGAGATAAAACGGCGAACCTCGATTCTAAGATTTTTTTCTGCCGTGGAAAAATATGTGACACATGAGCTTGTATTTCATAAAAATATGACATGAGACAAATGTGCGTTCTTGTCCCTTAAAAAAACTTGATCGGAACACATTTGTCACACAAAATGTGTTTTTTGGTTAGACATTTGAGGTCCCATTTGTCTCATGTGAAACAAATGCGACCGCATCGGTCTTACGTAAAACAAATGTACTCCAAGACAAATGTGCTCCTACATCCCTCTCTTTCGCCAATTTAACATGGAAATAAAATTCAGCTCTAACTTGGTCATATTTTGGAGTTTTGCGACCAAATGTAAACATGTTTGCTCGTCTCAATGGTATGTATTACACTATGCATTTAAATCACGCCCCATATTTTTTCGAAATTGTAGACTTGACTAGACTATTTACGTTTACCGTCTCTTCGACAGTATTTCAGTCATATAGCGACGTCCAGCTAATTACAGGTGGAGGAAGACCCCGAATGCACGGAAGCATCCGGGTAGAACCACCGACCTACCGCAAGCCAGCTGAAAAGCTTCTCGAAATTGTAGAGCCTGGTTGGAGAGAATGAAGGAAAGACACATTTTCCCGTACGAAATACTTAGTATGGCATCTAAAGCTAAAATATATCTATAAAGAGTATAAGCTTTTCGAGTTTTCTGAATCACACCCGACCCTTCCGCCATTTTAACATGGCGAGTCCCAAAGACACAAAAATCAAAAATTAAAAATATATTGAATTTTTTGCCCATATAAAAACCAGCCTGTTCGTCTTAACGATAAGCCTCGAACTATGCATTTGAATCGCGTCCAGATCCCATGTCATTTGGTTTTCGTGACAAGCGAAGTACAGTGGATTGTGTATTTATATTGCATAGTATAATTCAGAGAATTATATCTAACAACCAAAAACTTTACTGTGCTTTTATTGATTATAAATCTTGCTTTGATACAATCAATACGGATGCACTGTGGGTAAAACTTGTCCAATCAGGAGTCAGCTGCAAATTTCTCAATATGCTAAAGTCCCTATATAGTCGTGTTTCTTCCTGTGTTAAAATTTCAAATAATGGTAATTTATCAGAATATTTTGATATAGCTATCGGCTTGAAGCAAGGTGAGCCCTTATCGCCGATATTATTTTTTATTTTTTATTAATGATATAAGCGACTGTATTAACTATGAAGATCTTAGTGAATCAGACTTAAATCAACTATCCATGTATCTACTTCTTTTCGCAGACGATCTAGCTCTATTTACTACTGATAAACACAGTCTACAGGCACAATTAAATAACATATACGAATATTCAAATACTTGGGGATTAACTATTAATGTAAATAAAACAAAGATTTTTATATTTGAAAAACGAAGACAAAAACATAATTTTGAATGGTTTATAAATAATGATAAAATAGAAGAAGTTGATTACTTCTATTATTTGGGTATTAAATTGGTTAAAACAGGAAATCTCAGAGCGGCTGTTAATGCATTACATGATCAAGCATCTAGAGCGATGAATAACCTTTTATCTTTATTTAAAAAAGTTTCACTTGATATAACTACTAAATTATCTTTATTTGATAAATTCATCACTCCGATTTTACTCTATTGCTCAGAACTATGGGGAATATACAACTTTGATGAAGTTAATAAATTACATATAAAATTTTGTAAAATGATACTAGGGGTAAACAAATCTACAATGAACCAAGCAGTCTTAGGCGAGTTAGGTAGATTACCGTTATCAATTATCGCTATACAAAGATCTATCAGATATTGGCTGAAAATACGCTCAAGTAATATTCAAACATTGAAAGAAGCTTTTTATTCACAAATGGATTATAGCGAATCGCGACCATATACATCGTGGGCCAGTTTGATTAAGAAACAGTTAGATAATTTGGGACTTTCTCACTTGTGGCTTAACGATAATACTGATCTATCTTTTTATCCAATAATTAGGGAACGTTTAACCGACCAATATAAACAAAAATGGAAAAGTGACATTAATAACTCAAACAGACTTAAGTATTATAGTAAATTTAAGGAATATTTTGGAATGGAATCTTATCTTAAAAATATACAAAACGACGCCATGAGAAAACATTTAACTAGGTTTAGACTAAGCTCGCATAATTTGGCGATTGAAACAGGTAGGCATAATAATATTAATTTAGAAAATAGACTATGTATACATTGTAATCAAAACCAAATAGAATCGGAGTTTCATATGATGTTTATTTGTCCGAAATACAGAGCTATTAGAAATACATATATCTCGAAATTTTCTAATTTCCCAACAGTAAATAAATTTATATATTTAATGTCAAATAATTCTGTAAATATCCAGCTTAAAGTAGCAAAATTTTTGAAATATGCTTTTATTGAAAGAGAACAAAACAGTTAGGTTTATTTATTTATTTTCGGTTTCTTCTCGTATTCATGTGAACTATTTATTATTCTTATCATGCGGGGTTGTATTGCCGATTTGCCTAATAAAGTTGAGTTGAGTTGAGTTGAGTTGAGTTAAAATTCAAGCTTGGTGATAACCAGGTATCTGGAAAAGCTAGAACGTCAAATTCAGAGAGCTCTGTTTGAATAATGTCAATTTTTGAGGCAATACTTTGCACGTTGTACTGTAGGATTTATAGATGATCAGATGAATTCAAGCAAGTCATGTTGTCAAGAAGACAAAGATTTTGATGAACATCACCACATTGCATTAAAAGGGCAACAATCCAGATTAGCGAAGTGCAAAAATATAATAGTTTCACTGTAAACTGAATATTGTTGTTAGCCTTGACTGGGAGAAAAGTGTCTGTCAGGAGTATTTTTTCGACAATTGATATCGTTGATAATGGGGATATTGAAAACAAGTACATGTAAAACACAATTTTATTCATCAGTCTAGCATGAAAACCTGTAACATTTAACTCTGCATCCATGCACCCTGGTTATAAGGTCCCAATATTTACAAAGTGGGTCCAAGAAAAATCTTACGGATGACTACATCACAGGAAAGTTTAGAAAGCAGCTAAACATATGTATCAGTACTTAAAATTAGCATTGTGGTATACTCTATTAGATACCCAGAGATACGGGGATCGTTTGAATTTTTCTTCAACTTCTTTTTGCCATATGCACAACTTATAATGTCGATGGTTGGTCCCTTTTTCTGTTTTTATTATAAATTGATTTTGGTGGATGACTAATTCTTACAAGGCTCAAATGACTCTTTTGACATACTCTGTCATAACATTATGCCCTTCAACGCCAAACACTTTCTCTATGTGCAAAGATTTAACATATTCATCGTATCATAATATATTTCTTACATATAATATATAGCAAATCTGCAATTGAAATTATTCGCCTATCTTTAACATACCGATACATTCTGCGAATGATTTTAATTTATAAACTGACTTAAATAAGATGATTATTTAAATTTGAAACTTTCTTTGTATCTTTGTGTTAAGATAATATTTGGGTTAAACCGTTTAAAATTAAACACCTCTATCAAATACATGGGTACTGATTCTCACACACTTTTTCGTAGCGCCTTCATATCCCTAAGAAACGAATTACTTCTACTATATAAGCATGTTCAAATCATTACTCGGTCATTTCTGACTCCGCATGCGAAGTGTAAACCTGGACTTTTTAATCTGCAAAGACTTTAACAAAACGTTGAGAACGTCGTCGAATAATTATAACGTTTCTCTTACATATATGAATTTGCAAATCTGCCAGCCTTTTACATACAATTCGCCCTTGTTTTGATATATGATTAAGATACATTTTTAAAATGAAATGTAAATAGATTTTGTATCTTTGATTTTAGATAAAACAATACATTATTAACGTCTTTGGTATGTCAAAGCTTAAGACAAAACCAATGTCCTCTCGATTTATTTTGCAAACGCTTTATCATATTTTTCATTGTAAGTGATGAACTAGGACAACATGAAAAATTACTCCTTCTAAATACTTCTTGAATATTTATCCCACACACAGGAACATGGCTTACATTTTTATGATTTATTTTCGACAAGTTTCTTGTTAATCCTGTTCATAGTAGTCACGTGATCTCTTAAGTAAACGAATGTTCCGCATGTTTCTGCCTGTCCATTTATTTGTGATATTTAGTCCTATGTTCTTTTTTAGCATGTGTATTGGATTGTATGTGTATGTTCTATGACAAATGGGAATATAGCAAAATTAATGTTATACTATGTTCATAATGTTTTGACTAAACATATCCATAGAACTTGTGTTTAGATCGCTTTGGCCTATATTTACAGAAATATTTTGAATGCATAGGTGCTATCTAAAAGAATAATTGTGCATAAAATGAAAATGGAATAAAGAATAAATAGACAGCATAAATATTTGCTTTCCTATTTAATGGATACGTGATCTGAACCTTTCCCCCCAAAAAATCGTATTTCAATACTTCTATCGCAATAGAACAATCCACGGCTGTTTTGGTTGATTTAATTGATTTTTACTTGATTTTCTTATCCTTTTCTATAAAATCGTTAACATGATAACCATTTTAAAACCATTTATGTCACACAACTAATTGTATTGTTTAATAAGAAACATTTTACTAGATCCCACATGTACATTGTACTTCTTAATCTGGACACCCCCGGACCGGTAAAATGCCCAGACAAGAGAGGATACTGGATTGGTATACATGCATATGTTTCACTTTTGTAACAGCTGTTACTAAAGTAAACTGAAGACATTTTGCTTTTGGATATTTGAGAAACATGAGCAACCGTATACGTGAATCTTGCTATTGATTTGGTAATACACACACTTGTACATGACGGCATTATGTAACTTAGATCTTTAATAGACAAATGTACAGAATGCATGTTGAAATCTGCTTTTTTTTCTTGAATTATTGAATAATGGTAAACTCAATTATTTTTAATGAGATATAAAAACTTGATAAAATGTTTTAATAATAAATAATTGTAGTTTATCAAATATAACTTACTTTGTATACAATGGGGTTACGTGTATTGCCATTAAAACTTTATTAAAATCCTCTAGTAATTGACTTCATTCAGTATTCTATGAAATGTTATGTTTACCAATATATACTAATGATAGATTGCTGTACAAATATTCGATATATAGGCTCATTAATATCCAGTTATGTTATCATTTTCACTCATTTTGCCTCGTTTTTTTTCATCAGGGAAAGTGGTCGATCTTAACAAACACAAAATAGGAATTAATGCCATGGAAATGTTACAAAAAAGCTATAACAATTCTTTAATAATGGATATTGATATAAAAATTTGACACATCTTCATATAATCAATTTAATGATATTTTCTGAATATAAGCTACTCAGTAGAATGGGGTCTTCCATTTTATAATCAACTGCACGAGATTTAGGCAATATGATTCTTTGTGGTTAGTGTTTGGTTAATAATTATTGAAACTCAAATTAGAGATGACAACACAAATGTGATGTGATGCCATTTCTTTACAAAAAGCTTTTAGTTCTCATTTCAGAAGTCTGGTAATCTACATCAACAAATGATATATGCTAATCTGATACATATCTGTAGCCTGTATCATAAGATATAACATACAGATACAACAAAGAGGATACAGATACTGAAATGGTGAAAAAACTATCTCTGATATATCTTCTATAAAAGATGCATTTTTATCAGAGAAAGTTAAAAAAATATATGTATGATATGGATGAAGGGACTTTTCCAATGGAACATAAGGTAAAACAGAACTATAAAACATAAATCTAGAAAAATGAAAATATACTAGATACTGATAGCATATCATTGACATATTTGAATTTATTAAACGAGAAAAAAAGATTTTGCATTCAAATTATAATGCACAGTTTTTTTAAAGGACTTGATAAGTTTCTTATGTCCGACAATCAGGATGATATTTCAAGAACATGTGTTGTTATAACAGGATATAAGTAGGGCCATTTTTCATGTGTTTTACAAACAGAAAAGTTTTACTCAGTACATGTCGTAATTGATAAGGAATTTAACAATTTGGAAAGTAAATTATTCTGTTAGCCTTAGTTCTAAGAAAACAGATTTATCGACACTAAAAATGTTGAGAATGCACACAAAAAAATTGTAAAAAGACCCATGTGTAGTTTGTGGGAAGGTCTACACATTTGTCTATGGGACCAAAAGAAAAGTGCCAAAAGTAAAACATTTTCACGAAGATAAGATCTGGTCAGTCATCCGTTGGCCTGCGTTGTGAATTGATTTCAAGTCGAACATGTCCTTCTTTTTCTCCCGCCTCATACGAATTTGATGAAACTTTATCTGCTTGTCCTATCATTAGCTTCAGCTGAAATTGTTAGACTTTTTCATTTCTGTTTAGCGACCATTGACAATAATTCAATGACACGTCGCTTTTAATAGGAGACGCATATATGTTTTCATCATGATTAAGTTTGCTGACTTATGGTCTATTTATTATTTTACATCCACATCTTTTAATGTGCTACTGTATGTCAGCAACTATCCGCCGTAATGATTTTAGAAACTTATTTATGTGGTGCTCAGGGAAGCAATATTTATACGCATATGTTTACTGATAAGTCTCAGGAGGGAAAGCCGTGTTCTGACTCTCTGACTCGTTTACTGGTGTGCCAGACATGTACCTTTATTAATGATTAATTCATTTCTGATGAGTTAGCACAGGAAGCAAACCACGTTTTTACTCTGATCTTATCTTAAGTGCTCAGGAAATCGCTTAAAATAACAATCGTATTGAACAATGCCAAGGACAGTGAATTGAGTTTTTTAAATTTTTTTTTATCTAATATTATCTTTATTGATGTGCTCAGAAAGGCCATTTTTTAAGGACCAATATTATTTATTTTATGCTTTAGAAGCTTAAGTGTGTTTATTAAGTCAATTGTGCAATTCAATAGGCTTTTATTTATTGTCAAAGAGGAAATATTGATTTAATAAAACTTAGATTTATTAACACAATTTTATCGATAAAATTCTTTCATCATTCCAAGAAAATAAAAAAAAAATACTTTCTTAATTAGTGTATGTTATCATTTTCTAAAATAATGCAGAATTGGCTTTGACATTTTTAACTTAGTTTATAAATCGAATAAAATGTTCGTTGCATTTTAAGTAGACCAGTTATACAGTGGCTACACACATTAATTTTGTAAGCCCCATTCGTTTAAAAAATAAAATGCAAATGCTTATTCGATTTCTCCACCAGCTGAAGTCGTTGAGTGATTTGTTATAGTTTCTCATATACAATGCTTAAGCTATTTATTATGTCCTTCCATTTAGGTAGAAATACTCAAAATATGGCACTGTTTGAAACCCACCGAAATGGCAATTTCACTTTCTAGTATATCTCAAAGTCAAGATTTTTGAATTACGTATTACAATTTCCTTTAAGACATCAAAGAGATGCACTAACTTTGTAAGTATGTTTGACATAGTCATATTTGCGCCTTCCTCTCAGAACATACACGTCTCTGTTTCATCATATACCTTCGTTTTCACTGTACAGTAAGCAAAGGTTCTGAAACACAGTCAACAGAAAAAGAACCACATTCTCTGATGTAAAAATGACCTCAAGCAATACTAGAAACTGAAAACAATAGCCTACTTGAAACTTATAGTTTACCTAGCCTTATTTTACCATTTTCGGAAATTGTCTTATTTTGTCTTTCTATTGTAACAATAACCTAAAAACATATTTCGGAACTGTTATAGTAATAATTATAATATGCACTTCAGGATTAAAAGTCCGAAATGTGGAATTTAGGGCGCAGAACACAATATCTCGCCTACTTTACCAATAATTAAGATGAAAACTGTCTGTCGATTCAGAACTTTGCAGCAGGGTGTTTAAGAAAACTACAAGATCTGATGCAATGAAAATGGTACTTATCTGCCCGGAGAAAAGTAGTCTAGAACATGGGCTCTTGAATTAATCGAAAACTGTAGGCTAATGAAGCAAATGACGCGATTTTGAGGAGAAAACGCACTCTTGACTCCATTTTATTTCTCTACTTTATCCAAACAAAGGTCACGTGATTCTCATTCTTGTTGACTGACCGCTTATGACAGGTTTGACTGCAAACTCCGCACTGTGATCTCCTTTGCACACGCGCACTTAGCAAAAGAATCACAAATGTCACGTGATGATGGTAAGCTTTTTACAAAATGACGAAGGTTTATTTGTAGATCTTCATGCACAGACGAAGTTATTTTCTAAACAAATTATTTTTACCACAAGGCGATAATTGATGTTGCTTTAAGAAAACATACTTGGGAAAAATGCCACTCGCTGTAAGATAAAAAGAATTTAAAAAAATAAAAACAAATACTTAACGTTTATTTCTATCTTTTTTAATCTTTTTATTTGTTATCATTTTTATTTCATCAAAATCAATATGATATGACTGAGAGAAAACTATATTGATACATAGAAACTTTTTTTAAACGATTTAAAAATATTATGTATCAGAAATCTTGATATTTCCTTCTCATGGTGGTAGAGATCTATGCCGAAGAATGAAGGGGAGATAACTGCGTGGAGGTTGGTTTGACTGTATATCCCACTCTTACTACCTTTCTCATGCAATAGAGTTTTACATTCAGTCGTATATTCGAACTCGGCCAAGGAGTACATGTACCTCTAGCGGGTTCAGTCCTGGGTCGAGTTCCAGTCAATACCTCATCGATGTTCGCCCAACTCATCATATTCTCCGATTAATTAACATGCAAAGAAGTTAAAATGTGCAATATATGTTATTTTGTAGCATATCAAAACATAAACCAATTCAAGTATTACAATATCAATATTAGTTATGGTAATGCTGTGATGACATCATTTATTCATATATCGTTAAAGGAAAGACAAAGTAAACACAACTCTTAGATATGACTATTTTAATGTCATATAGCAACTCTACTAATGCGAAAATCGTTCTGTGTCTTACATGGAAGTCACAACGAATAATCCCAAGGCCCGGGGTGTCATGATAATGTGACTGGGTGTGGTATCATGACACTTGTCTACGGCATGATTCTGCCACACTGTCTCAATTTGATATAGTCTCCAAATGGCTGAAATACTGATTGCTTGACGTTAAAGCAGCTCATTCACAGATGGTCATTGACTACGAATTTGATTTTAACGATATGTGTGTATTACGTCTATCAATACCCATCTATCAATACGCATGGTCACCAAATGCAATCATCCGTGATTGTAAAAACTTTCCCCATCACAGGCAATGCCGTTACAGACGGTATTAAAACTATATTTAGAATTATTTTGATTTATTTATTGACGAGGGGAGAAGGAGAATGCCACTTCAATGGTCAAGATAAACCAGGATGTATTTGGATTGATCTTCAGTCGCAACGTAAATTAAGCTTTTAAAATGACTCTTCAACGGTTATTGGCAAGCATCGTATAAGGCAGGACCTTTACGTTTAATAGAATATCTCTTGTATAAGGGTAGTTACAATTTTTTTTTTAAAGCAGCTCGTTCACAGATGATATGTAGAAATTAAAAAAATCTACTTTCCCTCGATTATGTTGGTGAAGTCTTTGTTTCCTGACAAATAAACGTGACAAGTGTAGGTCACATTACAATGGAAAACGCTAACTGGAACGAAATGGGTTAAATATAAAATTCGATATCCCCGAAGCAGGTGCTTGTGGTACCATGTGACAACATGTCGTCTTCACAAGATCAGGGTAGCGATTTCGTATGTTTAGTTTATGAAGAGTAGAGAACAGAAAAGAAACTTAATTCAGACGTATACAATACAGTATATTGTCAAAACACACACACACACACACACACACACACATATATATATATATATATATATATATATATATATATATATATATATAAACGTGATCAATGCGGGTATACATATAATCATCAAAAAGAAAAAAAAAGTCTAGTTATATCAAGAGAGAGAGAAAGAGAAAGTCTAGTTATATCAAGAGGGAGAGAGAGAGAGAGAGGAGAGAGAGAGAGAGAGAGACGATTAAAGGAAGTGAAAACAAACATCAATGCTGTCAAAACATATATAATAACTTATCGAATTTATCGTATGAAGTTAGTGTATGTGAAAGAAGTGAATGTGATCAGCCAATTGACGGCAATTCTAAATTTAGAATATATGATACTAAACAAAGTTTCGATACCGTCCGTGACTAAATTGCCTGTGATGGGGGGGGGGGGGGGGGGGGGGGGGGGCACGCCTATATTGCCTATGATGGTGGGGGGCACGCCTATATTGCCTGTGAGGGGGGGGGGCACGCCTATATTGCCTGTGATGGTGGGGGGTGGCACGCCTATATTGCCTGTGATGGGGGCACGCCTATATTGCCTGTGATGGTGGGGCGGGCACGCCTATATTGCCTGTGATGGGGGGGGGGGGGCACGCCTATATTGCCTGTGATGGTGGGGGCACGCCTATATTGCCTGTGATGTTTGGGGGTCGTACGCCTATATTGCCTGTGATGGGGGGGCACGCCTATATTGCCTGTATTGGGGGCATGCCTATATTGCCTGTGATGGGGGGCACGCCTATATTGCCTGTTATGGGGGGGGGGGGGCACGCCTATATTGCCTTTGATGATGGGGGGTACGCCTATATTGCCTATGATGGTGGGGGGCACGCAAATATTAGCTGTGATGGTGGGGGGGGGCACGCCTATATTGCCTGTGATGGGGGGGCACGCCTATATTGCCTGTGATGGTGGGGGTGGCACGCCTATATTGCCTGTGATGGTGGGGGCACGCCTATATTGCTGTTATGGGGGGGCACGCCTATATTGCCTGTAATGGTTGGGGGCACGCTTATATTGCCTGTGATGGGGGGGGGCACGCCTATATTGACTGTGATGGTGGGGGGTGGCACGTCTATATTGTCTGTGATGTAGGGCACGCCTATATTGCCTGTGATGGTGGGCACGCCTATATTGCCTGTGATGGTGGGGGGGCACGCCTATATTGCCTGTGATGGTGGGGGTGGCACGCCTATATTGCCTGTTATGATGGGGGGCACGCCTATATTGCCTGTGATGGTGGGGGCACGCCTATATTGCCTGTGATGGTGGGGGGCACGCCTATATTGCCTGTGATGGTGGGGGCACGCCTATATTGCCTGTGATGGTGGGGGTACGCCTATATTGCCTGTGATGGTGGGGGGGGGGCACGCCTATATTGCCTGTGATGGGGGGGCACGCCTATATTGCCTGTGATGGTGGGGGGCACGCTTATATTGCCTGTGATGGGGGGGCACGCCTATATTGCCTGTGATTGTGGGGGGCACGCCTATATTGCCTGTGATGGTGGGAGTGGCACGCCTATATTGCCTATGATGGTGGGGGCACGCCTTTATTGCCTGTGATGGCCGGGGAGCACGCCTATATTGCCTGTGATGGGGGGCACGCCTATATTGCCTGTGATGGTGGGGGAGAGCACGCCTATATTGCCTGTGATGGTGGGGGCACGCCTATATTGCCTGTGATGGTGGGGGCACGCCTATATTGCCTGTGATGTTGGGGTGGGGGCACGCCTATATTGCCTGTGATGGTGGGGGTGGGGGCGGGCTCGCATTTTTCATAATCATGAATGGCTGCTTTTGTTACCATGCCTGTGTCGATGAGTATTGATAGACGCAATATACATATATTGTTTAAAATCAAATAGATACATGTACTTTTAACGGGGCCACGCCGCTGAAATTGCTGATTATCGTGTAATCGATATTGATAATAGATTTTGAAAATGATCTAAAGTGCAAACTCTTTAAAATACTGGTAAAACTCAACGAAAATAAGCGCGTGAATATTTCAGGTAAACATTACCCAATACACACTGCGCATTGATCATGATATTGTATAAGGTATAACTTTACATAAACCGTGAGTGAAGGCTTTTAGACTGCATACAGCCAGGCATAGTCGGGCAAGAGAAGGTAAGACATCTGTTACACATTTAACACAATCAAGTACATGTATATGTATCTCTATCATTTTTCTATTACCTGAACAATTTTATTTCCCTTAACTATGCTCACTGAAATAATACATTTTCCCATCTATCAAAATTCATTTGACTTTTGTATATTATTTCCATATTATTGCATTTGATGTTGAAGAGAAATTTACTATAATTGGTTGAAATTATTTGGTTATGTAAGATTTGATTGAAATATTTTCTGTGAGCTAAGTCTAAATTGTAAGTTCTGCTCTCGTACTCATTATATGATAGTGTCATGCATGTCGGTTGTATCTGAGAAATCAATTCGTCAGAGAATCGGCATCATTAGTTTGTCTATTTTGTCTTTTCTAGTTCGTGGTTCGGAGCCTACTCTGTTTTCTGTCGGGTTGAGACTTCCGCATATGTAATAATTAAAATGATAAAATTATATAAAAAAAGCATGTGCAAATTATTTATCAAAATATTAGGACTTCATGTATAACGATGTGAAGGATAGTGAATTTTAACATGTAAATAGCATCCATGAATATTTTTTTCACAGCATGGCCATTAGCTCGTTATATTAATGTTGCGTTTGTTTATAGTCAAAACTATAAATCGCGTATTTCAACGACATCAAACGATTTCTCCCGAGAACGAATTCACACGGAAGATAATGGGTGCCAGGATTATATTAGTAAATATAATTTTTTTTTTCACAATAAATAATACAATAAATTATAAACGAAAACGATAAAGTAAACGTTTTTGGGAAAATCCGTTATTTCTTCAAAGGTAAATAAGAACGTTGTGTCTACCGTTGTCAAACTCAGATACAAATATAAACTCTAGCCGCCAGGAAAAATATTTGACAATAAAAATATTGAAAATAACTGCAAAGGTCCATCCTTGATTTATTGCTCTTTTTTTAATGAATTTCATTTTAAGTGTTCTGTTTTTAAATGACTATGGTATTTGTTTCCTTTTCTTGTACTTATCTTATTATTTTCTGTTTTAAACATTGGGGTCGTAATACATTTGACAATTTGCATACATTTTAAGTAATTTATCTTTTATGTTATGACGTTTTGTATAATTTACCATTGCAAAGGGAAACTCTTCTGTGAATAGTTTCATGTCTATAAAATGAACATACACGAGGAAACAGTACCTCATCATTAGGATTAGATGTTAAAGTATAAAAATACACTCTACTTCGTCCTAAAACCTGAAACTTTTTGATAAGACGGATCATAACACTGCGTCAGTACGGATGTTTATAAATATCAACTAAATTTCTGTTCTATATTTGTTCTCCCTTGGTCACGGTTTTTGATTTCAATATCCTTCATCCCTTTCTAGCAATGCTCTGTTCGGGTTATGATATGTGGCAATACTGAGGCGCGTTGCAAACACAAATAGTTTCATTGAGTTTCAATGTACTTTTCACTGGATTTGTATATAACCGGATGTTGCAAAAATAAGTTTCGAGGCAGACGAAGGTACTCTGCAGTGGTGCCTCGCGCAGTAACATGGTTAACAAATAAGGCCGACAAGGTTTCGGATTTTCATATTCGGAATAGATATTACTTAATTGATCATTAAATGTGGAAATACAAAATGTTTTGTTTGTCGTTTCTGTTTGGATACAACCAGATAAATTCACAAATTATCTGTTAAATCTTGCAGATTGATATTTGTTTCAAAAGGAAGATAAATATTGTCTACGCTACATCTTGAAAATACTTTCTTCGCTACAAAAGAATAAAATCGTTACATGCAGCACGAAGAAAACGGGAATATGTGACATCGCAACACTTTGTGTGAGCAACTCGCCCCCGGCCTAGACGTGGCTACATTGCCATCTGCAGCAAGAGCATTGTAAATTGGCGTGCGTTGCAATATCAAATATATGTTTTAGTCGATTAAAGAGCAATTGCTAATCCGGATAGATTTTTATTGAAATCAGTAAGATTTGATATGTGTAAAGTAAGTTACTTTATTTTTTTTAAATGAAAAGCTCACTAAATTTGTTAACATTTGCGAACTTGAGTTCATTAGGTGTTTAAAACGACATTCATTTTAAGTTGTATTTGATGATAACAGAGGTATATTGATCTTGTAGTAAAGAAATCACTATCCTGAAAGTGATGCTTATCAATCAAATTTCATAGCGGTCACATAGTTTGTATTACCTGCTTTCGAAAGCAGTACAATCCCATTTTCCGATTCAATTGAATTATTATTGTTTGCTGTGCGAAATTCAAATAGGCAATGCGCATCGATCTTGTTAAAAGTCTAAAATATCATCCCGGTTCGAAGGTGTTTTTTTTTAATGATTTATTGCCTCTATCACACTATTGTACGGAAGCACAGAGGGACATGGTGCTTTTCTTAATTATTATCTTAATTATTATCTCGTGGCCACGAGATAGTAACTAATAAAAAAACAACAACGAAAAACAAATCTTGTTTACTCGTGGCCACGAGTTAGTAACTAAAAAAACATCAAAAAACATTTTTTCCTATCCTATCTTATCCTATCAAGATTTGTTTTTCGTTGTTTTTCTTAGTTACTATCTCGTGGCTACGAGATAATAACTAAGAAAAACACCAGTTCCCCTCTGTGCTTTCGTACTATTGTTTATAAATGCTACTCAGCGGTTCTGTATATCTGAAGTTCTTTCTTTCTTTCTTTCTTCTTGTATTCCAACTATAGACTGAATTTTAGCTATTTAGAATCATATACGCTGTGCTAGATGAACACTTTTAAGTAAAACAATGCATATTCAAATGTATGGTTAATGCATATCTTAATTTTAATATTTTCAAATTCCATCCTCCATTATGTTATGGTTGATCACAAAATTAAGTGAATCATTGTGTGATGTGTTTGATTTATGACAAAAATAAGTGAATCTTTGCATGATATATTTGATTGATTTACACTTGATCATTTGATTAACTATCTATGCATTTATACTTATACGCATGATATGACAATAAACTGTAAACTTTACGTCAATAAAATATACTATCTGTCTGTCTATAATGAAAATAAAATATCATTTACAAAAATAATAGATTGAATGACAACCTGACGATTACTAAAAATTAAATGAGTTTTAATAACTATATAAAGTCAAGTAGTGATAATTATGTTATGGAATAAAATAACAATGTATAAATATGGCGGTTAGGTGAACTTAAATGGTTATGGTTCAAAGATTTTACATTTCATGAGTATGATATTTGTTTCCTTCCAAAACATTAAAACAAAATGATATAATACAGCACTAAATACAGTATTGTAATACGTTTAAGCCAATAGAATAATAAATAAGAATATTAACAAGTAGCAATATATGTTTTACAAACAAACAAACAAACACTTATAAAATCTGCTTCAATTAAATTAACAAGTCTTGATTAAAATGTTATTTTATGTTTTCACTGATCGTATCAGAGAACTACTGTCAGGAAGTGTGAAGTTGGGGCTCCTGTAAACCTAATTTAATAACCAGTAGTCGGTATTGTTATTTCTCTATGGATAGTTCCTAAACTGTCTATCAAGTATATTTACATAAACCGGCTTATCCAACCAGTGTAGGTCTGAAGCACGTATTGAACGGTTGAAGTACATTACTCAAAAGAACATATGTATGTGTTGTTTTTTTTGTTTGTTTGTGATACTGTTTGTGAGTACTTGACATAGATATGAATAAAGACTGTCAAAATTACAATAGGGAGAGTAATACACAAATTGCCAAGCCGTCCATTCTATGAAATGTTCTGGTTCCATGAGTTTTTACCATTAATATACACATTCCTTCTGTATTCATTTTTGATATGTGGGAATTTTCATACTTAGGGACTTTTCTATGTTTTAGTTGTTGCTTTTTAATATTTATTTGAAAACATACTTTAAAAAAATCTTCATAATCAATTTGTTTTGATAGTGTTTGGGTATTTTTTAAACAAAGTATCATGTTTTAGAAATTACTGGATCATGACTCGAGGATGTCGGAGACTTTGTGTAGTAGTAGTGATCGGCTCAGTCTTGGCTTTAGAATATATCATAGGAACCGGGAATAGGATGTTTACTGGACAAGTTGATGTACCAATTAGGACGACACAAATGTCTGAAGCTGAACATGAAAGACGATGGAACCTCTCAAACTATCCACTTCCTTTAAAAATGTTTCTACAGGAAGTAAGTATACCAATAACTGTTACTTTTTAAGCGAATGTTTAGGAACAACTCATGTAGTTAGCTTTTAACTAGAAAATATTTAACTTAAATTAAAATCTTTAGAGAAAAAAAGGTATAGCGATTGATTAATGTCACCACAGAATACAATAGCCGAACACGAGCTGTCCTTAAAGAAGTATGTAAGTATGTAAGAAACCGAGCAGTTAGAGCGATATCGGGAACAGCTGTGTGAGGGGTAAAGCTTAAAACACTATGTAAAAGATATATTTTACCAAAAATAATCAAAGCATACAAACATTATTAATATTTTTACTTTGACTTTATAACTAAATCCGAAGGAGAATCAGCACTCACAGAAAGAGAAATTGATAGAATGTTATTCATTGATATATGTTTGATTTTCTTAAATACCTGGTTAATTAATCACTTTGTGACACACATGTCTTCACAGGAAACATTTCCCTCCTTTTTAAATATAAAACATGTATAACAACTATTTCATTCCGAATAATTCCCCCTTTTTATTCTTTTCTCTTTTTCTTCCTCGTACATAACTGTTTAGCATTGTTTTTTTTCATATGCTTGTGTCGATGTCCAGAGAAATATCGATTATTAACAATAAATAGACAGTGACAAATTGACAAAATCACTACCAGAAACATGCACCGTTGATATAACACTGATGATACAATCATTATAAGAGTAAATCGCTGTCAAGAAATCATCGAGACCAACTAACGCATAAATCACGGTACTCACGATATCAAGCTATTTATTTATGTCCATATTGCTTCAAATCTTTAGTGATAATTATGTCACTAACATAATGGACAGCAAACATAAAATAGTTTTATTTTTCTATTTACCTTCTCGCTCTTACAGAATACACAAGGGGCATTTTCATTTACACTATTATGTTTGATATGACGAAATGATAAGGCTTTTCCCGATGATACGTGGCATGTTTTACGCTATTTTTCATACTCGTCTGAATATAATGCACATTTACTTATCATCTTATATCTTTTCCTGAAAGATCAAACACAGTAGCCAGTCTTTCTAGATCATTCCTACAGTGTGTCTGTCAACTCGATAACGTTACCTCTTGCACAAGAATTATTGACAAAACAATGCATTTTGCCTTTGTTCAAAATGCTAATGCACTCTCCCTGATTAGCAATGATTTGCTTTCTTCTCTTTCAACTCATTGAATATTCCTATCCCCAGATTTGCCAAATATATCAGAATTTTTCTTCTTTTTTTGTAAAGTGTAAGTTCTTATCTTTGGTACCCTTGCAGGGTGGCTCATCAAATGCAGTGTTCCCAAATTTGGGCTTTGATGCACAATAACGCATCATCTCCGACGTGTAATTAGAGACCCCATGTTTTATCACATACTCAGACTTTTTGTAAGGAAAATGTAATTTGATCAATGTCAAAAACCACCTAGCAATTATTGTGTTTTTTTCCAAAAAGGTTTCACTCTTTCAACTTAGGAAACATGAAATCCAAACTCATCCGTGGAGTAAACTCCACATTCAACAAGCTCAAGAACCTTACTCCAAATATTATCAGATTCTTACCAGAGAAGAAAAGAGAATTTGGCATTGCATCGCATTATCACTCAAGATGTCATTTGGCGGACTCGGTTAGGATACGAAACGCCTTAGTAAAAACATAGATATAAAGATTTAAATAGATATTTCAGGTTAAGCATAATTAAAAAAAAAAACTTATCTAAATTTATTAAGGGCGATTGTTGGAATGATACTAGTACTAACAATATTGATGTGTTATTTCTATTAGTATTTATAATGATGTTTTTTATGGACGAAGTTTAATTCAATTTTACACGTATTAAGAATACACTGAGTTTCTTGGAAGAGTACAAATCTCCGTGCTGGTACGAAAATCCAGGAAAAGAAAAAGGAAAACTCATGTGTCTACCGTACTTCTTTCTCGTCGGCGTTTCTAAGTGTGGAACTACAGACCTCTGCGATCGTATC
>CM037793.1:14749107-14799107 GCA_021229015.1 Solen grandis
GTTAGCTTTAAAAAGGACCACTAGATAATGGAACACACCAAATATCTAAGCTCCAGGTCTTCTTTCTTGACATGAATAATACTTTTAAAGTGTTTTCCCTTTATATAATCAATAATCCCTGGAGCATGATTTTAACTAACTTGGTAGAGGCCAGTTAGTCATGATAACTAAACTCTAGGACTTGTGGTTTCTGACAAAAAAATATTTTTAAAAAGTTCTATGTGATTGTATATAAAATCGTATGTCCCTGGGGCGGGGTTTGTATCAGCTGCGGTAGAGATTTCAAACATTGATAAGTCTTTCCTATATAAGTGTTTGGGAAAGAAAATGACCATGGTGTGGGGCATGTTTTGACCCAAGGGTCTTTTTTTTTTTAACGATCTTGGCAGACGTATACTAGACCACTCTTTTTAAAATCTTCTTTTAGATCCTGTGACCTACTTTTTTTTAACCAATCAAAACATTTTTAAAAACATCTAAAAGAATGACCCATAATGATCAATCCTGTGAAAGTTAATCAAAATCAATCAACCGGTTTAGGAGATGTTGTTTGAAAGGATATTGTACAACGGAAGTACGACGGACGCTGGACACAGAACATTCCTATTAGCTCAGTATAAGCACGTTGTTGCGTTCAAGCGAGCTAATATTAGTTCCCATTTATGACAAGACCAACTGCTCACAAACGGGATCACAAAACCATGTACTCTTTTTTGTATACGATGCCAACCATTAAAGAGCGCCGTGGTCCAGTAAAAACGTACCCGACAACAGAACCGAAGTGTTTCGAACCCCGTCGGAGGCAAGTTGGTACTGGTTGACTTGACTTGTCGCTAAGCATATAAACAGGATAGTTCCAGGACTCGGTATTAGAATAATGTAACTGGTTGTGCCACCTATCTACGGCGTGAGACTGCAGTGTGGCAGCACTATAGTCATCGTTTCTAGATGATAAAAATACATTCGATGGAACATTAAACCCAACAAACAAAAATATGGTACATGGGATCTGATCAAACTTCTTTTCGATCAATAGGTTTGTTCGATAATAAATACAACTGGTGAAGTTAGCATAAATAATTTATGTAATTATACCCTGTGAAGCGGGGGCTATAAAGGACTCACTCCCGTCACGTCCCGTCGCATTCTGCCATACATTCACATTATATAAAGACAAAGTGCGAGGTACCCGTGTACGATGAGATGAACTAGGGTGAAAGCTCATGAACAGCGTCGCAGCAGGAAGAAGCAGAATTGTCTTTTCATTTACATGCATTATACAAAACCATGCATATAACATCACAATATAAGATTTTGAAATGTCAAGCAATGGAAATCTTAGGGGCAAACTACATGTTATGACATGTGACAGAAGTTCTTTTATTATCTCCCCTTGATAATTCAATGTTAACAGATTATCTCCCCCCACATGTAATAAATCTTGGAAAAACTCTCGGTGAAACATTTTTATTTCTGGATGAATTCAAAGTGACGAAGTTTTATAGAAATATAACCATCTAGTGACAAGATATGGAATATGGCTATTGTGGTTGGGGGCGTATATCTTAATAAACATAATAGGAAGTAGTCAGATTGTGACATTAATGCTCGAGTTATAACTTATAAGTAGGGAAAATAAAAAGAAGAAAAGAAACAGAAGTAATTCTCAACACATCAATAGAGTTACTCTTGAAAGTCAATTCTGTGTAACTTGTAACGGGAGCGAACTTAATACATTTCGTGTTGTTTGTTCGTTTGTTGGGTTAAGCGTCCCAACGACAGTATTTCGGTCATTTGGAGACTTTGTCTATTTGTGACAGACATAGTGCAGTCACACTGCAGTATCACGCCGCAAACATGTGGCATGATGCCACACCCAGTCACATTATCCTGACACCAGGCCAAACAGTCCTGCAACTACTCATATATATTCTATATCAGTTTTTATCACTTTGATATTCTTGGATCGAACCCACGACCTCCCGAATCCGTGGCGGACGCTGGACCACCGGGAAGGTATATATCCTTTCACCATAAAGGCTCTCCAACAGGAGTACGTACGATGGAATATCAGAAAGGTACTTGTCCGGCCTTTATTCTGTACTCAAGGCATTAATTTTATAAAGACATGAACGACAGATTATGTGGTTGCTGTCCTTCATATTGTTTTGTTAAAATTGGGCTACAGTTTTCAATAGAGAGAGAAAGTAAAAGAGGGAGAGGCAGGTCTCTCTTGCTCCAGGGCAATATACCTGCCCACACCTCACAAGTTACAGAGGCAGCGACTGTTTGACTTCGCTATTCTGCCTCATCCCGTAAATCGGAGCATCATTGGAACAAATACGTTGAATTAAAGCGTGATTATTTTGAAATTCTGCTTTTGTTTATAATGTTAAGCCAGAAACTTTTTTATTTGAATTTTGCCCTCGCACGAGTATATGTTCAGGTATATTATTCAAGTATTTTTAAAATTACTTCATAAAGTGACATGTTAATATGGGATGTTTCCGTTGTCAAATTCCTGTTCTGTCCGAACAGAACTAAGGTAGCCTGACCATAAACACTGTCTACATGTGTGAAAATGATGGATTGTAAATTATCTTATTTTGGAAGACGGACTGACGGTTCAAAATACTATTCGTGAGCTAATAAACTTACATCTAGAAAAGATTAAACTGCGTTTGACGCCTCCCTTTTAAAATGATACCTGCGCCAATAAGACTAAAAACCAATTCATACATTTTAAAGCGGTATACCTTAAACTTACGAATAACACACTGTAAGATTATTATAAACGCGTAAAATTGTGTAGAGTAAGTTTGCATTATAAATAACTGAATTCTCCAGAAAAAATAAAGATATATTAAACAAGAAATATCTTTAAAAAAGATACTCGGTCGTGGTAACCAGCTTGGTGATTAGTGTCTGAATGGTTTAACATGTAACAGATTTTGTTGTTGGTTTAATAGTTGTGTAATTCCTGTGTCAGTGCAACTCTTTGAAATACCACGGATCTAAATAATTTGTACAATTTGGGTAGACAATTACAGTCTTAAAACATCTGCACATCGAAACCGGATGTTACGTTTTTGTTGAATATAGGATCTGTAAGGGTCGAACAATCAATTCCGAAATCTATGTGTTTCCCATTTTTTTTTTAGCGTTCTGCTTTTCAGTTTACCTTTAAAAGGTGCAGTGTCTTACTATTCGGGACAAATCGTTCGTTGGGGAAGAAAACTTCAATTTTTATAACAAACAGAGATCTAAAGAACTCGTTTCCGCAACTCCTTTCTTTTCTTTTGACTAATTTTACAATGACCGATGGGAATTTAGCAAAGTATATAATAACCAATGAAAAGCCTAATTTTATTCTGCTTCATTACTGTGTGTTTCACAGGAAGTCAGGGTGAAAATAAACGGCCTAACGGCTGAAAAAAAAAGTAATAGAAAAAATAAAAAAGTCATACAACAATAACTACACTGTATTCAGAAGTTTTCCCGGGCGACTCGTGAGGTTACGAACATTGCATGTGATTAGTTTTAAACCGACGTATTACTTGAGGCTGATAGTTAAGGCGGTAACTTATAAACCATAAGCAAAACCAGGATTTTGTTTCCGGAGATGCGGTTGTTTTATGAGAGTTTACTCCTCGCTGCGACAGTGTTGAGTCAGGTAGCAGCGACCGGCTGGACCAGGTAGAGGAAGACCCCGAGTGCAAAGAGGCACCTGGGTAGAACCACCAACCTTTCGTAAGCCACGAGATTCGAACCCACAGAGGTGAGGGACTGAGTGATGTTACTCGTTCGGTCATGGAGGTCCGTGAGTGCTGCTGTAGCTTCGGTTAAGAGAAGCTAAAACAAGATGATTTAATTAAATAAAGTTTAGTGCCGAGTACTCTCAAATTGTTGTTTAAATATTTTTAATTGTTACGTTTATTAGCTGGGAAACAATTTCTGACTTTCTCGACCGTTCCTGTGTTGATCTAGTGCTATACGTAATAGAGCATGGAACTCAATATGCTTAAACATGTTTTTATTCAATATTTTAGTTAGTGTCCTATTTATAATAGATATGTTTACCTATGCGCACTGAAGCGTTATCAATATATTGTTTCCATCTCAAAGGTTACTCTACACCTATTGACTCAAAAATCACGATCGACAATTATCTCTGTGTAAACTGGCATCACGGGTAGTCACACAATACGTATTCAAACAATGAACCAACACCAATATGTGGTTTAGAACACAGGTGTTCGGCGCAATGTCCCATATAAAAAAAAAATATACTCCTATTCTCTACCAATACACCTGTGGTTTAGAAGAATACACTTACAAGCTCAGTGCTTTATGCATTTAAAAGTCCAGGCTCGAATTTCACCAACAATACTTAGCGCTAAGTAATACTTAAATTCCTAAACTAGGTAGATACATTCCACTATTGCTATTTAATGAAACATTTAAGTACATGACTAAGCTGAAATGAATCATTGCTTTAATAATTGAACTATTTGGGTATTTTCATTAGGGAAACAAGACTAAGGAATTTCGCCTTTAAGTATTTAAGTTTTAGTTAGCGCTAAGAATTGTTGATGAATTTGACCGAGGTATCTAATGTTTAAATGGAAGGAAGAAAGATTTAATTAGATCTTTTAAACACATTTTATCGAAGTAGAGGTTAAATCAGGGGCTTGGAAGGGACCAGCGTAATTTTAGTCGTTGAAAACTTTAATTTTCATAACTGTTGGTTCGAATCCCGACAAGGTCACTTGGATTTTTCACTTAATGAAACTATCTAGCCATTTTACAGGAGGTCGATCGATGCTTCAGGTATATACCAACGTTATATTTCAACAATACGCCACGGGCCCATACGTTCTACAAACAATATCTTTGTCCTACCTAAATTATTAACAAAAATAATTTCGATTGCTCAACTGTCATTATTTTATGAGGAATCCGACATCAAACGATCTATAACGTCGGTGACCGTCCCAAGTTTTCTCAAAACTATTAAAAATCGGACTCAATTTCAAAAAGCATAATTATCGTATATGGATATAAGGGTAGTATGCTCAATTTAGTTAAAAACATCCCGCTATGAAGCTGGGGCATGAATTCAAGACACACATATATTATTTTAAAAAGAACACCGCATAATTATCATACTCAACTTGAAACTCCCGGGACTAGGGATCGAATCCGTTTGAAATAGGAAGAAAGATGTAGGTTTGTTACCATGACTTACAAGGGGATAAATCTGATCAGTACATACAGACCTTGGGAGTATGCAACAGTGACTAGGTACACCATTTGACTAAACAAAAAAGGTTAAACTTTCTTTTTTAAGCACTTAAATATGATAGATTAGCAAATTTGATTCCAATCTTTGTCTTTTTAAAGAGAAGGACATATAGGGTTCGTAGGGGTAATTTACGGATAGGCCCTTATCCATGTGTAAAATTAACGCAATGCTACAAAGCAAATGAAATTACCTCACAATATATGTGAATTTCATACTATATATCAAACGATCACAATACTTTCTTACTCTCTTTTATATCGATCCTGGTTTTGATAATGATAGATAATGGATTTTAGTAGTAAATACAATGAATATAACCCTGTCATGTTTTCAATTCAGTGTTATTGATATTTTATGTATTGAAACGCTGAAATAGAGCAAGGTTTTAAACAGACAGTTAAAACATATCACCGTTATTGACATCTGTTATAATGAAAACACCAACAAAGTTCAGTTATATCAAGGTTGAAAATTATTTTTTACCTTTACTTTACATTTTTTTCTTCAACACGACATATATTTCTAAAAAGAAATAAACACATATAACGATTCGTAACAACACAGCCCGGCAAAATCTGACAGCAAACCTGTTTATTGACGCCGCGTGGACAGTATGGAATAGCTTTTTTTTTTTCCAATGGACCCGCATAATCAAAACAGGGCGCAGCCACTGTTATTATCGTAAAATAAAAACGTGTAATATGTTAAAAAAACACTTTATAAGAATCAATTACTTGCATTAACTGATGAAAAAAAAAAGAAAAAAGATTCAGAATATGCAAGTCTTCTATCGTTATCATGAAGAAACTGGACACATATAATGTGTATCTGTTGACTTCTCATCAACACAACTCACAGGCAACGGGTTTTAAAACTTGGTTAACGGACCTTGCAAGCAACCTAATTCATTAAAGCTCAGAAAAAAAACATTTGGAAGATGTTTTGAGATCTTAAAATATTCAGATTTTAGATGCAAACCGTCACCTTGAAAAGTTAATGAAACAACAGTTTAAAAATAAGTATTACAACATAATATAGAAAGTGTAAAAACACACAAACATTATACATATGGCTGTAGCTAGTCCACGTTTGTGTACCCATAATTTGTGATATCGTTCTACTTTCGATTTGTCGATATCACATTAGTTTTAGCCTTTTCTTAGGAGAAAGAAATTGTGAGGAAATGCTTTAGTTAATTAATGAATAAAAATGTTATTATTAATAACCCAGCCACATACAGAAATGAATAAATTTAATCAAAAAAATCCATGATGATTTCACCAGCTTGCTAATCAGAAAAGAAATGCTGAGAGAGAGAGAGAGAGAGGGAGAGGAAAGAGTGAGTGAGAGGTACGCTATCCTTGACTGGCATTATTCTATACCTACTCCGTTTGGAGTGCGCGTGTGTGATTGGCTTAATTGCTTATTATTTAAAAGGTTTGATTTCTTTTAAAAATAAGTGTTATATGAATGGTTTTGGACAGAAAACAGTAGTTAGCTTCAATATATTCAATCTATGACATCTCAAATCATCATCACATAATATATCTACTATGATTTAAGTATGTTATGTACTTTTTTGTTCTATATTTCTGAATAATTTGATAATATTATAAGGTTGTTTTTTCTTTGTTGTTTTTGGACCTTTTCTGTATGGCTTTGCTTTAATTAAGTAACGCTTCAAAAACATGCGCGGAGTCATTGATGCTTTGCACCAAAATTAGTCTTGTATCAATGATGAACGCTGTAAGAATATCTTGTCGTGAAAATCGGCAGCGTTTAAATTTAATGTTAGGACATTTATACGACTCTTACATCTAGGGTATCATGGGATAAAGTTGGCACTCGTCATAATAAAATCTTTGTTAGCATGCGTTTGTTATACACATTTAAATGAACTTACATCTTCATCCACTGACCAATAGTCTAATATATGTTTGACCTTAATAGTTGGCACGAAATGTTGTCAACTCGGTTGTAACTTTGTATTTTCACGGTTCTTGGGCGCCCATTGATTCCTTTCATAGTCACGTTCAGCAAATTGTCTATTCGATCAATATATGAATAAAATACACGTAGTGTATACACGATGACATTTCAATCAGGTCGTGAATTATACAACGTGTATGGCTATCGCAACAATGTGCATGAGTTATAATGTTTGTAATATTTGATTCGGCTAAGTGGATTTTTTTATACACACCAGCGTAGAATTGATCTGGATCTTTAAATTTGAACAAGCTATTACAACCGAACATGTCTACGGACATTGCGTTATGTGTAATAGATAATTCTCCATTTGTTTTGTTAGTGCTGATACCTCAAGAAAATGCGTTTTAAGAAGCTAAAATTCTGCAATGTGCTGTTTTTATCATTTTATTATTACTTATTTTCGAGATTTTTATTTTGGATACACTTAAGAAGTTTGTGACTGGGAAGAGAAAGGAAGCAAACTTTGACCATGAAGCTATGATTAAACAGCCTATTATTAGAGAGCGCACTATTCTAGAGAAAGGTAAAACTTTCAGGAACTCGTCTTTAAATGTTAAAGACTTCATAAGTATGGCAAAAACAGACGATGAGTTTATGCAAAAGATTCTAAATTTGCCCTTCTTACATGCGGATTCTAGGCAAGCCATGCTCCATTATTTTAGGGGAAGGAATGACTCGGCTAAGAAAATTTTTCAAGAAAATCGTGAACAAAAACTTAAGAAAGACTACAACATTTCATCAGACGTCATTGTTTTTCTACACATACAAAAGACAGGGGGATTGTTTTTAAACCGGAGGTTTTCCAAGGATTTGGATTTACCGTTTAAATGTTATTGTAGAGGGAAGAACCTGAAATGTAATTGTCGAACACCACAAGGGCATGAATGGATGTATACGTCCGACTTTTCGGGCTGGCCGTGTGGTTTGCATGCTGACTGGACACAGCTACACGAATGCCTTCCCTCTCGCTACGAGAAAACGGAAAACAAACCAAGATCTCCAAGGTAGCGTATTCCCATTCTTATTAAATTTTATGATTATATGCATGTGGATGGGTCTTCGATTGCATGGACATTGTGAAATGAATGTCAAACCAGTTAGGATAGATGTGCTTAAAGGGTTAAGGTAGTACAACTAATGGGCACATTTTCAGACCTTAATAAACTTTACATATTCTGAATTTGTATTGTAATACAAATATTCAATTTTAAGATAATCTACTTTCAACACCATTTCGGCTTTTATGATAAAAATGAAAATACCTAAGCAATACAAAAATGAATTAAATTCAATACAATATTTTGTACAAAGTTACCAATGTAACCATGAAAATATGTGTAATTAAATTTCTAATTTCACACTACATGCTTTTCTATAACTTAAGTTTTCAACCAAGTATATGTTGTTTTTTTTTTACCTTAATTGGAACATTCATTGTTTTTCAAAAGATTTCTGACCTCTAAGCAAGATTAAGGCAAACTACCAATACATTTACCGATCAGATATAAAGTATTTCTAATTTGAAATGACTCGCTAGCAAATTTCACTATGGACTAGAATTAGAAGATGATAATTTGCCACTTTTATTGTACACGCACGTTTTCTTTTTTCGTTTGTTTCTTTTTTTAGGGGGGTGGGGTGGGTGGGTTGGCCCTATTATTGGCCTTATTATTTCACTTTCAAGAACAGTTATATTATAAACCATAAGTACAGAGCAGGAGCAAGACCGTAGTTCCTGCAGGATCTCGATTTTTGACTTTCTGACATAGTGATAAGAAGAGACATATATGATACTTCCTCCGACTGTTTTTTTCTTCTAATTTGTCAATAAGTTACGAGTACGATATATTAAAGGTATAAGATTTCCTTTTGGTTGAAAATTGAATGATTTTTTTTTTAAAAAAATACACCTCGAAATTGAATACCTGCGATATTGGTGTTTTCGGTACAAAACCGACATCAGGCGATTTGTACGTGATCGGTATTACAATTGTTCATCTTAAATGAATTGAACCCCAACACTTCAGCATTTTACAGTCTTAGGATGTATCTCAAATTAAACTTGGGCTATTGCCCATGTAACTAGCAAAGGTATATATTGTATGTACAATTAATAAGGGTACCGTTCCTTATAGAAAAGGTTTGTTTACTACGAATTCCTAGATAGATATGCAATTCCGATTTAACATAATTTCACTTATTTATAGAAGGAACGGTTGTTTTTCAACCATTGCAGTGTAAACTGGAAACAAATGCGACACAGGCCGTAATGTCTTTCATTTATATCGCGCTTTTATGTAAAAGAACATATTAGGTGAAATCTTAATGATAAAGAAAGGGGCGAAGTGAAGCGAGATCCTTCTTAACCATTAAGATTTGACGTTATGTTCTAACTTACTTCGAATATAACCTACATTTTGATTGGACGACATTCACGTCATGTGACATTCTGAGTAATTTGAATATTGAGTTATAGCGCCTTAATAAAAATGGAGGCTCAATATCTGGATTTCTTGTTCAATAATGACTTCGAAGACTCGATTGGGCAAACAGCTCCATAAGTCAGCTAATTACAGCATTTCAAATTTAACAAAGGTAATAATTATTCATCACTTATTCATGGCCATTATTAAATGAAGAGGCTTTATCCTGAAGTATACATTTTTAGTAGAAAAGGTCAGAAAACCGTCGTTTATGCCATGATCGGCAATATTTCAAATTTGTCAAAAAAAAAAAAAAAAAAAAAAAAAAAAAAATTCCAATAATATATTAATTTTTTTTTTTTTGTTATTATAAATTGCTAAATGACATTTCTTTGGTATAATTTTTGCATGATTTTTAGTTAATATTTATGAGTTATAACCATGTGTCTCAAATATACTTCAGATGACATTATATCTATACTGAATCTTTTATCGAGATAATATTGCCGCTATAGGAGGCGTAGATAATGTTTTTACATTTCTATTTTTAGCTCCTTTGACGCCCGGTCGATTAAAAAAATATCACGAAAAGCTCAAGTATAAAATAATAGGACTTTCTGTTATAGGCATGACATAATTCATATTTAGATTCATATGATAGTATTTATATCTCATTCATTTTGTCAAGAGCACAAGAGGCAGATATGCACAATTGATATTCTAAAACAGGCAGAGAAATTTATTAAATTGAAATTTACCGTAAATCTCTGTATGTTTTGTGCAATGATTATCAATTCTACGTAACTGGTTGAAAATATAAATGCATGTTTTTTTAATTTATACAGTCTGTGTATATTTCAACGAAAAACTGAATACGTCACATGAATATTGACATCAGGTTGATAATAATAAAAGCCCAGGAATAGATAATATTGTCAATGAGCATGTAAAATTCGGTAGAGAAATCATGATTAAACCATTAACGATGGTTTTTAATGCAATTATCTCAAGTGAATGTACTCCTTCGCAATGGTCTACAATCCTGCTCATACCCCTTTATAAAGGCAAGGGGAAATCTAGCACCGACCCTGGTAGCTATCGACCGATTTCACATAGTCCGTGTTTTAGTAAGATAATTTGAACATTTTTGCTTTATCGTGTTAATGCCATCATTAGCGAAAAGGGTATAGAATTCCCTTCTACGCAACAGCAAGGTTTCTGCAAAAACCTTAGCTGCATCACCACGTCTTTTAACCTTTAGGAAACAATTTTTCACCAGATAGTACAGGATAGTAATGTCTATGCAGCCTTGCTCAACCAAATGGCTGCTTTCGACTAAGTCTTGCACAAGGGCCTTTTCATAAAATTGGGGCGTTTTGGAGTAGCTAGAAAGGCACTTCGCACTATTTAGTTTTTTACACGGACCTGAAATTCATTGTTAAAGTCAATGGTTATCATTCGAAAAATCAGTCAGACAAGGGGGTGTTCTGTCAACTTTCTATTATTTACTTTACATGAATACACTTCTCGTTGAACGGGAGAATTCAAGCCTAGGCTGTAGTGTTGGGCAAACAAGGTCAGGTAACCCTGCATATGCAGATGACATATCCTTGTTACCGTTGTCGCCCCTTAATCTACAAAAAAGGTCGGTATAGTTTACCTATATTGTAAGAAATGGCAAATTGACATTAACATTAAAAAATCAGAAGTCGTTGTTTTCAGCAAGAAGCGTACAGTTCCAAATTTAGCAATAATGTATGGTGATAAACGTATTTCACAAACAAACCACGCGAACCACCTGGGCATACGGCAAGATGGTAATTTGAAATGCACAGAAAGAATTAAAGAGCGATGCCAGAAGGCAAAAAGTGCATTTTTTTGCAATGTTAACACAGGGTGTGCACCCACACGGTATCAACCCAAATGTTTCAGTAGATCTTTATATTAAAATTGTGCAGCCTGTTACTTATATTGGAGTGAATTATTGAACAATATTACACAGAATGACATTCGCATTATAAACAAATTCCAACATTTTGTTGTTAAAAACTCCAAGGCCTCCCCTCTCGCAACTGACATGTGTGAGTCGATGCTTGGTCTCAGTAAATTATATTGTGCTGTGATTGTAAGAAAATTGCTATTTTTGCACTTGATTCTTAGCTTAGGTACAAACTGCGTAAGTCGTAAAATATTTACGCACAGATACTTTCATTACTTGACTAGAGGGCAATGTCAGACGGGATTTGTCCCAGATATCTATAGAATTTTGTCTTTACTTGGCCTCCATGAATTTATTAACGTAAGTCTTTTAAATCCTGGCTCCATGCCCACGAGACTCCAATGGAAACGTTTCATAAACATCGCCGTAAATAATTCACACCACGAACAGATGACGATTTTAGGCACTTTATATTATTACAACCCGGTATAATGAAGTCGCCTGTATACAGCGTTTGCAAATTACAAAAATATAGCCAAATTAGGCGTCACATTTCTAGACTGTGGTGTCGAGTTCCTGAAACAACTCCTAGACTCTGTGAGAAGTGTGGTTTATTATATAACGATATTGTGATTCACTGCGTTTCTTCTTGTGTAGCTCACCAAAACGATCGCGTGGCTTATTTGACAGCTTTTATCGCATAGATCCAATACTGACCCAGACATTAAATAAGCTTAGAAACAGAAGATCTTTCTATCACTATCCTTGGTTCATTTATAACTGCACGAAGGACCTCGTATAAAACTCTTTATAAGCATAATTGAGTTCCTATATATCTTAATATGATAATAACTTTCAACTCAGGTGCATTATATAGTTGACTTCAGTCTCATGTCAATGATGTGTGTGTGTGTTTATATCTTTTGTTTATTTGTTAAATCTTTACCTATCATTTGTACCATGAAGTATTCATGTAAATACCCTGCATATCACCAGTATTGGTGGCAATAAAGAAATTGAATTGAATTAAATGGTTGAAAATATAAATGCATGTTTCTAATTTATACAGTCTGTGTTTAAAAAATGATTTAAAAACTCATTGTACATGTATAAAGTCTCATATGTTTATTGTATACCATCGTCGGATACCCACGGCTGTTGATTACGCTCCATACAGAACCGAAAAAAAACAACAACTCTGTATTTACTACAGATGTAAAATGTTAAACTCAACTGTTAATTGAACACGTCACATGAATATTGACATCAGGTTTGAATACATCATTTTTCGATACATTTGTATTGTTTAAGAGTTTAACTTAATTGGTAAAATCTGACATGAACATACAGCCATTCATGGTGAAATAGAAAAAAAAAATATGTACATATATTCTGTAATTACGAAATGGAATGTCCCATAATTGCCTCTCCGGTTCTAATTGAATGACGCCTAGCGTCATCTAAGAGGTATGATTCATTTTTGCTTTCATGCGAAAATAATACCCGTTAAACACCGAAACCAGGTGAATGTTGACAATTATACACACACTTTCGTGGTCGCAGTGTTTAATCTAGCTAATACATGATGCATATCATATCCATACATATGATGAATATTGAGTCTCTCAATAAGCCCTAACCACATGGGTTCGAATCCCGGCATGGTCATTCGGATTTTCACGTGAAGAAGCCTCCCGGCTGGCTTGCGGTAGGTCGGTGGTTCTACCCGGATGCCTCCGTGGATTTGGGGTTTTCCTCCACCTGTAATTAGCTGGACGTCGCTATATGCCTGAAATATTGTCGAAGCGACGGTAACTCAAATAGTCAAGTCAAGTCTCTCAATAGGTTAGGGTGGATATTGTTTGATCTGTTTTTATAATCGTAGTATCTGAGACCCTCGCCAAGAGTTACGCTCGTATATGATGCGTAACGATCACAATTAGCTACAGTAAAAAGTACACACATTTACACTGGTACGTGTTAAAATGACACATAAAATTGTAGTTGTAACCGTAACCAAAAGCAAATAAAAAAAAAAAACAAAAAAAAAAAACGGCATGTAGTGGAAAAAGACTGCTAAAGAGCGCCATGGTCCATAAGTAACATACTCGACCACGAATCCGAAGGCTGAGGGTTCGAACCTCGTTGGGGGCAAGGATCTTTCATGACATTACCAGGCGCAAAGTACTGATCCAACCCAGGAACCGTCGAGAGGGATAAGTATAAGTAACTGTTGTAAGAACTTGTTTCCCAGTCGACATAAGATAATTATGGTAAAGTCCCTGTAATGGTTCTCCTACATTTCGGACCTAATGTTAAGCAAGGTTTCCTAATGTTTCATTAGGGTACCTTGGTTATCTTGGTAGAGGTTAAGTGGTCCAACTAATTACTGTACACCACCATTACAGTAATATGTATTATTATAATTACTTCAACACCATAACGCAACTGAAACTTATTATTCATATATTCGCGAGATGTATTGCTAAGAGTGCACATCGTCTTGCAGTTTTCATGTACAACCCTTGTGTGTTTTGCAGGTATTTCTACATGACACAACTTCGGGATCCGCTTGCGAGGTACATCAGTGAATGGCGCCATCAGCAGTCGGGCCGACACTGGCAGGACGCCATCTTGGGTTGTGGGACCGGGTTCTCAGAGTGGGCCGATATTCGTCCCTGTTTTATCGGCTTGTCGTGGAAGGGCGTCACTCTTGACCAGTTTCTCAGCTGTCCACATAACCTGGCAACCAATCGGCAAACTCGACATTTGGCTGACCTCACATTGACCAATTGTTACAGAAAATGGGCCGACCCGAAACAAAAAAAGCTGCGCGCACGTGGTTGGCTGGAGTCCGCAATGGAGAATTTGCAAACAATGGAGTATTTCGGTCTGATGGAATCTCAGGCAGAGTCTGATTTATTATTCGAACGAGTGTATGGTTTAAAATACCATGTTAAAAAATCTAACTCTAAATCAGCAGTCCTCGACATAAAAATGACAGAGAACCAGTTTTTGACCATACTTAAGTTGGTTGAACTGGATATTCATTTATATTTGTTTGCTAAAGAATTGTTTCACAAACGACTCGTTGAAACTGAACCTGATCACTAATACCGTGTATGTTTCCGCTGAAATAGAAAAACAAAATTTATTTCTTTGCGCATGTTTGTTAAAATCTAAATTTCTTATGAATTCGCAAAATCTCAAACATACGAGTGTTGTTTGATCACGTCAAATACATGGCATCGCAGAATATAAGTTTATCATAAATAACCTACTTGCAATTGAAATAAACATTCAATGTCTTCACTAATCAAATAATTGCCATGTTATATGACATCACCTATGTCGTCATTGGCTTTGTTGTTTTCCAAATCCTGAAAAATTCGTCGACTCTAGTGAAAAGGCAAGGTTTACGTCAGCAATGATATTTCACCACGGATACAAATAAGGCGCCTTCGTCAATATGGCAAAGTCTTACACTGGCGACATGAAATTCCAAGGACGTACCGGAAGTGCTAACATAGACTCTGTGGCAAAACAATGAGGCGCTTAGTAAGAAACAGTTCTAAACAATATATAAACTAACACAAGCAAACCAACAATTCATAGCTTATCACGCATTGTTTGGATTTATTTCATTATAAACTGCACGTTTTGCAGCATCTGAAAGACATACAAGTACTACAATATCCAGTATATATATTTTCTGTATTATGTTTACAACACTGGTAAGTCGCTACATCCACTCCCAGGACCGCCGTGGCCGAGCAGTTACAGTTGTTGACTACAAACCTCTCAGCCCCTCACCGCTGTGGGTTCGAATTCCGGTAGGGACTACGGATTTTTCATGTGAGGAAGCCTTCCAGCTGGCTTGCGGTAGGTCGGTGGTTCTACCCGGGTACCTCTGTGTACTTGGGGTCTTCCTCCACCTGTAATTAGCTGGACGTCGCTATATGATTGAAATACTATCGCAGCGACGGTAAACCCCAATACAATAACAACAACAACAACGCCCACTCCCGGGGCAGACGCTCTAACCATAAGGGATAAAAAGTATTTAATGTACCTGTTAGCAGGGCTACCTCAGTTCTTTTTTCGCCACAAAATTTTAACATAACCGTTTTATGATTTGTCACATTGTTCTTTATGTATGAATTTTAGTCACACATTAAGTAATGTTTTATTTCATATATTAACGTGTTCAATTTCTGTTGTAGGCCTGTACCTATGTGAGTGTGGTATCTTGACAGAATTCGGTGTTTACTTGTTCAATTTCTGTTGTAAGCCCTGTACCTATGTGAGTGTGGTATTTTGACAGAAGTTCGGTGTTTATCATTTCATAGATATTATTTTATTTATATCTAAGGGAACATTACATTAAGTTTTGTTATTTTTCTGCTATGGTGGGGAACTTTTGTGGTATTTGAAATAAAACAGAGAAATAACAAAAATAAGAGTTTGTAGTTGCTCCCCTTTCTCAAACGTCTTAACGGGCTGTAATTTATTCGTAAATAATTACCGTTTCTTTTTGTTCGTCCGTCCACCTGTCCCTCTAACGTTTGAGTTTCCGCTTTGACTATGTAACCGTTTAACCATAGAAGTTACTACTTGAAACAAACGTTTCTAATGACATTATCTCAGTTGCTCTAAGCCTGACCCATGAGGGCGTATTCCCATGGCGCTGGAAGTTTATATTGTCGTTTATATGTCACCCATTCAGTTTGCTTGTTTGCTTGTTGGGTTTAACGTCACACCGACAGTATTTCAGTCATTTGGAGGCGATGTCTACTTGAGACAGATATAGTGCTGCCACACTGCAGTATCACGTTGTAGAAATGTACCATGATACCATGACCACACCCAGCCACATTATCCTGACACCGGTCCAACCAGTCCTGCAACTACCCTTATATGCTGAGCGCCAAGCAAGGGAGCTATAACAGTACCATTCCTTACGACTTTGGTATGTTTCGCGGCCGAGGATCGAACCAACGACGTCCCGCTCCCGAGGCGGACGCTCTAACCGTTCGGCCACCGGGGACGGTCATCCATTCAGAGTCTGGTCAGTGACGGAGAGATATTAGTAGTAGTAGTAGTAGTAGTAGTAGTAGTTGTATGGGTTACAACGGAATACACCCATCTACATTGGACTTTAAACGAGATTCAGACCCATGGCACTTTCCCACAATGCATCAGAATGTTTCCACCCAAATAGCCGCCGCACTTAAAATACGAAGAGCATCGATATATATTGGTTATCGTTCATATTTCAAATTTTATGACGGATGATGGTTATAAAGACGCTGTATTTGATTGTCTGACCCTTTTCAAAATGAGTGTAAGCATAGCACATTCAAGCAGATATGTCTTTGACTTTTTTTATATATACCTTTATTTCCTCCATTGTTGAAGATTACATATACATACACATATATACACATACATACACACACATACAGATACATACATATATTTATATACATCATGAAACTATATCGCATTATCTATATGACTATCCAGCAAACTGAGCTACCGAATTTAAATGCATGAAGACGCTCAAATATTAAATAAAAATGGATATGATACTTTGACATCCTCATTAAACAATTAACTGGTAAAGCTACAGATAATTAAAAAAAGTTTTGAATTATGTTACGCAATATCATTGGATCATTTTTATTGCCCGCACCTACAATTATCCTTGGGCCGCCGTGGTCGAGCGGTTACAGTCGTGGACTACAAATTTCTCAGCCCCTCATCGCTGTGGGTTCGAATCCCGTTAGGGACTTTGGATTTTTCATGTGAAGAAGCCTTCCATCTGGCTTGCGGTAGGTCGGTGGTTCTACCCGGGTACCTTTGTGTACTAGGGGTCTTCCTCCACCTGTAATTAGCTAGACGTCGCTATATGATTGAAATACTATGGCAGCGACGGTAAACCCCAATACAACAACAACAACAATTATCTAAACAGCTTTAACAGTACCAAAACATATTTCTCACCTTGTAGTGCTTGTGTACTCATTTAGTAGGGGTGGGCAATATATCACAATACTGCATTATATGGCAATAACATGTGTCTACCAATATATCGCAATACTGCATTATATGGCAATAACATGTGTCTACCAATATATCGCAATACTGCATTATATGGCAATAACATGTGTCTACCAATATATCACAATACTGCATTATATGGCAATAACATGTGTCTACCAATATATCACAATACTGCATTATATGGCAATAACATGTGTCTACCAATATATCGCAATACTGCATTATATGGCAATAACATGTGTCTACCAATATATCACAATACTGCATTATATGGCAATAACATGTGTCTACCAATATATCACAATACTGCATTATATGGCAATAACATGTGTCTACCAATATATCACAATACTGCATTATATCGCAATAGCATGTGTCTACCAATATATCGCAATACTGCATTATATCGCAATAGCATGTGTCTACCAATATATCGCAATACTGCATTATATCGCAATAGCATGTGTCTACCAATATATCGCAATACTGCATTATATCGCAATAGCATGTGTCTACCAATATATCGCAATACTGCATTATATCGCAATAGCATGTGTCTACCAATATATCGCAATACTGCATTATATCGCAATAACATGTGTCTATCAATATATCGCAATACTGCATTATATGGCAATAGCATGTGTCTACCAATATATCGCAATACTGCATTATATCGCAATAGCATGTGTCTACCAATATATCACAATACTGCAATATATCGCAATAGCATGTGTCTACCAATATATCGCAATACTGCAATATATCGCAATAGCATGTGTCTACCAATATATCGAAATACTGCAATATATCGCAATAGCATGTGTCTACCAATATATTGCAAAATGATTTCAGATATCGCAATATTTTGTGTTTTAGTAGCTGAATAATATTATAGTATTAAGTAGATCTAATAAATAGAAATAAATACATGTACAAAAACTGTTTATACAAAAATAAATTTATGTAGTCTATATATTTTTATTCCGAAGTAAATTTCACAACTTTAGGAGAACAATTAATATGACACCAAAAACGCCCCGAAATGAATATGCATATCGGTTTAACCAGTAAAAGCTGTACAATCCTCCGACAAACAGATGCACATGAATCCTGCTTTCAATAGTTATCTATCTGGGGCGGGGATATACCTGTTTTGGCGTCAGGTTTATTGCAAAACCCGTTATGCAGTATAAGCAAGCTATTATGACTAAGTGGCAATGGTTACTATAATAAGACATTAATGGAAACTTGAAGTCAAAACATCAGTTTAAAAGTTCAGGTAAAGAATTTTGTGTTGGTACCTTTCACAAATAGTTCAAAATATGAAAACACATCTTTTATGTATGTTTTGATTTTAGACAATATATTACAATATTGAATATTAGGTTCATATTTCGCAATACGTTGCAATATTATTTTTGCCTGAATTACCCTGCCCTATCATTTAGCGATACAGTATTACAAAATACCGTACAGCCACAACACTACTGCACCTGATCTACTCTCCCGCATGATTACAAAACATAGATACAGAAGAAAAAGTTACTATGACAACAGTCTTTGTGTCACCTTCTGATAAGATAACGAAAATCAATGGTACAATTTTTTTTCTCTTTTTGGTTAAATCGTATGTCCCAATAACTCCTGAATATGTTACCTCACGTGATGTTTCAAAATCGTGACGCCCAAAATAGAATTATTGTATTTATTTGATAAATTTATTTCCAGATCTAGAATGTCGTGTACCGTAGGTTTTTATACACATGTATACTATATTTTAGATATATGCATTCATGGCTGATATTTTCAGAATCATTATGTTTGATAATTAAAATGATTTAATTTTTTTTAATTAGGCTAATTCCAGACCATAAAATAAGTAAATAAAAAAAATAAACTAAATTTTCAGATGTTGTTTGATTAGACCGATTGGATAATTTTACCATGCATGTGTAATAAGATCAGATATTGGTTTAATGTTACAATGTATCACTTGTCAAGTACATGAATATATTAATAAGATTTATAAAGTCATTCTAAACGATTTAAATAAGTATCCAATGAAGAACAACTGGGCAAAACAAATTAAAGCAGTTTAAAACTCTCAAAGTTGTTATGATGTAGGAGTCCCTCAAGGTGCTTTTATGACCGCTTTAACTCAGAGGCTTACGGATAAATTAGTTAAAACCCCTTAATTTTAGAAAAGGGACAGATTTTAAAGAAACGTTTTTGATTTCGATTTCCAGTTTTATCAAAAATGTGTTAACATCGAAAAATACAGAAACGTACCTCGCAAGATAAGACTTTCACCACAGAGATTATATATCACCACATATATTATATATCGTAAATGAAGATGGATTAAGAACGATCATGTCCTTACTTATATTAAAAAAAAACAACATGTTTTGAACCGGCCGACATTCTTAATCATAAAATGTTCTTTTATCTTTATGATAACTTTATTATGATGTAATAAGGTTATGGCAAATTGAAAGTAACAGAAATATATTGGCAACACTTAAAGTTTGATAATTAAAAGCGTTCAAATCAACCTTATGCCAGAGTTTTTTTATTTTTAGATTTACGGACTAGCTTACTCCAAGTCTCCCCCCCCCCAAAAAAAAAATCTTTCAACTCATTTTTTTTTTTAGCCAAAACCGCAAACCGCCGCTTATTCCACGGCTTTTGGGAGCAGTCTTTTAAACGCGACATTGATTCAAGTTTTTACTATACTGGACAGTATGCCAAATGTTTATATCCCATATAATCAAAAAGCAATTTTATGACATAGATGAAACCATATATCCACGTACTCGCTAGTCTTGTTTTTGTGTCTTTAATCTTTATCTATTCATATACGTAGAATGCCACTTCTGGGATAGATTCTACGGAGGTGGAGTATGCAGTAGAGCTTGGGGACGACTTGCTCTACTGTATCGGCGCACATAATTTGATCGTCTTGGTGGTTTAAATCAACAAGTGTTTTACGAAAAGCGAATTTTTAAATTGTTTATTGCTTGTAAAAAGAAATTTAAATGATCTCGATCTATTAATGACACGTCTGTCTAATACATCAAAGTCACAATATCTTTTAGTTTTAACTGATAATCATAAAGTTGATTATCAAGTTAACAATGTTGATACCCTGTCACATTGAAACAAGTTGAATCACAGCATGGATGACCCCTAATAAAATTTAGTGGTTGGTACATGTACTTTACATTCTAAGGACTAACACTACATGATGTTAAATTTAAGATGTTATTTTTTAATGTGTTTCATCGAGGTATAAATGACTATACATGTACTAAAGTATCATATTAAAGGGGTACTTTTTGGTCTACATATTAATTTTTTCCATCCTCCTACCCTAAACTTTTAGAAAAAAAAATCCGTAAATCTATTAATAAAAAAAACTGGCCTAATGCTATAATTAATCGATTTTGACTTGCGTAACACATTCGAGACAGAATAGAATGAACACATTTTTTTTTTATTGAACGGTTTACAATAAGCGATTTGTCCCTCTTTCTCTTTCTCCAATTCATACAATTACCAGATTACACGATGAATCATAATCAAAAGGAAACCAATATTATACAACAAACGCCCAAGAAAAGATATCCTCAATATAAATAAAATCTATTGCAAATATAGCATTTCATTAATTTGAGAAAATCATTACCGCATTGCAGCAGGTAAAATTAAAACATAAAATCAATTACACACTCCCATTTATTTATTTTATTCATTTTATGTATTTATTTTTCATTTATAGATAACTCGAAATAAGTTCTATTTCATTACAAAAAAAGTTGCCCAGCTGAATTCGAACCCGCGACCTAACTTAAAATTATTACGGCGGTTGATGCATGGACACGAATATGTGTATAGGTAATTCCAGGTGATGAAATTGTTGTCAATAGTTTTTCTCCGCATGAAATGCGATTGACTCGCTTGAACATTTACCGGTACTCTTTTTATTGCAGTTTTTTTAACATGTTATCTCCAGCATCAATTGTTTACAATTGTTTACAAATATTTATTCAGTTTTGACTCCCATATTGTAATCGTAGTTAGTTTTAATAAACATAAGAACTAGCATCACTAGGTGATAGGACAGGAAGCAAGATTTGGAACCATATCTCCGCTTATTAAAAAGAAGTGAATTTAATTGTGTCTATATTAATTCCTGAAATGTCCGGTGCAGAAAACATGTGACACCACGGCTTGTATTCAATAGATATTGATACCGGACTGTTTCGTGCAAATTCCTATAAAGATGTTATGTCTTGCAAAATATTCAGTTTCAATCTGGTTACAAATGCTTAATTTGTTTTGCACTTAATGTTCACATTCTCCTTTCAACATATCCATTCGCCATGAAGTTAATCAAGTGGAGACTGCAAAAAACATAAGAAATTAATTATGAAAAATAACGTGTAAAGAAATTTTGGTTTGGGAACACATGTTATGCTCATTGACATAGCGTTCTTAGGTGAAGATTGGACGGCTAATGCACGAATGGGTTGCCATCTGTGCAGGAAATCAATTATTGCTTTATTATACGAGCGTATACCAGTGCATATTACAGTAAATTATAATATGGTTTACTTTACCTTTTTAGAGAGAGAGAGAGAGAGAGAGAGAGAGAGAGAGAGAGATCGCATAATAGGGATAAAATATAATAACACATATAACATAAATTAGTGAAGATAAAATATTCAAAAATATAAGCACATGACGTGAAAAAATATATTTTATTCTCGGCTAAAATGCGTTTCGAATTCTGAATGCATGTTCAACATTGAGTATTAAATATATTGATAGATTTCTTGAGTTAAGTATACGGTTTCATTTGTAACAGAATTACAAATATGTCTTGAAAATATCACTGCACACACACTAAGATATAGCCGGATCAAGAGATAGTAAAATAAATTTATCAAGTTGTATTGACTATTTTATTATTATATCATTAACTCCATACCTGCTAGAGTCTATATGCAAATTGCATCCAAAGTCTTTGAAAATAAATTGGTAGGGCATCCGTATCATATGGATACCTTACTAATTTATTTTCAATTTATTTTTCTCTATATATGAAAATTATACAGCAAAGATACACAATAAACATGTTAATAATAATAATAATAATAATAATAGAAAAACAAGCAACACGTTTTCTCCAAAAACATAACACATCTAACATAATATCCTTTGGCAATGAGTATTTATTGCGGGACAATCAAGGATAAAGTGAATCTACCATACCCATGAGTTGTGGATAAGGAAATCCCACCCGAGGGTTGAGATACGCCCGAAAAACCGAGGCTTGTCGAGATATTTTGGACGTATCTCAACTCGAGGGTGGGATTTTCTTATCAACAATTCAATTGGCGTAGTAGATTTATTTTCTCACCTACCAACGATCATTTTCAGCTTTCTTCGTACACAATACGGTGTTTCTTTTCCACGTATATAGTCATTTCTAATCAATACACAAGACCGCATTACGGTGTTCTATTTATAGACTCAATGCAACAAAATAAATCATAATAATATTCAATTACACAAGATGACACATTTAATTTCACATCTTAATAATAAATCAACCTAGAAAAATATCTCCAACGACTGAAATATAAATTCACAACAGTTGTGAATCGATTAAAGTATCGCTTTACTCTATTGTGTAAATGTAGGCAGTCAGCTGTATGAGACAATGAAGCTGTACGAGATAAGATTATCTCACACGTGTAAATTTCGGGATCTGAGAAAAGTGATCTGTAAGACATAATATCATTTAACTCATCTCCACACTTTCGACACTTGCATCCGATCCATGACAAACAGGCAATTGATTTGACAATTGTTTACATTGCTGTAATTGTTCCATTATTATATGCATATTTCCATATTTCACTAAAACTGTATTGACAATGCACAGGCCACACGCGATCAAATTCAATTTTATAGTATCTAATTAACCAGTCCCGTTCCACAACTATTTACTAGACATTTCCACGTATATTTAGGCGGAAATTCTCCGGTTTTAATAAAATCTTTTAAATAATTTTCCAGGCCATATTTCTTTAACACTTCCCATGTATCTGGAAAGCCATTGAGTTTGCTATATACCACACGGAGCAGGAACAGTCGCTATACTACACAATGGGTGATAGACAGAGTAAGAGACCAATACGTCATCTGTCGTTCTGACATGCTGATGTGGATGACTAGATGTGTATTTGTCAATAACAAGAACAACAACAACAAACAAACAAAAACGCAAGATCTAAATGGCAGAAAGTTGTCACTATAACGGACGGACAAAAAAAAAAAAAAAAAAAAAAAAAAAAAAAGAAAAGAAAAAAAAAAAAACACACATTTCAGCTAAATGTGCTAAATGATCTTCCGTTGGATTGGAAGGTAAGAATAATTGTTTCGACAAGTTTCATCTAGAAAAAAAGGCATTTCTCTTGTAGATTTTTTCTTTTCTGTTATTTTAGCTCCTTTTTTGTCATAATGCATAACTAATTTTACACAAAACATATCATCAAATGTTGTTTAATATGAGTGAGCTCATACGTTACAGAAAGCACGAAAAGAAATAAGTTCTACCACATGTTACCAGAATTACATTGCAGCCACCGATATATAATTGCAGTGTGAGTAACTGATATCACAACTAAAAATCATCAAGCGTTTGGCGGATATCACAGGTATCCGACAGTGTATTTTGTTTATGTTTGTGTAGAGTATGTTGTTCCGGAATTTGATAACGCTGTGCCTCCGATGGAATTGTCTACAGTTACTGGGTGCAGCAGCTATGCTTTATATTATCCTGTATTTCGGTTGGTAATCTTTTGTTGTTATATATCTGATACATCATGACATCAACATTCACTATTTGATTTGTCTCTCTCAACCATTCAATGGAATAACTTGCGAAAGTATAGGTAATTTGGTCATTTGCACTTGCTTGAGGCACCATTTTTTTTTATTGGGGTAGGGGTGTAAATATATCCTACGCTATGTAAGTATATAGGTAAACAACCAAATTTCTATGCAGTTATGAGTCATGAAAATAAGATAAGAATTTTTGGCTAAAATAATAAAACAAAAAACATGCTTCTTCCTTTGGATTTCAAGTTAACATCTTTTTTTTTCATAAAGTTAATAGGGGAACTTTTTATTTATTATTATTATTTTTTTCTATATAAAATTTTGATTTTTTAAATCTTGTGAGATATAATAAAATTAGATCTGTATGCCAAATTTGGACAAAATATCTAAAAAATACTTAATGAGAAATAAAGAAAACACGTGTCCCTTGTTATCGCAAACTACCTATATCTCATGCAAAAGTTTATTGCATTTGAAGATGTATTAAAAATACATTGTTTTAAACATAGCAAATGTATTTATTTCTATCTTGTTATGACAGAAACCATATGACTGATACATTATTTTGCAGTATTTTTTATTTGTAATGGGATTTTGCCCATCTCTCATTTTGTATTTAATTTGTGAAAGCTGAGATAAGACGTTTGGTATCAATCTTATATACGTTTCGAAAGATTTTAATTTATAAGCTACTTCAAGCCTACTTGTGCAATATCTTTCGTCTGACTTATTTGGGTGATTTAATGATATTTTTATCATAAATTTCGAATTATATATTCGCTCGTCATTTGATCACTGTCGTTTAATACCAGATAAAATAGCAAGTTCTTGTACACTCAAACACATGTAATTTAGAATCTATGTTTGAGAAAAAATTCACGGCATTCAGAATTCTCTAAAACATGTACATACATGTATGTTTTTTTTTCGTGGTTGTTCCGTTCTATTATATTTTTTTAGACATTTTGCAAATTCCTTTACATTAGTTTTATTTGCAAGTTTCATGCCTCGGAAGACAAATGATCACGTATTGGCCAAGTTATAGGATATTTATCATAAAATGTTTCATTTTGGTATATACGTATACATGTACTTTGTAGTAACGGTCTTTTTGTGTCTCACAGCTGTCTTGGCGATACCACTGGACAAGGCGCTTTTCAAGACTAGCAACCCAAAAGGCAGTATGGTGGGTGGTATTCACAAATTTCAAAAACTTTATATTTCAACTAGTTTTCAATAAATATAATCTTTAGAATAATAATGGTGAGGAAATTTAAAACAAAAAATGGACATAAAGAAAACAACAAAATTAATGGTGTGTGTTGCTGAAGATGAACTAATAAAAACAATGACCTGGGGATCCTTTGTATCTCGAATCGTACAGTATATTCGCAATTACGATATTTTAGTATAAACAAAAACAAATTTCTTATATTTTAGGTTGATACGATAATGTCACGTGGGGATGACGTCATCCGAAATAGGTTTAAGGAGAGACGTCTTCATCTGCAGCAACGGTGCGCCATCAACCAAGCTTACTACACGGTCCATCACTCTGATCAAACTGTCAAGAACCATTTGACTATTGACAAGAAAAGCAAACTCGTTTACTGTGCCATTGAAAAAATTGGATGCACTTTCTGGCTAAGAGTCTTCAAAATACTAAACGGAAATTCTAACGCCACATCTCCTTTCCAAATAAAACCTTTTGACGCCTACAAAGGGTATCTTACAGCCAATGACCTATCGTTTGTTGACATTCACTATATTTTGAAATCATCAAATAAGTTTATGTTCGTTCGCGATCCGTATGCACGTCTCCTCTCAGGGTATGTTGACAAACTATTTGCTCCCAATGTTTTATTTTGGAACAAATTTGGCATTAATATAGTTAAAAACATTCGGGTAAATGCCACCGACCAGAGTAAACGATGCGGCCATGATGTTACATTTGCTGAGTTCGTGGACTACTTTGTTAAATCACACTTTAATCAAGGCGAACGAGATGCCCATTTCAATCCGAGCTTTGAACATTGTCACCCGTGTGAAATAGACTATGACTACATCGGAAAGTTGGAAACATTTGCCGAAGATTCGTTATTCTTAATAAGAGAACTGCATATGGACAAAAAAGTCAAGTTGGATTATTTCGAACTGGAAACGGAGAAGGATGCAATCATTGAAGCAGTCAACTACTTGTTTTTAATGAAGAGCGATATAATGCAATGTATGCCATTAAACGAAGCTTTCCTCCGTGTGTTCAGAAAACTTCAAATCCGAGGAATTATAAATAAAGACATTCCATATCCACTCAGTTCTGAAACTAGCGAGGATACCTCCAAGGAAGATTTCAGAGAGGCCCTTTTTAAAGCTCACTCAATGTCCGGTAGTCCCACATTAAGGAAAAAAAACAGGGAGGAAGCTTTTCTAGAGGCCTATTCCACACTGTCTCCTGCTCTCCTGAGTCGTCTCCAAGACATTTTGAGTATAGATGCTGATTTATTTGGATATGACCTTTTCCCGAAGATTCTAGAAAATATAAGTGACTATAAAGCAAACTTTAAATATTTTCTTTGAAATTAATTCTGTAGAATCATTATATTTTGTGGGAGGCTAATTTTCTTCGATTTCGTGGACGGCTTTTTCCACGAATATTAATCCCCACGAAAACTAATCATTTAGCAGATCTCGCGTATTAAGAATATGGAACAATGAGTATATGTACCAACGAAATCGGATTTGTAACAGATTCCACGAAATTTATTGTCAACGAAAATTAATGATTTTACAGTATATGTGTTTGTAACCCGTGCTATATTTTGTCTATATATTATAAATAATAAATAATAAGTTTAGAGTACTGCTATGCAGCCTGCGATACCGCGCTTTTATGTGTATATGTACAGTAGTTGTTTCTTGTCCAATAGCTGTGTGACGTCATTGTGTATAGTCTTATCTGCCTAACTTAATACTTTTTACAACTGCTCAGTGTCCATGTATGAGTGATTAAATACTGATGAATGGTCACTTCGAATGCATGCACTTAACCTTTCAACTTGCATAAACCGCCAAAATCTCACGTCACAACCCTGAAAACCCTGGATCGAGAGGACAGTCGCGAGACTGCTTCCATATTTCCATTTCATTTACCGCCTCTTTCTATAAATGTATATTGTTACCATATATATTGGTAACAATATATATATAGAGAGAAAGAGGCGGTATAAATGTGTAAATCTTCAGACACGATCTGGCTTCTTTCTCATTTACTTCTGTGCATCGTCTGATTCCACGCACATCCATTGTTCTTATTTGAAAACCCCAGGTTACATGTTCTTAAGTCAACATTTTGCTGTCTTCATTTTCATTTTTAGCTCGACTATTCGTAGAATATGAGAGCTATTGTAGTCACCCTGGCGTCGGCGTCGGCGTCGGCGTTGGCGTTGCAGCTTTTGGTTAAAGTTTTGCGTGCAAGTTACTATCAACCTTATATCTCAATAACCATTTATGGTATTGACTTGAAAGTTTATAAATATGTTCAGGGGCATCAGACAACCAAGGTAGATAACTCTTGACTGAATTTAATATGAATTATGGCCCCTTTTTAACTTAGAAATTTTGGTTAAAGTTTTGCATGCAATAGAAAATTTGGTTAAAGTTTTGCGTGCAAGCTACTATCTAGTTTGTATCTCAATAACCATTCATGGTATTGACTTGAAAGTTTATAAATATGTTCAGGGGCATCAGACAAGGTAGATAACTCTTGATGGAATATATTACAAATTATGGCCCCTTTTTAACTTAGAAATTTTGGTTAAAGTTTTGCATGCAAGGTACTTTCATGCTAATATCTCAGTATCCAGGCATGGGATCGATTTGAAACATCTTTAATACGTTAAGGGGTATCATACTTTCATGGTAGATAACTTTTGATGGAATATATTACAAGTTATGGCCCCTTTTTTAACTTAGAAATTTTGGTTAAAGTTTTGCATGCAAGGTACTTTCATGCTAATATCTCAGTATCCAGGTATGGGATTGATTTGAGACATCTTTAATACATTTAGGGGTATCTTACCTTCATGGTAGATAACTCTTAATGGAATATGTTACAAATTATTGCCCTTTTTAACTTAGAAATTTTGGTTAAAGTTTTGCATGCAAGTTACTTTCATGCTTATATCTCAGTATGCAGGCATGGGATTAATTTGAAATATCTTTAATATGTTTGGAGTATCATACTATCAAGGTTGATAACTTTTAATGGAATATATTACAAGTTATGGCCCCTTTTTTAACTTAGAAATTTTGGTTAAAGTTTTGCATGCAAGGTACTTTCATGCTTATATCTCAGAGTCCAGGCATGGAATTGATTTGAAATATCTTTAATATGTTTAGGGGTATCATACTATAAAGGAAGATAACACTTGATGGAATAAATTAAAAATTATGACCCCCTTTTAACTTAGAATTATGGTTAAATTTTTGCATTCAAGCTACTATCCAGCTTATATCTCAGAAATTGCTTGTGGAATTGACTAGAAAGTTAAGGTGTGTCTTCAAGGGCATCAGAAAACAGAAGGATAACTTTTGGACTGATGCAAATTATGGCCCTTTTCTAACATGGATTTTTGGTTTAAGTTTTGCATGCACAGTGTTATTGTGCTTATGTCTTAGTAACTAGGCATGGGATTGATTTTAGACATCATAAATATATTAAGGGGTATCAGACTATCAAGGTATATCATTTTTTACTATTACTATGAAGGGCAAGAATTTATATAGATTTCATTTGATTTACCAACAAGCATTTTGAATAGTCGAGCGTGCTGTCCTCTGACAGCTCTTGTTTGATACATTGTCGACTTGGCCTAGTTTAATTGTATGACCTTCCATATGAACAATAGTTTGAATACCGGAAATAGTATAACAGGCGATTTTGTTTACATTTGTACTTGAGAGTTTAAAAACCTTATTATATTCACGGGACCTCCGTGGCCGAGAGGGTAAAGTCGCTGACTTTAACACTCACTCAGCCCCTCACCGCGTGGGTTCGAATCCCGGCAGCGTCATTCGGATTTTCATGTGAGGAGCCTTCCAGTTGGCTTGCGGTAGGTCGGTGGTTCTACCCGGATGCCTCCGTGCATTCGGGGTCTTCCTCCACATGTAATTAGCTGGACGTTGCTATATGACTGAAATACTGTCGAAGCGACGGTAAACTCAAATAGTCAAATCAAGTCATTATATTAACGGTGTAAATAATGATTCCATATTCGGAAATCATTCATCTTCAATACATTAATATTTCGAAAGTTTATTATTTCATATCTGTGTATATTCCTATGACGGCCAGATATGAGATGATATACGTAATTTTGATAGAATGTTTTCCACCTAATTATACTTTATCAGTTAATGTTAACTGATTCGGCGAATTACCACACACTGTTGTATTACACTGGTTAACGTGTACAGTCGAATCTGGTTCAAGGAAATTGGTTGAAACAATCCTGTTTTAATCCAAAATACCAATTATTCCAATAAATATCTCATCTACTCGTATACAAGCATGACAATAACATCAAAACAATAACAACAACTTCAAATTCATTAATCGGGTATTTTATTTAATCATTTTTTATAAATCATCATATAAAAATACAATAAACAAGCTTTTAGTGAAAAATCTGTGAAGGAAACATGATTTTATGCGTCAGTCATACACATTTTCAAATATTTTCATTTTCTTTATTTTATCACACACATGCAAACATAAATAATAGCAAATATTGGCTATATAAAAAGGGTCTTTTAAACTATATTTTTAGGATTGGGGACGATTTAAACTGAAATAGGGATGTTTTAACCAAATAGTGACGATTTCACTAGGGTTCGTTTTGACGCTTTCTCAGCGGTGCATATATAAAACGAACCAATTATAGATTACCCTATCAAAACACAATATCATGGCAGTGTCACACAATGTATGTAAGTTTTCTCTCCATATAAAGACAAGTGGACACAATATATATCCAAAATGACTCAATATATACTTGCCAAGACTCTACATAGACTGGGGGACGCTTTCCCAGCGGTGCATATGTAAAATAAGCTCGCTATAAATTACCCTATTACTACATGTATGAATGAACATGTATGAATATCCGTATTGGGGGAGCATGTTGTTGTAGTTATGGAATTTGAATCTGAATTTGAGCGATCTGATTGGACGACGTGAAATTGACATCGACAGATTGTGGGAAAATACATGCGTAGATGTTTTTAATCATCCAATCAGAATCGCCGAAAAAAAAAAGAACGAAGACCTATAATAACATTTTAATAGGTCTTTGAATATAATGGTAGCAAACTTCTGTGCAAAGTTACGACCGCCGTAATCAAGTCATGTCAGATTCGTTATCAACATTCCAATGGAGTTGGCATTTCTGTAGTTCTAGTACCAGCGGACAAACTGTAACTATCGGTATGTACATTGTGTTTCCTGCTCCCTGTATATAGGAAGTAAACATTGTTGTTTGGCAAAGTGTTTTATTGTATGTAGTGTAACCCTGGTTTAGATTAGTGTTCTCAATAGTATTACCTTTAGCTTGTGGCAGCCCTGAATATTATTCAAACTACATGTGTACTCATGCATATCATTGACCATTCCATTGTTTTGGTATGTGTGGGGTGATAAACCTGTTTGTGAGTGAGTGGTCACTTATTTCTATTAATAAAATTCTCCCAGCTTTCCCTCTTCCTTCCCTCCCACGATTCCTTGCCTCTATATAAACCCATCCTGCCTTTTGCACGAGCACTTTCAAAGAAGTCTTATGAAGACTAAGGTTAATGCTTCTAAAGAAATGTTACTGTCTTCAATCAGTGCAAAACCAGGTAAGTGTGTCTTTTTCATATTTGAAGTGTGTTTTATAGATGAATATTGTTTTATTGTGTATTAATTTGAATTGACTGGAATGAAGCATTTTGTATTGTTGGTAAGATAATTATGTATCTTACGATTTGTTTAAATCATTCCAGGCTCTCTACTGTCATTCAACTGTGAGTCAATAAATACTTATTGAACTTAAAGAACTATTAATTGTGCTTTATCCCATGGGCTACAATAGTCTCATAGACAAAAACAAAATCAAGGTACAACTAAGTAGTATACATACACTATTACAGAAAATTCATAATCAATCTGAAAATGTAAAGCTCCAATACTTCGAATTACGCGCAGTGCTGATACCTGCATTAAATATAAATGTTTCTATTTCCGTAATTACATGCATATATTACGGATGTATATATCATGAACTAAAATTGTAGTATATAGGAATATGTTTCTCCATAAAACAAAAGTTTATGGTTGTGAAATGAGAAAAAAATAATGAGAAAAATTGAAAAAAATAAGTATGCAATTGTAACTTTACACACACAAATAAAAGCTTTTTTTATCTGTTTGTGGAATGATTATGATTTACGTCAAGCTCTTCAGTTGCTCTTCACCCGGGAAGTACCAGAAGGTCCCCTTGACGTTCTTTGTAAACAACATAATGCTGTCAGGTGTGGTGTCAACAGTCATTTTGTCCAGCATGTAGTTGAAGTTTTCTGGAGATGCGGCGTAGGCAATGAAGAAGAGGCCGGCGCCGTTTTTTAATGTTCCGAAGGGAAGCGACTGGCGCACTATTTTATACTTCAATTTCTTACGGTATTCGTTCCCTAAAACAAACAAAACATATGATTTTTTGGCTCATGATTCAAATGCATAATATATACATGTAGGGATAAAAAAACTGATTTTTGGATACAAATGCCATGCTTTAAAAGCATGACTGTTTAAATGTTTGAAGACAAGACATTGAGATTCATTTAAATGTCTCTTAGTTAAGGTCTTCCCATCCTAACAGCCATATTCCGTATCTTGCAACTGGATGGTTATATTTCGATGAAATTTTGTCACTTTGAAGACATTCAAAAATAAGAATATTTCACCGAGAGTTTTTCAAGTTTTACCTAATTTGGGGGAAATAATCCACATAGAAGTTAACATTGAAACCTATGGAAAATATGCATTTTCTATTAATATAAAAAGACAAACTGAATTTTATTTATGAGAAAATCTCATGGTAGAAATTTTTTAAAAAAAAAATCTAAACTTTACCATAGGAAAATGGAGAAAATATCACTTTTTTAGTTTTCAGGGGAGATAACTCATGGCAACAAAATAATCAAAGGGAGGTAATAAAAAAAATCTGTCACTTATCATAACATGTCAATTTGCCCATAAGAATACCATTTTTTGACACTTTAAAAGCTTATATATGTGTATTTTTAAGTTAAATGCATGACCTTGATGAAATTGATCGGGGGGGAAAAGAGAATTACTCGGAAAGGTATTGAATGAATAAAAAGCTTAGTAGCAGTAACTCGGAAACACCTCGATCTCCTCCTCTATACCCTGAAGATCTTGATAAATGATTATATTCTAGTTCCCATCCCAATACAAGTTGGTACCATTGCAGTCTGATCCCACCAAAGAAGCTCATTGCTAATAATTACTAATTACATGACAATAAATTTATTTTAGCAATTCACGTGTTATCGTAACGCTTAATAGAATACCATGTAATGTATTGGAAAACCAAAAAAGTATATCTGCAATTAATGAGTACGGAAAATCAAAGGGAGGAAATGTTGTGATCGGCTGCGGCAATTTCATCATGAATATTGTATTATATGATCTATATATGTATATATTATATTTCTGAAAAGCTTGATCTAAATGACTGAATGTTTAACCGGGTTGTTGTCATAGAAAAGAAATTTGAAATTTAGTAAAGTACAGCACTCCTACGGATGTAATTGTATGGGTTATACACTGTTATATATGTGTACACATCTCGTAGATAGAGACATCCAACGACACGTCATGTACTTAGGTTATAGGCAAAAAGGTGAGAACATTTTACGCACTTGGTTTATGAGGACATTTGCACTAGGCTACTAACCATCTCTCATCCTGGATATGTGAGCAGTTAATGGCTTTTCATGCAGTTCCTTGCTGTCTGCTTTCGTTCGACCACCCATTCCTCCTGTATTTTGACTGCAATATAGGATCGTTGTTTAGTCTTTAAGGTATGTGAGCTGCACCAGTTGCATGGGCCTTACTTTAGTCTAGCAATACTTAGATATGAATACATTTCTTTCATTTATTACAGATAGAGCTAGTCAGTAAAATAACTTTAGATGATTACTTCTTGAACATTTCTACATTAACCCTCCTTCTGGATGCTGAGGTTTTCTAAAAAATAAATTGACATCCGGAGTTCTGCATGGATCAAATTTTCAGGTAAAGTACAGGCGATCGCTTAAAGAGCTTGATTGAAAGCACAAGTGTTCGCTAACACAAGATGGTTGCAAAGTAAGGTGATCGTCCAAGGATGGTTTGTAAAGTATAGGTTATAGCTAACACAGGATGATTGAAATGTACAGTTAAATGTTATTTATACAAATGTTATCGTAACTTGGAAAAAAGGAAGTCTCTTACGTGGTGTATCACGGATGGTCTTGAAGTTATGGAACCATTTTAGTGTAACCTACAAATGAAATGTTTTGAATTAATATATAACATCAATCAGGGATGAACCAATATGTAGATCTACAACATGTCTTTTTCTTCCTAATTACTTTCTTTTTAAATGAGTTTTGAAAGCTGGTATCCATTTTATTTTAAATATATATTGGATTCCATATCTAACATTGAAGGTCTGGCGAGCTAAAGGAATCATTGGGCTGAACGTCCTTTTGGAAGAATTTAGAGAATGTCCAAACATCGGGCCATCCTTCTGCACTCATTGTCTCAGAAATAGGAACCAAGCTGCTCGCACACTGCAATACACTGCTGTATACCAGCCCTAACTCTATCTATCTGCATATTTTGTCTATAACACTTAAGTAGTGTCATTCCCCCATCTTAAGTTTAACTTAAATATCAGCTGTTCTGAACATCCTGCGTCATTTATGTACTATCAAAGGAGTAAACAATATATGTAAAATAATTTTGCAAAAGGTAATCAACAGTGTGAAATATAAAGCTTAGATATCGTTTGACTAATAAATCAGAAAACTTAGAAGCTTTCAACATTACCACATAACTTCCACCAGTTTCTTTCTCCACGGCATGATTTTGACGGCTGTTAACGAGCTTCGGATTATGTGTACCTAAAACAAGATTTAAAGATTATCTATGCTCCATAATAATTAATTTATTGAAAATTTATTAGAGATTCAAAGTTTAATACGCCACAAATTATTTTCAAATGATGCAAAACATTTTTATGTTGACTTAATTTCTAAAATTGTTGTCGTTTTTCAGAGGTAAACAAAGGTAATCATCTCCCAATTGAATCTACGTCAGCATGTTTCAAGAGGGAGAATGGCTGGCTGCAATATTTCAAATACGTAAAGTCAAACCTGTATTTAGCGGTCAGCGTATAGAAATGCTGCAAAGTGACCGCTTAACAGAGGTGGCCACTGAAAAGGAAAAAAAAAATGGGTTTTTAAGTTGGCCGCTTGATACAAGTGGCAACTATTCAACTGTACATGTTTAATAAAACCATATCTCGACCCGATAGGTCCTTCATAGTTAACGGCTGTTCTACCTTATGTAGATACTGGTTCAGACGTCTATCAATACAAATTGTGCATGATTTAGTGATTGAGTATAGTTTCAATTAAAATGTGTTATAAAATCATCATTTAGCATGAGACACGGCGTTGTGTCTACAGTCAAATCTGTTTTAAGCGGTCAGTCAAGGGAACAAGAGAAACCGCTTAACAGAGGTTACCGCTGAATGAAGGTTAAATATATAACAAAATGCTGTAGTTTGTTTATATTATATTTGACCGCTACAAACAGATTGACCGCTTAATACAGGTAGCCACTGGTACAGTTTCAACTGAATATTGAAACATTGATGGATGTATATTTAGGGGAAAATATGTAAGATCTAACGTATTGGAATAAGTTTTGTAGGCTTTTTTTCTAGAATTAAATCACACACAATAATGTTGTTACTCGCTATGAATGCTTTTAAATTATATATTAAATTATATATTATTTAAGAATAACAGCAAATGACATAAGAAAATTGTGATTTCATAACCCAGGAAGATGCTTGGTAGTAGTAGTAGTAGTAGTAGTAGAAGAAGCCATGTATAAATATAAAACAATGCACTAATGAATGTTGAAAGCTTGCTGTCTTAGACAAGGAGGAGGGATACCGTCTATAAACCCAGTCAAGTCCCGGCTGCCCTTGTAGGCAAAACCGTAGACATCATCGAAGTCCTTCACGCTGCCTTTCGGAAGACTATCCATGAAGAGTTGGGCGAGCTCAAACAGTTTGCTGTAGTTGTCGCTTTTGGCATGGACAAACAGGTCCCCGTCTGTAGTTACAGAGAAAGAAGAACATCAGTGTAAGATCGTTTCTCTAGAAAATTAATGGTGTTTTACTCGATTGACGATTCAATACACTTATTTTGAAAGGGAACGAGATGCTTAAAATACAATCGTATATGTATATTCTATTATATCGATCCTATTATTGTGAATATAATGATATTTTATCCATCTTCAGTCTTATTCCATGAACAAAATTTTCGTTTATCCAGCAATATTCAAATATCATGTTCATAAATTTTATATTGTGTTTTGTTTTTACAAAATTAAAGGAAAAATAAAAGAAAAAGAGACATCAACGTAGAAATAAAATAATTAAATGAGTAACCCTCAGATTAAAAACACAAGAATAAAGAATATACATACTAGAACTTGGCATATCACCATTTTTACAGCTCCTGGCTTTATAAGTGTAGTCCTGCAGCACTTCACCGCCAGCCTGAAAGAAGGAAACAACCATGACGATTACATCATTTTAATTACTTTTTAATGGTGATTTAAGCGGTAAACTGGAAAAGTCAAATTCATAAGCGATGAGAACTTCATTAAGATCACAGGAGTTTGAAATTTTATTAATATATAAGTAAAATAGTAAGAAATAAGCCCCATATATAATAATAATAATAATAATAAAAGCGCGCGCACACACACAAGGAATGCAACGCCTTTTCGCTACCCAACACACCTTGGCCTGAATCATACAAATGGAATGATGAATGATAATCTAGCGAGCCTACTCGATAAAGAATATTAAAATGCACCTACAAATTATCGATGATATTTTGAATCACGCCATTCTATAGGAATACTCGTAATTCAACAATATATGTTCATTTTCCATGAGCAGACAGTGTAATTCGCTGACGTCACACATTAACAGCTCTGGGGTTAATAAATAATACATGTATTTTAGTTTGTGATGAAATATATTATTTTGTGATAATTTTGTTGGTTTAGTTGCATTAGTTTTTGTTGTTTTTTTTAATAAATTTACATTTATGTTGATCTAAAAATTTCATACAGTGCTTTTATTTTAAATAAATACTAAAAGCTTGATAACCCATCAGGGAACGTCACTCTTACTTGCTTCGTATTCTCTCTTAGCTAGTACACCACACTAAATGTACACAAATTTTTTAAATTTTTTTAATTTCGAAAACAGGGCCGATAAACTTTTGTTCATGCATAAGAATGTCAAGGACATCATTTTCTGAAAACAGAGCTTCTTGTCTGCATGCTTGTAATAATCAAGTCATTTTTCAAGGGAATACAAACTTTAGCAATTTCAAAAAACTATTCATGCAGGAGAACCACTTTTTCAAGATGATTTGCAAGTATAGAGAGTTGCTAAGCAGAAACGCTTTCTTTAAAGCCGTTCTATATGCAGATAAGTTTTACCAGAGTGACAGAATGTGGTGTGGTGTTTGTGGTCTCGGCCCACAGTAGGTTTTGGGGTCACAGCTTCTTGAACTGCCTGACTACTATTATTGGGACATTTTCATTGTAGATTTGCAATGTTATGGTGACTTATGTTCTCAGTAAAAGGTGTCTTGTCTTTTTTTTCCAGATTGTGTAGATTTGGTTCAGGACTATTGGACGTATTGCTTGTGGGACGTTGACGGCAGGAACTTGAATCTGAGGTGTAAGAAAGTAACGGACGAACGACAACTCTGCTTGGAATTGCCAAGTTGTTAGTCAAAAGTAAGAGTGACGTCCCTTGATTAAGTAAATACTTTAGTAATTACCCAAAATCCAGCATCCGTTACAAAGAATAGGTTCTTAGTAGAGTCAACACAGAATAAAAAGTGGACTTGTTCCATCTTTGAAGTCTTTATTGCTGGTCCTTAACAACAATATAGCAAATGTGTGATAACAAGGTCGAGCTTAAGTTTATTAAGCTGGTAGTTATCTGATCAGTGCAAGACATTGTATATATAATTAAACAATTGTTTCTCATTTACAAGTTATTGCTGATAAAGGCAAGGTATTCGGTTCAGATAGGACGCTTTTGTATTTCAAATATCATTAAATGATCAAAATACTGTCTATGGGACGTTGATGTAAGCCTTAGCCAGCAAACAATCGAAGTTCTAAAAGCATAAAACAAACATTAAGATGATAATGATACAACCCATTTCTAGTCTTTTATTTAACAAAATATATCATCGCAACGACTCGAGGAGTATTTTCTAATGTCCCACCTGTTTCCAGAGCCTCTGCCCAAAACCCACACCTGCTAGAACCTCATTCTCTTTGTCCGTTTCGATCGAACCCATAACCTGGTCCACCATATTCTGCAATGTGGCTGCAACCTTTGCCACCTCCATGGCATCCGCCTCAGGGGTCAGCTCTATCCAAAGGAATAGTGCATGTTTCTTGCCGTCAGTAAAAACCTGCCAAAATAAACATTAAACATCTCTATACAGACCACTAGCAGGCGAGGACCGCCTTGTCACATCCTCCATGTTACATCGAATAATTCTTCCGGTGGGATCTCTATATGTCGAATAGCACTCGCTCGGGCTTTATACGAAAAAAAATCTCGTCTGGTCTTGAAGACCTATCGTCTTGTTAAGATAGAAAAATATGAGTGAAACAATGTGAATGTATACCAAAGAGGTCTAATAGGTTTGAAAGCATTGTCGTTTTTTCAACTTAAAGTAAAGACAAACAGAAAACAGACAAGACAGATTTTGTAAGGTTATCCCTTTGGTATTTTCTTGATCAGTTCACAAAAAACTTTTTCAACCAACCATACAATGTTTAACCCATTAATGACTAATAAACTGCAGCAGCCTCATAATGTAACCTCGTTATACCCTAATATCAATTTGGCATGTACATACAGACAAACATCCAGCCAGAAAATAGTCTCATTGCATCTTGAATACATATCTCGTCCCCGCGTGCTTGTATACTCGCAAATAATGAATTTGATATTTTATTTTTTTATCAGATGAATGAAGAGCTCTATATAAAACCAACAAATTCCTCGAATACAGTTCCCCATTTGTACGAGAGCTTTATTCGGCGAATAGAGCTGACAATGGAGCTGTATACGAAAACATATTTGGATTTAGCTACCCGGGGAACTATTTTCGAAGTGAGCTCTCTTGGCTGTGATATCGCCTTGCTATTCAAAAACATTTCTGGACCATGAATCACTATTTCTTTTAAGAAAAAAAAAGTTTATTTATAAAATTCTCTAATTTTTTATATCTGAGATTGCACATTTGCTACAGATTAACTTCTGTTAAATATATCTAAATTGTTTGTTGGCATTACTCAGTAATTTATAGACAAATACAATATTTTGTGGCCAGTTACTCAGACTCGCGTATCAGCTGTGGATAAACTGAAACGTTTGAATGAAAACACTGTCATAAAGGATACATTATACACATTTGTCGGACAATCAATAATCACGTATTAATTAACGTTCGGTGTATACAATGATGGTATGCTGATTGGTTCAAAACCCTTGAAAAATGGTCAATCGACCAATGAACTGTACAAAAAAGCGCAGACCGCTACAATGTTTACAGTAAATTGACAGACATAGTAAAATGTAATTGGTCGCGACAAATTGCATGACCTGTATATTGTAAAATCACTGACTTCGGAAAACATCATGATGAATAGTGAGTACTATATAAAATCATGTAAGTATAAATGATAAGCATTTACCGAAGGTTGGCTTTCTGGATATTTGGTTTTCAAATCTTCTGTTGGTTCTGTTGAGTCTTCCTCTGCTAAAGACTCGACGGTTTTCTCGCAGCTCGGGTCATCGCCGTACCCTGCTGCAAATAAGTTAATATGTTCTAATAATGATAAACTTCAAAATAAATAAAGAAAATATTGTTATTAGAATGTGAAGTGATATTCTTGCATAAGCAAATGAATGTGTTTTTATTACTGCACCAGACATACTAATACTGAATTCACTTAAATCTTAAAGGCATGACAAATATCCGGGAGTTCACAGTGGGACTCCCCCCCCCTCCTTCCACCATTAACTTTTTTTTCATGTTGAAAACCCAACGGTGATTTTTACTATGGCACCGTGGACACTACCTGGTGAAATTCCTACTGCAGTCTCTTTTTAGTTTCAAAATATGGAAAGCTGACAAAGTGGGAACAACCCGCTAATTAACCAACTAGTGGTGTCTGTATTTCACGCTTGGTTGCCAATAAGTGTTAAGCATTTTAGTTGCGTTGACCCATGAAAATAATAATTATCATAACAATTGGCTTCATTTTGTATTGTGTACCATCACAATTATTTACAGAACAGAACAGAACAGAACAAAATTTTATTTGGACTTAAGCACGAAGCTCATCATCACAAAACAACAAGATATACTGCATGCAACATGAAAGACAGTACATACATATATTAATGAAGCAAATATGTATATATAATGTATATATGTATATATGTGAGAGTGACTAACAAAATTTAATAATTTGAAATACTTACTTAAATCACATTGAATATGCTATTTAAATATTAACCTGAAACATTAAGTGTATTATCTCTAAGTTGAAATCCTTGTTTACAATAAATAGCTAGTTTAGTTAATAATTTCTTATTTTCAGAACATAAAAGATTTACAAATTTAAACATATTTGGTCTATTTATATAATACTTTGGTATATACTTTGATCTTAAAACTGCTTATAATGGACAAACAAGAATAAAATGAAACTCATCTTCAATATCGTTTCTATTACATAAATTGCACTTCCTATCATTTCTCTCAATTTGCCTATGTCTACCCGTTTCGATTAATAAATTATGGGATGATAATCTTAATCTTGCTATGATATTTCTATGTTGAACATTTTCTAATAAATGCAAATATGACGCTCTTTCCATGTTAAGTTTTATTTCTTTAAAAAGATATAACGACGAGCTATTTTGTACTGCTGTTTGCCAATGGCTAAAATAAATATCTTTAAATCGTGTTGATAGGACCATACAAAACATTTGAATATTCACCGACTCTGGAAATAACCAAACATCGTTGAAACCCGCTTGCTGCAAAATATCTCTTACTTTCGATGACCAGTTAACTATATTTTCATTTTCAGTAATTTCCCTCCTATGAAATTTTACGATATTATTTAAAATTACATTCCCCCCTTTAACCCCAAATAATGACAACCAATATTTAACCATTCTAACATATCGCGATATATATAATGGATATCTACCCAACTCGGCGTATATAGCTAAAGAATCCGTTTGTTTCTTAACATTAAGCAACCATTTACAAAATTTTCTATGTACTATTTCTAAGCAATCCGCCTTCATGTGACCCCACACCTCGCATCCGTAATTGAGAATTGACAAAACATATGAATCAAATAGGTTAAACATAATACTGATTGGTATCTCTCGACCACGAGTAATATTAAATAATGAGTTCATAGCTCTCAATGCCTTATCTTTCAGAGTTCTAGTTGCCGGCGAAAATGACCCGCCACTAGATAAAACTAATCCAAGATAATTGAACTGGGTGACGATTTCTATATCTATATTAGAATAGGTAAAATGTAAATTCTGTTGTAGGTTACCTCCTTTTTTAAATATGACTACTTTAGTTTTATCTGTATTAACATGTAAATTCCATTTATTGCAGTATATTTCAAGTTTATTTAATAGTTCTTGTAACCCTTCTGCAGAAGTTGAGCTTAATACCGCATCATCCGCGTATAACAGCATACATATAGATAATTGATCAATTGTAATACCCACATTATTATCTTCTTGCAAGAATGCCTCAATATCATTTAAGTACAGAGAAAAAAATATCGGCGATGTGATTTCCCCTTGAAATAAGCCGATATCACTATTGAAAAAGTCTGATACAGTATTTAAATGTTTAACTGCCAAACGCACCTCATTATACATAGCTCTAACAATCGACAACAGCTTTCCATCAATCCCGCTTTGTATTAACTTAAACCATAATGCATCTCGGTCAATATAATCGTAGGCTTTGCGAAAATCAATCATACACGTATATAACTTTTCTTTGTTACGTAACTGTCTATCTATCAATGAATTCAATACAAAAACACTATCAACCGTACTGCAGTTCTGCTTAAAGCCGAATTGTGCGTCTGTTATAATGCTATTTTCTATAGACCATTTCTTAAGTCTTTCATTCACTATAACTGTAAAAAGTTTACAAAAACAGCTAGTTATCGTGATACCGCGGTAGTTATTTGGGTCAAAAGCGTCACCTTTCTTATACAGAGGCTTTATGACACCAATTGACCAACTTTTTGGAAATGTATTACTAATAAGTATGTAATTAAACATGATTTCTAAAGATTTCCCTAAAATATCAACACACTCTTTAAAATATTCGTATATAACACAATCAATAGAACAAGCCTTATTATTGCCTAATCGTTTGGCTGCTGCACTAATTTCGTCTATTGTTATTGGATTATCCAATTCCGGAAATGTGGCCGGACTCTCATCTCGAGTATCAAAATCATTTAGAAACTCTGTAACCTCGATATTTTCATTTTCACTGACAGTATTTGTTAAATTCTTAAAGTACTCATAAAATTCTTTATTCGAGATATTTCCCCCCCTTAAGTTTACCTTAGATTGTTTAAACTGATTCCAGAAATCTCGAGGTTTCAACCTCCTCATTTCATTCATTTTTCTCCCGAGCTGCCTGTTAAATAACGTTTTTTGTTTCCTACAATAATATTTATAATCCTTCTTTATTTCATAAAGAATGTGTCTGTTTTCTGCGGTTTTGTCACTTAATATATATATATATCTAAACAATCTATTAACCATAAATGTTTAAAAGATGCTGATAACAGAAAAGTTTCTATTGATTTATCACATTAAGACAGTACTAATGATTAGACTGTCTGATTTGTCCTGTGGGTAAAACCTTTAAATTTTGTTGACATGCATGGTAAATGCATGGTAATAAAACATAATCAAAGTAAGTTCAACAATGAGCTGAATTTTTATTATGGCATTTTAATTCGAATTAATTAACAATAAAAAAGTTTTTTTCAATGTTTCATATTATAATGTAAAATTATGTAAACAATAAATTTATTATTTGTCACAAATCAGTTGATCTTAACCAAACTTATTTCACATAATTTAAGTTACATTCACTGTGTTTTAAACTGTTACTCTTCCGTCTTTCAGCAATGATTAGAAGGTCTATGTCTATGACCTTCCCCATCCAACTCAGTGCCATTTCAGCCTCCTTCTGGGATCATGAAATCACCAACAGTGTGCCACACTCCATGTATACCAATTTCCAATGGTCCATAAACGTCTTTGAGTATCAAATTTTACTTTAATTGAAATTTTAAATTTTTTTGGTGGGTTATTCACGAATTTTAATTCAAAACTTTTCTAGATCCACAAATGAATGTACCCTCAAAATTCCCTTAGATACATAACGATATTTAATGTCAACGAAAATTAATGATTTTACAATACAGTAAACAAGTAAAATCTTGTCAGTGAGTATTTCTAGAGATAAGATATTTGTCTTAAGTTTTGAACATAAGTACTGTAAATCATAACTAAAATATATAACTTAAAAGGTCAACATTTTCGTATAATAAAATTTATTGGTGAACAACGTTGTTTACTAAACCTTTTGGAAAAAAAAAAAGACTTACAAAAATGAAAAACAGATATTTCGGTCGGTCCTTAAACACCCTATCATAAATGAATGTAAATGATTAAATAAGAAAAGAAAAAAAAGAGTTATTAACAAAATTCAACTTGCTAAAATGTCCAGTCACCTCGTTTGACTAATAACAGTTCATCATCAAATGATAAACTTATAAAAATACTTTACATGTACTTATACAGCCGACAATTGATATTTCTTAACAATCTAATTATTTAAACAAATAGAAATGCATTATTGCATTGCTTAACGTGTGAAGTAACGACAGAAGAGACAAATACATACGGTTACCGTGCATCGTTTAGATATCCTCACTGTCTTATTGTCTGTTTTTTTTTTCTTTTTAAAGCGTATTTGTGTTTCTTGTGTTTCCCTTAGTGTTGTATGTCATATATGTCCAGAGAGCGGCTACGTGCGATGTTAGCTGTATTTTATATGGTAGCTGACTTCTGTCATATCGTGTGGAAGTCGGAATTTCGGGGCGAAAATTCTTTTCTTTTTTTCCACACAAAACAACAACAACAACTGTTTTGCAAAGCGAGACCCTATTTATTGGCTAACGTACATAAGTGGGAAGTTCACATAAGAAACACGGTTTGATATTATTGGAATAATAAAGCAAAGTCAGTGGCAGTATACATATTCATTTGATCACATGTAATCATTATAAAATATTACATCATACCTATTGTGCAGCACGCTACAATCGAATCTGTGTATTCAAATACCGGTAATAATAATAATAATAATTATTATTATTATAAAATCCTCATATTATAAATTATATTCATTCAGTGGTCGATACTCAACAATAGCCACGGGCACATGTCCGAATCTGGTGAAACCGGTTTTACTTGTTGAAACGAATGTTCTCCACTATACGATGTAACGCTGGACAAGAAATACACGTTTGATTGTTGGGTTTAACGACCCACCGACAGTATATCAGTCATTTGGAGACGATGTCTACTCGAGACGCTTATAGTGCTGTCACACTGCAGTATCACGCCGTCGACATGTGGCATGATACAACACCTAGTCATATTTTCCTGACACCTGGCCAACCAATCCTGGAACTATCCTTATGATGAGCGCTAAGTAAGAGAGCTATACTAGTACCATTTTATACAACATTAGTATGTCGCGGTCGGGGATCGAACACATGACCTCCCGTTCCCGAGGTGGACGCTCTAACCACTTGGGCACCTGCACATTCAGTTAAGGTTATACAACTCTAATGGACACCTTTCAATACCCTTACTAAATTATATATATATATTTGTTTCACTAACAAACTTTACCGTCATATAAAAATATATTGTGTTTTGCATTACCCTACTGCCATTTCGGCCTTAATAATAAAAATGAAAACACCATATCAGCACAAAAATGGATAATTTTTAATATGCTGTCAACATTTTGTACAAATTGAGTACCATAGTAATCATAAATATGTGTGTGCTTATATTAATATATAAATCTTATATCAAACCATGTACATTAAGTATTTTACTTAAATGTCATATTTGATAAATAAACCTTTATTTACATCCCCCATCACTCATGATTAATACAAACAAAGCTACACTCCACACGAGAGAGAGAGAGAGAGAGAGAGAGAGAAGTTGAACATTCGGAAAAGTGCGTGAAGCATCGATAGGAAGGGAGTGTTGTATATATATATATATAGCATAAATGAATTCAGTAAAATAAAGAAGATAATATAAAGCTGTCTACAGCCTTCGCAAATTCCCCAATGAAAAGGTGAAGAGTGAAATAGTAGAAGTAAATACAGAAAGAAAGAAAGATTAATGTAACAGCGGGTTAAATTTACACCTTGTAACAATTTAATAATATTTGCAAGCTGTTTTATATAAAACAATTTAATTTAAATATAAAATACTGTGCTGATTTGCCTTGTGACACGCTTCCTCCTCACTCGATTAGATATGATATTCCGACGAACCTCTGTATTTATAAATCCTAAAGCGAAGTGTACAACGTGTTGAAAGTTTCAGGTTATCAATCAGTCATTACTTTATAACCATGGTCCTTCAAATGCTTAAAAAGACTTCATTAAAATGCAAGCATCTGTTGACATGGATTAATAGGCTGCTTTGCTCTAAGACCATAAAAGTTATCACTTGATCACTTGATGGACTATGATCACAACTTAATGATGGATCGATTACCATATCACATGCTCAATTTTGTCATCATAATCAGAATATATAATAAGGTAATTAAGATCTAAAAAATCTGAGTTACAACGCAAGTGTCAGTCTACATATCAACCTTTCCTGTCCAAGCTTCAATACCTCATTCAATAATTTGTGTTATCCGCGAGCCTACCTTTTAATTAACCTTATTTTATGAAACCGGTTTATTTTGCGTCTAAAACAGCAGTCCAGTTTTTAAACGATGCTGCGTAGTTATTCATACTACATTTGCATATATTATATATAACACAACAACATTAGCAAAAGAAAATTCTCCTACCTCCTAACCATATCTTCCCAGACATCGTGGACGTGAAAGATACAAATCTGAATGTAACCGCGATGTGCGTTGAACGTATGTGCATCAAACCTTGAACATATCGTTATAATGTACACTGGTTAGATTTTGAATGAGATCGACTAGACACATAAACGCGCGCACAGATAAACACACACACATTTCATTATACGTAATGAAAATATTTATAGAATTATCGTTATGCGCGAACCGGCTCAGGGACTGGAATGAGACAAATGGGTGTGGTATGTACTGAAAAAAACATTATATAATATTGCACCTGTTACATAATGATAATTAAGATATATTAAGATTACATAATTTTGTATTTGTATTTATGTTGTAACCATGAGGAGACTTTAATAAAGATTATATATATGTAATATATATTTTAAAACAAAAAGTCCGAGAAAAAATTGAACCTTTTAAAAATATTGGGACCAATAGGGACTACAGGTAAATGATAATAAAGCAAATGTAATAGCTTGGGGTTACTACATAATGAACAATGGAAATATGACTAGTTAGAAGTCGATAATTTATTTATTTGGGTAACGTATTCAATCATAATGGAATTTTTGCATTAACACTAAATGTATTGTTAAATAATCTAAAATGACATATTTTAAAATCAAGATTAAATTGTCAACTTTTTAATGCGTTTCTTGTGTTGTTTTGTTGTTTTAAATGTCAACTGCGAGATATGGGGATTTGGTTAAACGAAAACGATAAATAAACATCCGTCTCTGAGTCAAATTTTGTATGTTAAAATATCTACTAGAAAATAATATGGAGGTGTATGGTAAGCTGGGTAGATACCCACTGTACATTAGTAGATATACATGTATTGTTAAATATTTGTTTAAGACTTTTGATGTCAGATAATATCCTTGTTGATGCTTTATAGCTTTATTGAAAGATTAAAGCAATAATAGAAAGAACTGGTGAACGTGAAAGTTTTGTTGGATTATTATAGATTTCCATATGCCTTCAATAACTCTGATTTGTCCTGAATATCAAACAATCCGAAACAAATATTTAAAACCTTTTTACTTCAGACACCAAAATATGATCAAATTTATTCAATTGATGTCTTCAACTAATAACTGTGTGTAATTTTCTTTTACACTTCACAATGATCAAGTGATGATATTATGTTTATATAACAGTTCATATGACAAGGTGCTTAGTAAGTAGGTCACTTACCTACGTTGGATACCTTATACCGTTTCATTCGGAACACCTCTCCCATTTCTTCGGCCGGAGATTGCCGAGTTGATACGATTGATACCGTTTTGGTGCTTACACAGCCGAGAGCTCCATGTGACAAGTGACTGCCTACAGGTAAAACAACTTTGTTTGTTAAGTCGGCGCAAACCAGTTTATCTTGGCACTATCAGGTTTTACTCTGTAATTCGTCACGTCTATTTTCTTATTTATTACTGTTAGAAAATATTAAGCTTAGAAATATTATCGCAAAACTCAGACTTTCATCGCACGATTTAAAAAGGTAGACACTAAAATTCCCAAGGGCTGATATGAAATGTTTATATTGTAACAAAAATGAAATTGAAGACGAGTTTCATTTCGTTTTGATTTGTTCGTATTATGCTGTTTTAAGATTTAGATATATTATAAAGTGTTTTTTTTTTCCAATAGACCCAACATGTGTAAATTCATTGAACTACTTAACACGAACATTACATAATTATTAAGAAAAAAATGCTTTTATTGTAAAATGCATTCAAATATAAAAGTTTTATGAATACTTAATGATATTGTTTCTTTGTTCCTATTTATTTTAATATGTAAATTTTGCAATTTATATTTAATGCTAATTTATTATACGGCTATAAAACGTTCTATTTTTAGCATACATCTTTACATATCTGAAAACCCCGAGTATGTCACTCTCACCTACACATAAAATTAATTTGATTCTGAAATCTATCCTATTTATCTGATTATCATCACCATGTTTGCATGCATTGTATATATTTTGTGTATGTGACGATGAGCTTATATGCTTAAGTTTTAAAATAAACATATGTTCTGTTCTATAGACTGCAGTCTATACCTGGATTCGAGGTGGGGTACTTGTAATCACCATATGAGGGATCTGCGCAAAAGAGGACCAACCAACAAAAGTAAACAGTGAAGAATATCCACTTTTAAGTCGCCCCCCCCCCCATATGACAACAGATACCTGAAGTATTCTTATGAACGTTCATAGATAGCAACTGTATCATGTTTTAGTCCATAAACTTTCTTAACCTTACAACTATACTATCATTTAAAAACAGCACAAATCTGGGATCGTTCATTTAGGTATCTAACATCTTCTATTATAGTTTGGATGGTTCATTTGTGCAATACTGAACTATCTCAAGATTTGAGGGTTAGTTCAGTATAGTACGAGACCTGTCATATATCACCCTGCCTAATAAATATAAAGTTTTTAAGTGAAATAAAAATGGTTGAATACACTTTCGTCGTACATTGCCCTATACACGTTTTCTTATGGATCGTTATAGGCGACTGAATATGCAAGATAACAAAACTAAACTGTTGTATTATAAACGGGTGTATAATGTATCTACAATTCGTGTCGTGATCTAACGTTATAAACCTTTGTCAATTATACCAAGTTACACATTTTCCAACCTATATCTTTATGCGAGTCAATATTAATAAAAATGGCCATGTTGCATGTTTTTCTTGGTATGAGAAACATTCCTAGGAAAATATTGGCCTAATTTATAATATCACACATGCTCACATACTCCAAACGTATCTTAAATTAGTAACAAGACAGTGCTAAGTAATAATTAGAACATATTAAGTGAACTCTTAATGATTAAGAAGGGACGGAGCGAGTGAAGCGAACGAGCGCCTTTTAAAACATTAAAGACTTCACTTTATGTTTTAACTTCTTAGGATATAACCTACATTTTGATTGATTAGACGACATGCGCGTCATGTGACATTCCTTTTTGTTTAGTGCATGCATTAGTAATTTGAATTTGTATTGTTGTGTATAGTGTTATTGCGCCTTATCAAAACTGGAAGCACTAGATGGAGTCTGCGATCTGGATTTAATGATTTTGAACGGGAAAATTCCCCAAGTCAGCTATTGAATAGCTTACGTTCGTTTGTTTGTTGGGTTTAACGTCCCACCGACAGTATTTAAGTCATTTGGAGACGATGTCTACTTGAGACAGATATAGTGCTGCCACACTGCAATATTACGCCATTGACATGTGATACCACACCCAGTCACATTATCCTGACACTGGGCAACCAGTCCTGCAACTACCCTTATATGCTGAGCGCCAAGCAAGGGAGCTATAACAGTACAGTTTTTTACGACTTTGCTATGTCGCGGCCGGGGATCGAACCAACGACCTCCCGCTCCCGAGGCGGACGTCCTAACCACTCGGCCACCGACGACGGTTTTATATCTTTTAAAGACATTTTCCATTTTATCAATTAAGTTGTGATCCATCAAGAAAGTACTAGTTATACTGGTTTTACCACATTAGCCTGACATTTTATATTCGCCTTCAGGTGAAATACACATTTTTGGCGATGCGCCTGAGAGCTCGCCGCTTTATGTAATGCTCTTTTTTCTACTATAGGTGCGACCCTGAAAGGAATTAATATTGAGGACATTGCACCTGAATTCGGG
>CM037793.1:14799207-14849207 GCA_021229015.1 Solen grandis
AACACTGTAGTCTTATCTAAGTATTAAACAATCTATATATTCAAATGTATGGACTTTCCGTGGGTTTTGATACTTAAATAATTAATTTTAAATAGATGATTTTTTATATTTTGTAATTATATTTTTAAACCTATTTTAAGGTATTTACATATTTGGTTGTATTGCAAACAACTTAATGTAATTCTACTCTTTTCTTTAAAGATTTAGGTGAGATTTAGGTAAAAAGTGATTTTTCTCATTTGATCAGTAAATAAAGGTCTGTTCCAAAAATGTCAAAATCCATGTAATCCCAACACATATACATGTAATATCCCAACACATATACATGTAATATCCCCAGTTATATATACATGTAATATCCCCAGTTATATATACATGTTATATCCCCAGTTATATATACATGTTATATCCCCAGTTATATATACATGTAAATCCCCAGTTATAAATACATGTTATATCCCCAGTTATATATACATATTATATCCCCAGTTATATATACATATTATATCCCCAGTTATATATACATATTATATCCCCAGTTATATATACATGTAATATCCCCAGTTATATATACATATTATATCCCAGTTATATATACATATTATATCCCCAGTTATATATACATGTTATATCCCCAGTTATATATACATGTAATATCCCCAGTTATATATACATGTTATATCCCCAGTTATATATACATATTATATCCCCAGTTATATATACATGTTATATCCCCAGTTATATATACATATAATATCCCCAGTTATATATACATGTTATATCCCCAGTTATATATACATGTATATCCCCAGTTATATATACATATTATATCCCCAGTTATATATACATGTTATATCCCCAGTTATATATACATGTTATATCCCCAGTTATAATACATTCCCCTATATATACATGTTATATCCCCAGTTATATATACATGTTATATCCCCAGTTATATATACATATTATATCCCCAGTTATATATACATGTTATATCCCCAGTTATATATACATGTTATATCCCCAGTTATATATACATGTTATATCCCCACTCATATACATGTTATATCCCCACTCATATACATGTTATATCCCCAGTTATATATACATGCTATATCCCCAGTTATATATACATGTTATATCCCCAGTTATATATACATGTTATATCCCCATTATATAATACATGTTATATCCCCATTTATAATATTCATTTATACCACCATATCATATATCCATATATACATTTAATCCCCATAACATTTAATATCCCATTATATATACATGTTATATCCCAGTTATATATACATATTATATCCCCATTTATATACATGTTATATCCCCAGTTATATATACTATTATATCCCCATATTATACATTTATATCCCCAGTTATATATACATGTTAATTCCCCAGTTATATATACTATTATATCCCCATTATAATACATGTTATTCCCATTAATATACATTATATCCCCAGATATATATACATGTATATCCCAATTATAATACATGTTATATCCCCATATATTACATTTTATCCCCATTATATATACATTTATATCCCCAGTTATATATACATGTTATATCCCCAAATTATAAATACATTATATCCCAATATACATATATATAATACATATTATATCCCCAGTATATATACATATTATATCCCAGTTATATATACATGTTATATCTCACCATTATATACATTTATATCCCCATTATAATACATTATATCCCCATTATATATACATTTATATCCCCATTATAATACATGTTATATCCCCAGTTATATAACATTTATATCCCCAGTTATATATACATGTTATATCCCCAGTTATATATACATGTTATATCCCCACTCATATACATTATATCCCCATTATATAACATTTATATCCCAGTTATATATACATTTTATCCCCTTATATACATGTATATCCCATTATATACATGTTATATCCCAGTTATATAACATTATATCCCCATTATATAACATGTATATCCCATTAATATACATTATATCCCCATAATATACATTTATATCCCAGTTATATATACATTATATCCCATTATATATACATTTATATCCCCATTATATTACATTTATATCCCAGTTATATATACATGTTATATCCCATTATATAATTATATCCATTATATATACATTTATATCCCCATAAATACATTTATATCCCAATTACATTATATCCAGTTTATATATTATATCCCCATTATATATACATTTATATCCCATTAATATACATTTATATCCCCAGTTATATATACATATTATATCCATTAATATACATTATATCCCCATTATAAATACATGTTATATCCCCATTATATATACATTTATATCCCATATATATACATTTATATCCCATTATATACTTATATCCCCAGTTAATATACATGTAATATCCCCATATATAAATTTATATCCCCAGTTAATACATTTATATCCCTTATATATACATGTTATATCCATTATATATACATTTATATCCCCAATATACATTTATATCCCCATATATACATTTAATCCAGAATATACATGTATAACATATAATTTTATCCCCAGTATATAACATTATATCCCAAATATACATGTTATCCCATATATACATTTATATCCCCAATATATACATTATACCCCATTATATACATTTATATCCCATATATACTTTATACCCCATATATTTTATCTATATACATGTTAACCCAGTAATACATGTTATATCCCCATTATAATACATGTTATACCCCAGTATAAATATACATACATTTATCCAGTTATAAATACATTTATATCCCATTAATATACATTTATATCCCATTATATATACATTTATCCCCAGTTATATATACATTTATATCCCCATTTATATACATTTATATCCCAGTTATATATACATCTTATATCCCCAATTATAAATACATATTATATCCCCAGTTATAAATACATGTATATCCCAGTTATATATACATTTATATCCCCATTTATATTTATTACATGTATTCCCCAAGTTATATATACATGTATATCCCCAGTTATATATATACATTTAATCCCAGTATACATGTTATATCCCCAGTTATATATACATATTATATCCCCAGTTATATATACATATTATATCCCCAGTTATATATACATATTATATCCCCAGTTATATATACATATTATATCCCCAGTTATATATACATATTATATCCCCAGTTATATATACATATTATATCCCCAGTTATATATACATATTATATCCCCAGTTATATATACATATTATATCCCCAGTTATATATACATGTTATATCCCCAATTATATATACATATTATATCCCCAGTAATATATACATATTATATCCCCAGTTATATATATATCTGTTATATCCCCTGTTATATATACATTTTATACATATACCCACACATATACTTGTTATATACCCACACATATTCATGTTATATCCACACACATATACATGTTATATCCCCGTACATATACAGGTTATATCCATACACATATACATGCTATATCCCCACACATATTCACTTTTGTATACCGTGTTTTATCTCCACATATATACATGTTATACCCCCACACATATACTTTTTATCTAGATATCGACGAGTGTGCTAGAGGCACAGCCAGGTGCGCCCATCAGTGTGTCAATGTGCCGAGAACCTATCACTGTCTCTGTAACGCTGGGTACCAGCTGAACGGAAATGGGTACAGTTGTGATGGTAAAAGAAATCAAATTTTTCTCTTTACATTTATGTTTTATAGCCATTCCGACCAAGTGGTCTTTTGAGCTATAATTTACATATTCATATTTTAGTCGGTTGGGAAACAAATTTGTTTACTATCCCGCTCTAAGGTTCTTGGATTAAACCAGTACTTTGCGCCTATGTATACCATGTAACCTTCCAGTCCCAAAAGGGTCCGAATCCATAATCTTTGGATCTGCATTTATATTTTTTACCGCTTGTCGACGGAGCTCTAACGGTAGTGGTTTGTAACCTACATAGAAAATTCGTTTATATACGTAAGCTTCTGTTTAACAGATATTGATGAATGTGCGAACGGCGAAGCCAAATGTGACCATATCTGCATGAATACACCTGGTTCCTACACCTGCTCCTGTAAAGAACATTACAGACTTGGGCCTGACGGATACACTTGCGGTAAGCAATTTGTGATATAGGCACGTGTATATTTTGAATATCAAATTAACACGTGAATTAAACAGTATTTCAAAGTATGTGATACCTAGTTATTTGATTTAAATGTTGTTGTTTTTTCTCCATTTTTTTTTTTTATATAAATACATAATTATATTAAATTAGATGACTGTTTACAAGAAAACCTGACAAACTTTGATCAGCCTAACAAAGCGTCGATCACCTCGGTGGGAAGGATCAACATGGTGGGAGACCAAGATGGAGAGCGGTACGGAGTCTTGGACGGGTCAAACGGAATGGTTCTTAACCGTTACGTCTACGTACCGTACTACGAGTTAGCAATCCAAATTGGCATTCAACGTACGTGATACGTTTCTTTATATTCAGACGAAAGTCTGTTTAAACAACAACAACAACAACAACAACAACAACAACAACAACAACAACAACAACAACAACAACAACAACAACAACAACAACAACAACAACAACAACAACAACACTTTATGTATGTAACGTCTATTGAGAAACACTTTCTCACAACCTAGACAAACCCCTCTTGACGATTCCTTGGTTGGACCAGTACTTTGCGAACCCACAGTTTTTGGATCTGCATATATCTTACCACTAGACAAAGGCGCAAGTTTGATATGGTTTGTCACGACCTCAGCAAATATCGGTCTATATCATTATATATTTAATTTATTCCGATTTAACCCACTGATTGGATTTAATTACTGGTATATGGTACCCCACCCCGAATTTAAATCCCTTTTATTATCTATGGAAACACATACTACATCAGTGTGCAATTTGGTATATATCGATTACTTTTTTATATATAAGTAGCCGAAAACCAAGAAAATATAAACCCACTCCTGGCATCAGCACTGAAAAAGCATCGTGGCCGGTACCAGTGTATACTGGTGCTAGTGCTCTCTTGACCATGTATAACTTTCCTGGCAGTATCTGCCTCGTAAAATCTAGACTATTGACATACACTCGGATTCTTTAACCCTATCCATGCTGAATTTCTTAATTGTACTTGTCCTTTTATCATTTTGGACTATACTATGTATTTACTGAATAGTGAACAATGCAGGGTGAGGCTGATCTTGGTCTTCACCGGTCGTAAAGGCAGTCACAAGCGCCCATAACATTGCACGGGTTAAATAACACATTTTGATCATCTGAGGAAGTCTATGGCCGGGTATGTTTCATCTAAGTGACGTGTATTTTTCCTAGAGTTTTCTGATGAGTCTTAAAATAGAGCAGTTCTCGAAAGACCGAAACTTCCGGTCGATAACTTTACTACGGAATATTCGATTTTCAACGATGTGGAGAACACATGAATGTTCACCACAGCTCAACAATAATCCATTAGTTTAACCTGTGTTTTAACGGCCACCTGCACAAAGATGCCCACCTATTTTAAGAAACCGCTTTTAAAGTTTTGCAAAACACATTTGATCACGTATTTTACTTTCAACCTGCGCCAAGCGGTCTCTTCTTGTTCCTTTTCCTGACCGCTTAAGTCAGAGTTGACTGTATATGATTTATTAGCACAGCCATCCGGACGCGAGACACAAACGGTACTCTCCAACTGTTGGGGTACGAAAATAGACGGACCATCTCTTGATGTCACACTACATCCGGCGACGTCACAACTTTTCTTTACAGCAGTCACAGCAACAAACACGGTTTCGATGCGCGTGCCATACAGGGTACGCACTGCATGAGTAGTACCAAATCTTACTGTGACATATTCTCGGCTATTTTCTTATGGTAGTCAGTAGTATCCGTTCACCTATCATTTAGAACTTTTTACACAGAATCGACTATTTTCGAGTATTATTTCGAGTAGACACTGGTATATGTTAATGCTATACACTGTATTTACATAGTACTCGTAGCACACGAAAAAAAAAGGTCTGGTTTACTTCTGTTGTGAAATGTGAAAAACATGATATATTGAACAAAGAATTATATAAAGTCGCATCATATGTTCCTATGTCAGGATCACTGGATCAATAATTGGTTTCTTCTATTTGTTAGTGTCGGTCTTTTGGATTTTCATTGCATTATATTTATATATTTTTTGTGAAATGAATTATTAAGGGAGCTTAAATTCATTTCACAAAGAAACAAATTCAGGATAGTGCATGATTCAAATCTAAAATGCGTTTAAAATGACAAAATGAATAGGCTACTCTATCCGGTCACCCCAAGATAGACAGATTGTTACTTGGTAAAGTTACATTTCAGGTAAATCAAAGAACGTTGTTCACGGTATTGTATGACGGTACGCGTGTTTCTCTGATGACGGAGGACGTCAACCGACCTTCAGGCCGTTCCATTAAATACGAGTACCTTACAGGTCAGATATTACAATTACTTTATTTATAGAATTTATAATTTTAACATCTTAAACATGAGTAAGTTTTTTTGTTGTTGTTTTTTTTGGCTGTTTGAAGTGTTTTTGAAGGAAGCACATGCGTTTGGCTACGGACTATATAGTAAATGCTCTACAAGGTCCATTAGTCAGGCAAAAAAAAGTTTCGTTCTGGTCTCCAAAAAAAAAAAAAAAAAAGGTGGGTATTTTTTTAATGAAGCGAAAGGTATAAAAGGGGGAATTTAAGATTTTTTAAAGGCGAAAGGTAAAAAAAAAACTTTAGGGTCTGTCGTTAAAAAAAAAGAGGGTCGGTCGGGAGACAAGAAACGGAACTATTTATTTTGACCTTATGAGATGGCTCAGTGTATAGGGTCGTGACCTTTTGAATTCGCATGTTTAACAAAGGATTGCAGTTATATTTTCACACCAAAGTCTACAAGGCAATGTTTGTGTGTAAGACCTATTGTAACCAGATTAAAAGGTCACCAATCGGATTTGTCTATTGTCATCTGAATAGGAAATTCATTTTTATACTTTCGCGCAACTTCTGTATCATAAAATGATAAACAAACTACTACTACTACTACTGTCATTTTAAAAACTATGAAAGTTACGTGTTAAACTAACGGTAATTGTTGCTTATGCTAACATCTATTATTTCAGGGGAGATAATTCCAGGTGGTCCGCTGCAGTTAGGGGTTTGTCCAGGATCGCAGACCAAGGGACTGAGGGCCCACGTCTATAAGGTGAGGGTGTGTAAAGGGTGTGAGGGCAGTGCTGTTTTAGCTGGGTTTTTTTTACCTATATTCGGGTATATCCCCAATGCCAGAAAGTATATATTTGTACATGTACTTCTTTCCAATTTGAATGTAAAAAAATAAGATTCATTTCGGCCCCCAAAAGGCAATATAAAGACTTTTCCACACAGGCAACTATAAAAGATGATTATTGATAGACTGATCAATATATCTTTTTCATTAACTTCCTGGATTTGCTGTAATTTAGTGACTAGTTTTTCCCAAATTATAACAAATTCCAAATTTAAAGGGAATGGTTAATCTTCCCAAAACAGTAAAAAGAATCCCTAAAGTGTAGGCCAATGTTTGTTTTAAATCTTTCTTTCTTAGTACATGTTGTTTTGTTTATACCATTTCACAGTTATTAAAGGAACAAGTTCCTCATGTTTATATATAACTCGGATTATTTTGTGTGCAAAATGTGAAGCCAGACAGGGACTCGAAGCTGGGACCCAACAATTAAAGGGCGAGAATCGTACTTAGCAACCGGGCGGCTTACACAATTTCGTACATACAAAAGTTACTTTCAGACCATTACATTTATATATGTTTAACTTTTTTTATCAGCTGACGGTATCGACATGCATGGATTCAACATTGGAAACTAAGTTCAACGCCTGATGACCGAGACGTACACACAAGAGGATCCAAGAGCGTGACCTTTGCAGTGCTTTCAATATATAAGTTATATGCATAAGAATAAGATAAAAAATGAAATGGTATACGGTTGCTGAAAATAAGTGATTATTTATTTCTACTGCATTGAGCTTAGGCGTAACGTTATTCATAAAAAAAAATTGAATCGTTTCAAACGTTTCTTTGGGTACTGCCAGTGAAAACCATTATATCGATGGGTGAATGCGAAATTAGGCTAAGTGCTTATATGTATATATGCACTTAGCCTAGTTTCGCTCTCACCCCTCGATATATATTCCATTGTTTAGAAACATAGAGCAGCGAGTGTTAGCAGAATCATTTAATCATTAGGAAACTACAGTTTCAAGCCCTAAGCTCCAAAATGGCTTGTGAAAGTTATGTTCCTAAATGATACTGATTAAATTACAGTTGTTTATTTTTTTCAAGACTTAGTTTGGACTTGATTGATACTACTTTACGCTTTAACTTCTGCGAATGAAAACTGAGTAAATATAAATGATATATTATGTATTTCTTTGCTGTGTTGTAATAAAAATGTGGAAAAAAAATTTTTGGTGTGTGGTAATAAAGAAGAGAAATAATTTTGTCACTTCTGTGTTTCCTTAATGCCTACATAACTTAATTCTAAATCGGCTCTGAAACAATGATCCCTTTACGTGGATTGTGAAATAATATATGCTTAGTCCCACTCGATAATGCCTGTGCTGTGGACAAGTACTTTGCGTATGGAAAGGTCTTGAAGGAATCAAGTGGGGATCGAACTCTCAGTTTTGAGATTTGTAATCCACGAATACTGTAAAATCGTTAAATTTCGTTGACATTCAAATTCGTTGATACGTACCAGGAATTGCGTGGGTACATTTATTCTTGGATCTATGTTCTAGAAAACGTGAGGTCTATATAAGTGTTCGTAGAGATTAATAGTTATGGTAAAACCCACCACGAAATCGACGAAAATTAATGTCCCACGAAAATGAATGATTTCACAGTACAAGAGCGAAGTATCAAAGGTTAGCCTTACTTCCATAAACAACCTCAAAAACATAACTAGATTTCGTATGTCCCAAACAAACGATAGGGCTTTCTGCTTTGTAAATCAGTTTAAACAAGATTAGCTGAATATTCTTTTTAAATTAGCTATGTTATCGCCCGATTATGCATGGTGTCATGTGTCAAGCATATTTTGAAATTTTACTTCACTCAAATATATGTAGAGTCATCAGAGGGTAGGGCTCGAAAATTAGTTTGACCACATTCCCTTTAAAGTTTCTAATTTCGGACAATAAAAGGAAAAATGCAAAACAAAATCCCGATATATATCTTCTTTGAAAAATTGAAGAAAATCCTCCTCTTATGAGATTTGGTGATTTTAATTTAGTAAATTATGACCCCTTTTGAACTTAAACATTTTGATTAAAGTAAAGCGTCAATAATAAACTTTGGAATAGTCTAGTGTGCTGTCTTACGGACAACTCCTGTTGTTCTTTGCAAATATTATTTATATTCATAATTCCTTGATTACTTACCTGCATCATTTGGCTCTTCATGTATTAGTAGCATGACACGTTATCATCACTCCAATTGTATATCAGGTCATATGAAGCACTATAACCTTTCGTCGACATCAATTTACTTTAAGACATATCCTCTGAAACCACAGGGTAGAAAACATGAGTGTTGAGTTCATTTTATAGCAGAACATGGAGCTGTTCACATAGTAAGTAATGCCGTTATTTTTTTCTATGTTTTCCAAATATTGTTTGATATAGTTTAATTATATTTATTTAGTGTATGTTTATTGTTATAAGACTTTGTATAGTCCCCGTCTAAGGCTGAGGACCTGACCCTCAATGTCCGTGATTAAGCCCTATGATTGAATATACAAGTCAGCTCTGTATATTATTGGGACAAACATGAGGTCATTCTACCGATAAGGTCATTCTAACTATAGATCATAATGTCATTCTAAATATAGCTCATGATGTCATACTATAATCCAAAATGGCCACCACACATGCGCAATACACACATAAGAAATAAAATGGCCGCCTACAACATGTCCACTACGCGCCATACCCTAAAATGCTTATATGCAAATGAGTTACTATAAATAGTAACAAAGATGGCCGCCCACCTAGAAAGGAGGTCAAGTTTGTTTGAATTCAAACCGACGACCTTACTACTCATTATTTTTAATCACAGTGTGACGTCAAATGCCATCAAGCGACATCAGTTGTCAAATAATACAAAGAAGACCTCAGGACACATATGCTATCCAATTTTCACGCTTCTAACTCATCAGGAGACTTTGTAACACGAAATTATATTTTTATGACCAAAGTTTGAATCTCGATTTTGACATATAACTTTTGGAATTTTGAAAATTTAAGAATGTATGCACATCTACATCCCAACTTACACCTTCTGTTCAAATATCAAGTCAATCGGACCAATATTGACAGCTGCAGAGCGCGAACCAAATTTGGTAGCTCATTTGAACTGTGACGCCAAATGACGCCATATGAAGATGAAAATTGTTGCATTCAAAAGGGCCAAAGTCACTCTGATTACTGTTAAAATTTCATGCTGCTAGTTTATTGGCAACCTGTTTTAATTTGAACCTCAAATGGAGGAAAAATAATAATAATAATAAGAAGAAGAAGAAAAAACACAACAAACCCAATAGGGCTTTCTGCTTGAGGCAGAAAGCCCTAATTAGATGGATGGGTGGATGGCTGAATGATGGAGGATAAATAGGATGATGAATGGATGGTTTCGTGCTATCTTCAGCCTAATACACACACACACACACACACACACACACATTTACAAACGTCGGGTCAATCTCAGTAATCAGAGTTTCCGTCCCATTACCAGGAAGTCATGAAGTTTTGCAGATATGTTGCTATTCATGTTTCAAGGCTATGTATGGTGATTTTTATTTACAAAAAATTGAAATAAAGAAGTGAAGGCTTAAAGGCTTATATACATGTATATATCTTAAGTCTGTTACACCATCTATCAATCTGGCATGTTTTACTTTTATGCCATACATGAAATATAGTAAACTTGTATGATTTCGACATTCATATTTAGATCTAAATTTTAATTTTAATCATATTCAGTTATTACAGTTCTTGGGTAAAGCAAATTTAAATCAAATGCAGATTCGTTATATCGGTCGAAATGCGGAGGCTTTGTTATTGCTGGTGGGTGAGCGTGGAATGTACATATACACGGATGAAATTAAATACAAATTTACTTGATTAAATTGTAAACTTTACTATTTATATAGGGGAGACATATTGTTTTTGTCAGAGTTGTCTGTCCGTCCGTCAGCTATTTTATTAAAGAATATAATTATATTTTGACACGTTTGAACAGCCTCCACACTTTTCGAACGCAAGAAACGTTCAGTTCGTAAAAGAAATGCCTTGATGTATTATGACTATTACGTTACATAATACAAACAATAATTGACATATACCTGTAATTGCCACGGTCAAAGAAGTAATATATAAAGCTGTCAAAAAGTTATTGTTTACGGCAGTTGGCGACCAATACGTCTCTGTAACAGGTGTGATCTGAATGTTACACACACTTAAAAAAACTTGATATTCTTGTGTTCTGGATAATTGTAATTTACTTTTGCTAAATATTACGAGAACATATTCTCTAATATGCATGGGACTTGCTAGCTATGCATTTCATATTATCGTAGTATGGGTAGAAGTAGTGGGATTCATGACGGTTCCTATGCTTTTGAAACAGTGATTTGGCTATTTTCCTAAAGGAATCGGACTAGCATGCTGTGGCATTTATTATTTTGATTCTGATTTTATTTTGATTCTGATTTTATTATTTATGAAACTATATAGCTGCTGCAATATTCTGCACCTGCAATAGGGACATTATCATCTGTTGACACTTGCGGCATTAACTTTCATTTAGAAGTAATTTTGATTGTTTTGTTTATTGATTTTGTTTTTTGAAGCCAAATGTCTACGTATTTCTACTTTAAATGTGTATACTTGCTTTACATCAATCTATAAACGATTGGCTTGGCATTAAAATTTTAAAGGTTGGAAAAGGTATCTAACGTTGTGTTGGCGCTCATTCAAAATAGGTAATTGTATATCAATGCAGTTTATTCGCACAATTGTTAGTTTCTGCATATATTTAGCTCACCTGAGCAAAGGTATTCAAGTTGAGCTTATTATTCTATAAAGAAACATTTCATTTTTTCTGAAGCTTATAACCAGCATTTACTTTTATTTTGTACAGATCACCTCAAAACTCATACCCTTTAAAAGAGGCATCAAAGGTTGGGACTGCTCATCCCATGTGATTATTATCCAGTTCAGGTGGCCTGTCCGAAATATGGTTGTCTAATGTGGAAACCAGTTAAAATCCCAAGTGGCCTGTATTTTAATAGGCTTGTACTGCTCGGGCTCTTTGCAAAATATTCATAAGCTAATTTTTCTGGTAGCTAATTATATATGACGTCAATGTTGTTCACATTTAAGATGCTTGCATTATTTCCAGTCAATGAACTCAAACATACCGACAAACCCCGTATTGTTGCAGAAAAAAATGATATGAATATAAGTGACTAAAACTTAAATAAAATATATTTAGAATATTTATCGGTAATAGTTATACAGCCATTTGTGTCTGATAGAGTAATTTTTATCACTTAAAAATTATCTTTATATACAGTGTTTAAGTTGAGTTGGATTGTTTGCCCAAACCGCTCATTAAGATGGTAAAATGAATTAACATTCACAGTTATGGGACATAGAAATAAAGAAAAAGTACAGTTAAAAAAATGCATGTAAAATTACATCTAATTTACAAAGGATTTTTTCCTGAAGTTGTTTTGTGATTACGTTCCTTGCTTTATGAGATAACCATATATAACTCTTCATAACATAACATACATGTATAGATTAGACACTTAACTTAAAGGCCCATTATATTTCCTAACCATACATATTTCATGAAAAAGAAAAAAAAATGGCATTGATATATTGCAGACTAACGCCAATGGTACATAATGTGCAAATATCTGCTGAGAAATAACAGTTATACACATTTAAAATGTTGATCAAATCTCGCTATTTAATATTTTGTTTGATGTCAAAATACCCCCTTTGATTACATTTTGCACTGGCGAGTATTCCCGAAGAAGGTCCGTAATCGGAAATAATTTGAAGTTGAAAAACCGTCGACGAATCACAATTTGTTTATCTGCTCCTTCATTAATATATGTACTAGCGAAACATTGAAAACGTCAGATATTTGACGAAGATATGCAGAATATGCAAATCAGGTATTGAATAATCGGTAGTAAATGATTATTTCTTACTTACTACGCCGTGCGATTGACTTTGACTTTTCTCCAGTTTACACTTCAGCAAAAACCGGATATTCCATTCGACCTTATCGCCTGTCAAATAGCACGTCGCTTCGGTTGACTTATATAAACCACGCCTCCTTAGCAAGAGGAATCAAGTGCACAATTTTATCAATCTATAAATAGAGACTGTGACGTCACTAGCTTCTTTTAACTCGCGGAAATATAATATTGACTGCTGGTATATATATGTCACGTGTAATCTTGCGAGGAAATAATGAATGAGTTTAAATAGACAACTATGTAGTTTCAAACGAAATAGGTGGCACTTAAACTCAAGGTGTTTTAGCAAGAATAATTTTGTCTCTTGAATTAATAAAACACAACAAAAGCAGTGTGGCGTAGACTTTACTGTCAAACGGAGCGGGATATTTGTCCTTGTCATCATGGTCTACGAACGACATTTAGCCATTTTAATTGCGGTACTTCTTCATGTAGGAATTATATAAAATCCTCGAATACCATTTCAAAACCTTTCCAAAACGCACCGCTGACACCCTTTATAGGGATAATGTTTTTTTTTAAAGTCCGTCTCAGCCGACACTTCCATCACAATAGTTAACTGTGAACTGAGCAAAATCAATAACCAGGTGAAGCCAAGGGGCGGAGCTACGTTCTGATTGGCATACATGATGCCTTTTGTTTTCTACTGTAAGCGGGAAAGCGACCACAGTTTTATCGATGTAAAATTATTGGAAAAGTCAAAGTCAATCGCACGGCGTAGTATGCGTTGTAAACGAGCATGGACACGTTGCATTTCTTAACAAATCTGTAATATATTTTGATTTTTCTGCCCGAAGAATATACACTGGATTTGGAAGAATAATGGGCCTTAAAATATATATTTATATCAAAGCATACTATTTTGTTGAAAAAATAATACTATTTTTTTCTTTTAGATGCAAAGGTCATGGTACCATTGTTTCTCACAGTCATGTTACTGATAAAACTCTATTTAAGTAAAACTGTAAGTACCTTTTGTTTACCAATATAATAATAATAATAATAATAATAATAAAAGAAGAAGAAGAAGAAGAAGTAGAAGAATAAAGAGTTGACGATACGATCGATGAATTCAAACTCCTTTAAAATATAGACAGAGATGAGTCCAGTCATTTTATTTTCATGGATAATGTGTATTTCACGGTTTGAGAGAAGGGAGAGTGAGCTTGTTGGTTATTGCAAACATATTTCTCTATATAAAATACGCAAATGAGTAATTCTTTGTTTTATACAGTTAACTTTAAAATTTTCTCAGGATACCATTACATTTGAATTAAAAACGAATGGACTAATTTACTAGATTGATATTTATCATTAAATATAAGAATGGTGAGAAACATTCATAGAATGAGTCATATACATTCATAATGAAATGATTCTGACGTCACAGCCGTTTCCTGTTTTGTGTCGTCCGCACCCTTATGTTAGTGTCGTGCTACCAAGACGCACGAAGTTTCAACCTTTATTACATAGTCTGCGAATGTGGTAAAAACCTGAAAAACAGGATATAACATGTCTTAAAGTAATAATCAAATGACTAGATAGGTATATGTAGCTTAGATGATGCTTGTACAAGTTATATTTAAGAAAATATCCAAACTGTACCAGAATAGCCCCCCTTTAACAGTTAACACCAGTTGCACTTCATATAACAACAAACGGTTGCCAAGTTACAACATATCCCTAAATGTAAGTTATGTTACTGACTATACAAGCATAAACCAAACTAAAATACATCCAACATAATAATCTTGCTAGCTTGAAATGAGTCAAAAACAAAACAATCTAGTACATTAATCTTGTATGACCAACAGACAGTTGTGGGTTCAAACCCCGTTGGAGGCAAGAACTCTTCATGACCTTCCCGGGCGCAAAGTACTGGTCCAACCCAGGAACCGTCGAAAAGGATTAGTATAAGTTGTAAGAATTTGTTTCCCAATCGACGTAAAATAAATAAGTTTAAACTAAACTAACCAACAAACGGGTATCCATATCTAAAAACAAGCATAACGTTTGATATATCATCATTGATGAAACAAAGATCTAGAGGTTACCAATACTGTAGTCAATTTCCTATACTTGGTACGATACTATTGTATGCGAATCAGGTCAGGTCGCGAAAACATGTTGCACTCGTGAAATCGTTATATAACTTGGTTAATACAAAGTAATACAAATTAAAATGGTGGAAAACAATGCATTATAAAACAACAAAGCTTACACCGTGTGAGGCTACGCAGCTAACAATTTGCATTTTACGAGACTGAAAATCTTCAGTATACGTTGGAACAAAACGGTAACGAAAGGGAGTTAAATTGGCGAAAAGGTTAACACGGCAGTCAGTGTTATACCAGTGTTATACCAAATCTAGCCAATACATACAAAAAATAGCAAAATTAAAATATCTTAAGAAGCTTAATTCTTGAAACAAACGTTCTTAAACAGTAAGTAAATAATTGAAAATCACAGCGATTCATTGTTCACGTGGAGAACAATATATTGCACTGAATTGTGAAGTTTCAGTTAATGACATCAGTGTGGATGCCCATTCTAAGCGACAAAATGTTACGGGAGGGGCATTCATATCTTCCTTTTTAGCTCACCTGAGCACAACGTGCTCAAGGTGAGCTTTTGTGATCGCCCTTTGTCCGGCGTCCGACGTGCGTCGTGCGTCGTCAACAATTTGTCTTCTTAACACTCTAGAGGCCATATTTTAAGCCAATCTTCATGAAACTTGGTCAGAATGTTTGTCTCTATAAAATCTTGGACAAGTTTAAAAGTAGCATGAGGTCAAATCTTAGAAAAACCTTGTTAACACACTAGAGGCCACATTTTTGACCCAATCTTCATGAAACTTTGACAGAATGTTTATTTTCATAAAATCTTGGACAAGTTCATCTTTGGGTCATTTGGGGTCAAAAAGTAAATCTATATGAAAAATCCAACATATGTTGCTCATTTATAATCAGGTGAGCGATTCAGGGCCATCATGGCCCTCTTGATTACAATATCGATCTTGTCGTTATCAACTATAAGAAAATTATGGAGTTCTAGGAAGCCATTGTTGTTCGCGTTTTAATATACGATAGTTATAAACTTTTCTTGTTATAAAAGGCATATAAAGATGCACAGATATCTGAACGTCTCATGGTGCTTCAAACACCAAAACATCAACACCCCCAGAATGTGACAAACCTGACCCACTACTACCACGATGGTAAATGGCTACAAAAACCAACTTTCATCAGTGGAGGGATTTCGGACTTCTTCCTGTATGACGCTTCTGTGACCAACTCTTCGTCCACAGCTTCCTGGGACAGGGTACACGTGTACGGTTATTGGTCGAGACAGATGATCAATTCGACTGTCAGATGTTGTCTTAAGTCTTACGATCAAGTGGCCGAAACCAGTGATTTGATTAAAAGATATGAAAGTCATTTTAAACATCTCAAGTTCAGTATATTTGACTTTGTCTGTAACGTACCTGTTGAACTAAGTGGGCGTCCTATAACAGGAGCTGCTATTCTTCCCGGAGAAGGCTACTCCTGCACAGACGAGGTCATTCCCTACAAGAAACCGTTTCATGTATACCGACAACAAGACAAAACGATCGGTGAGATATTTAAAAAAAAATTTTTTTTTAAATTTTGTTGGAATGAAATTAATATGAGTATATCTAGAGCATGCGCATTTGCTTACCAATTCACGTCTAATAAGAATAACATTTCCAAGATACTAATCTCGATAATAAATTCTAATTCTGACGTCACGTATTTAACCTTTACTTCATAGAGACTCATTTTGACGCGATGGCAAACAGCAGACCCAGATCAGACAGCTCCTATAGAAGCTGTCTGGTCAGGGTCCTATAGAAACTGTCTGGTCAGGGTCCTATAGAAGCTGTCTGATAGGTCCTTAAGCTGTGGCAGGTCCTATAGAAGCTGTCTGATCAGGGTCCTATAGAAGCTGTCTCAGGTCTTAGAACTGTTGGTCAGGTCCTATAGAAGCTGTCTGGTCAGGGTCCTATAGATACTGTCTGGTCAGGGTCCTATAGAAGCTGTCTGATCAGGGTCTATGACTGTCTGTCAGGCTATAGAGTGTCTGTCAGGGTCCTTGTGTCATACAATATTGTAACTCAGATTCTCTTTATATACCAATTTAAGTTCAGTTAATTAATATTCATCAAGTCATAAATTTGTATATGAATATAAGATTCTCTCAGTCTGTGTAGCAAAAAAAGAATTCATGATTCCATATACCAATTTAAGTTCAGTTAATTAATATTCATCAAGTCATAAATTTGTATATGAATATTCATGCGGTAAAGGATTCATTCACATCATTTTTGCAATTTGTGATTAGTCAATATGCTGCATATTAGATTTTTCTTTACTGACAACATTTATATAATTGATTTTAATTGACACCACAATAAAGTGAGCAAACAGTGTGTAATCTATATCTATATAAACATTGATATATCAATGGTTAAGAAGGCCTCTCTGACCGAGTGGTATCAGTCCCTGACCTACTCTGATGTAACCCCACCGTTGTTGCCCCGGGTAACGACTTCAAGTGACTCCCTAATTCAAGATCCCAGACAAACATAAAAACGTTTTTCAAATGCCCTACACAGAATTATAAAAATATTTTCATGTTTTCCCAGGAAGGGGTGGGGGAGTTCAAGTGTCCTTATTTAGTTATAATTAAAATCAAATTTAGGAAAAACAAATACTCAAAGATATAACATATATATGTTATACTTGTAAGCGACACATATTAAGTATAAGTTATTAAATGAAATATAAATCTTTCTGACAAAGAACCATAAGAAAATGGGAGGTCATTTAAAAACGTTTTAAAATTCCAGGGGGGATAGAAAATTAAATCGTGGAAGGGCATTTGATAGTTTTTTTTATGTTCTCGGGGACGTATTTAAGTTATCGAACATACTTGAATTTAAGTTATCAAAGTTTTTTAAAAGGAAAAAACCTTCACAATTTTAGAACACTTAGGGTAAGATTTAATAAAGAGTGTGACATTTTGTTACTATTTTAATGCAAAGATTCCACCAATTTGTAATAAGCCGGGTTTTGTATTACTTACATGTCGCGATGACGGTAAACTCAACATAAGTCGTGAAGATACATATATTGTAAATATACCGATTTCGTTTGACAAAAGTCGCTAGTTCTGTATGATGCCGTTTTCACAATTCGTCATAGTTATTTCAACTGTGAGTTGAATTGAAACTTATTTTGTATGGGGTATCAAACTGCTCAACTAGACTTTAATAAATTCATATTTTTTACCGCTTTTAACAGGTTATTCGTGTAAAATGGTGTATGGATCAGTATCATTCGAATTACTTATAGAATGGATGGAAATAATGCGATACCTCGGTGTTGACAAAGTTGTCGTATATACAGATGTATCTCTAAACCCGGACACTCTTAGAGCTCTCTATTATTACGAGCAGATTGGATTTGCTATTGTTATACCGTATTCATCACCCCCTGCCTGTAAGTACTTTTTAGCTTTATTACAATATGGCGCTATATATAAGTATAGAATAAATACATAAACACTATCAATAAATGATGCTGCAAAATATATTTATTTGCATATATTGTAATTGAACATTACTACAAGCTAGCGCAGAAAAGTTCGATTCAGCAAATTCTTTGGAGACGGCATAGAATTTGGATTTTCTATTTCGTTTTGGCAATGCAGTAACCGAAACACATTTTTCATTTTTTTTTGTCTGTGCAAACACACACACACTCTTTCTCTTTGCGTTAGACGACATAATATAAAATCATCAAAACAATGAATGTTTCTGTTTCGTAATGCTGTACCAGGCCCTGCATCAACCAGAGGCGAATTGGTCAGATAAAATATTTTCTTCGTGCTCAATGTGACGATTTTACATTTTTTCAAGATGGCGTCTTGCGTAGACAACATTTATTTACCATTAAAACTAAGATCATTCTGCAAGATTCAGGCAAATAAGAACTAAATGAAACTTTAATTTTAAAATGTTTTAGACAAGCTAAAGTGCAAAACATTACTGTATATGCTGTCACAAAAATGATGTAAGTTCATGTTTTATTTCTGTATATTGTGTATCAATGTTTGTTTTTATAACCAATGTAAGAGAGAGTGAGTGTCACTTTAAATTTACCTGTATTTCCCTGTGCAAACACAGGTATCTTGCCTACACTGTACATGAGTTGTTGTGTTTTACCTGTATACCTGTGTGTAAGAGTGGTCAGTTTGGACTGGACAGTGCTGGAGAGAGGACAGAATTGAGCTGTGTGGGTGAAAGACTTTACTTTTTGAGATGTCATAGACGGGCAGTTTATGTCGGGTAGTCCTGTGTGGAAAGTCGTACGATGCAGTCCTGTGTGGAATGTCTTACGATGTAGTCCTACATGGAACGTCATACGTCTTATGTCATTGTCCTGTGTGGAACGTCTTATGCTGTTGTCCTTTGTGGAGCCTCGTCTTTGTGAAGATAACGAGTTATATATATATGTGAGAGACGCCATGTCATACGTCATGTCTATTGTGTCCTTAGTGGAGCTGGTTTTTGGTATCCTTTGTGGAACGTACATCGTATGACATTATTATGAGTTCCTGTATGGACTGACTGATTTAAAAGCATCTCATTCGTAGAGCTGGCCAGAAACTGTTTACATTAAAAGTGTGCACATGAACATTTAATGGGGGTTTAAATTATAACTTTTTTTTCTGAAATAAATATTTGATTTGCATATGTTCGTATATTGTTTTGATATATAATAGAAATATAAAAGAATCCTGCACCACAAAACATTTTTTGTTACATATGCTTTTGATGACTCCTGGTTTTGTATTCCATGAATGCTGCGTTCTAATTTTATATTCAACATGACATTGACAATTTATACGAATAATATTCTTCAGTTTCTATGGTTGCAATACGTTTGTTTTTTGTTTCCATCAGACCGTCTGCCATTGGATAAATCTAAAAAGATACCCGAGATCTGGGAAGAAGGAAGATTTCTTGTACATGACGCAGCTCAGAGACTTGGTGGTTATAAATTTTTTAGCATAACTGACTTGGATGAAATATTTGTCCCGACCAGGAATAGAAATTTGAAGCAGTTTCTGGTAAGCTGATACTTTTTGACCAACACTTAATGCAACAAGGTAAAAAACAACAAAAATAAAATAAAACAACAACAACATAGCAATATAAATCATTTATTTCTTTTCCAAATTCTACATACAGTTAAACTATAAAATTCAGTGGCACATACCATTGATCCACCTGTCATGGGTATTTTTCAGTACTATATGTAGCCGGGTACAGGTATTTGGTGATAAATCAATAGGCAATAAGACATGAGTGTCTCGATAGCTCAGGTAGAGCGCAGGAACGGTAGTCCTGAGGCCCTGGGTTCGAGTCCCGGTCGAGCCATGATATTTTCACCACCTGTTACATTTGGCGCCCAACGTAAATAACCTACTGTTTAATATGGATACTGCTTCGGCACCTCAAGAACTTTTCACAATTTTTTTTTTTTAATACCATTTAATTGCAAGTTTTAAAGATACATTGACGGAAAATTCTTACCGATCACTTTTTAAATTATTTCTTTTTACTTTGACTTTTGAGGGAAGCTTTATATCATAGCTTACTGCAAAAAAAAGATTCTTACAATTCCCAAGGTTTTGAGTTATTTCATATATTTAAAATGATCGGCTAGAACTTTCCGTCAGTGCAAATCAGTAAATAAATAAAATTTGACAGACATATAAAAATGTTTTTAGCATTTCTGCGTTATTACTCCTCTATGCCAAATTCTTCCTTGTAAAACCAGGACACTGGTACAGTAAATACAGATAAAATAAGTTTTTAGAAGCGAAATCTTCTAAAGCCAGGCAGCGTCCGCCTCGGGAGCGGGAGGTCGTGGGTTCGATCCCCGGCCGCGACATACCAAAGTCGTAAAAAATGGTACTGTTATAGCTCCTTTGCTTGGCGCTCAGCATATAAGGGTGGTTGCAGGACTGGTTGGCTCGGTGTCAGGATAATGTGACTGGGTATGGTATCATGCCATATGTTTACGGCGTGATACTGAAGTGTGGCAGCACTATATCTGTCTCATCGTCTCCAAATGACTGAAATACTGTCGATGGGACGTTAAACCCAACAAACAAACAAACATAAAGTCAGACCATGGATTTTCAACTTACAATCACATTACCGCCACTTATCCATACATTCGCATTGAAAAATAGTACCACTGGTTGTAGAAGTCAACTTTGCAGTTTTGATAAAAGTAAGATATATTGCAGGATTTTGAAAGCATTGGGTCTAATCACATTTTCTGTGCAAATAAAACTGTAAAAGATGCGAGTTAATAATTCAGTGTTTATCCGCAGTTTCTTTCATTAAACTACCTATAAATAACCTTATTTGCACCACAAATGTACGACTGTGGAATGAGCTCAAATGGTAATAGCGTCAATTTGTATTTTGTTCTTGCAAGGGGTCGTGAGTTCTAGTCCAGCTGAGACCTTTTTTTTTTTTTTTTTTTTTTTTTTTTTTTTTTTTTTTTTATTCTTGGGTTATATATTTAGATTTTTTAAATTCTAGTTTTTATGTTTCCATTGTTTTGCGTTTGTTAACCTTTTGATTTAAATCATAGACCACAAGACCCTGATATTCAGTAAAAAAAATCGATATCTCTATAATTATTTATAGAGAGGTCGATTTTTCTAATATGAGGGTCCTGCACATAGACAGGTTTGGTTATAAGGTCAAAACAGTAGAAATGAGAGGGGGGCAATATGTTTAATGTAAGCCGTCAATTGAAACATTTTGTTTTTATCTTTTCTTGTTAGAGTCTCAAATGACTGACGTCTCTAGTCGCATCTGTATGTCATAACTCAGAAAGTATTTTAGGGATTGAATTTATACTTATTACAATGATCAAACTATACTTACCAAGAACAATAACTCTACCTTGCTTCATCTCTATTACTTAATTGTATGGTGAAATTATGTTTTTCTAGAACATTTTTTAAAACTATTGAAGGCATGGAAATCATTCTATACACATGGGAAAGATGTGAAGTGACAAAGAACAATAACTTTATCTTGTCCTATTTTCTTGCTTTTCTATTAAAATTATTTCTGTCTGCATCAAATTCTTGAAGTATTAAAGGTATTGCGAGGACCAATACTAAGATCCACTATTCCTTGTCCATTTTTACTTAATTTGACAGAGACCAATAAATAAAATAATCTATCTTACCTGCTGTTTTATTAAGATTTAACTTCCCTGATTTTTTACATGCATACAAAATATATAAAAAAAAATAAAGGGATTGACTTTATCATTCACACTTTTAACTTTCGCTTCTGAAAGTGCTCTCAGTGCTTTGATTTTTAATTTCTCATCAGTACACGGATGTTCAATATGATCCATAGATGATCATTTATAAACAAGAAAATGACGAAAACCGAAAGTTACCTAAATAAATTGTAATTATTTTTAACAAACATAATGACACATGGACATTGAAAATCAATATTTATTTCAGCAATAAATCTTAACTACACAAGGCAGGAAAATATTGAACCTATCTATAATTGTAACGTGGAGTGACTAAAAGAAAAAAAAAAGGCCACTGCTTGTATTTGAATCAGCGGCACACTACGCTTACATTAAAAAAATGAGTTAGATTCAAATGGAGTTTATCTTTATTAGGAGTGGACTGCCTTAGTTGATCATAGTGTACATGAATTGAATAATATAGTGCGTACTTATATAAAAAGATTTGCATATGCATCTGCATTAAAAAATTGATAAATCAGTCATTTACATATTTTCATTTTCCACGAGAGTCATAATTATGACATACTGAATCGTTTTAACTTGGAACCTACGAAATGTACAGAAAACAACATCGTAAGTCTGCATCTTTATTTGTGTATCTAACCAAGACAGAAAGGCAGGTAGATGGAGTCATTCAACCATCCCTACACACAATTTCAGAATGAGATCTTTACTCGAAATAAACGACTAGGAGCGATTGAACTTCGAACTCAGTTTTTCATAAAAGATTGGGGAAAAACAGACTCAACATCTGATCTCTTGATAGGGCAGTATCTTAACACGTAAGTATATATTAAACATTGTGTTTATATAGTTGAACCTGTTTTAGCTACCACCTGTATTAAGCGGTCAACCTGCATTTAGCGGTCAGTTTTAATATCACCATACTAAAGCATTTTGTTTTATGTTTAACCTTCATTTAGCAGTCACCTCTGTTAAGCGGTAACTTTCTCTTCTTCTCTTCACTGGCCGCTTAACACAGGTTTGACTGAACAAATATATTAAGTAAAATAATAGCTTGGGCAATATATATATAGTTGAGCCTGTATTAGCGTTCACTTGTATTGATATTACTCAACTAGTATATTGTTATATGTTAAACCTTCGTGTAGCGGCCACCTCTGCTAAGGGCCACTTTCACTGGTTTCCTTGCCCGCTTAAGACAGGTGTGACTGTATTCAGAAAACTGAATACTGAAATTTTATTGTTACTGTTTAATATCCATTTTTGTTTTTCTCGGAAGTCACGCCGTCGTAAATTTTGGCAATATACTGACGCATCGTTTATCAAAAAATCAGAAACGATTATCAAATGAATCGTCACGATAAATATTTTATATTATTTTTTATATTATACGATAAAAAATCGGAATAAATTTGTATTTCTGTTTAGTTTTTAGCTCACATGGGCACATGTGCTCAGGATGAACTATTAAGATCGTTGAATGTCAGTCGTCTACAATTAGTTTGTTTACAATCGAACATCTTCGTTCTAAAGCAATCATCTTCAAACTTTATGACAATGTTTATGACTATAATCTCTCGATCAAGTTCCATTATGGCTGATAAAAGACTATTAAGTCAGGAGTTTTGGCCCATTTAATATAAAAAGGCCAGATTTCACATTTTTTACACTCTAGCGTTTTCATTTCTTGAACAATCATCTTCAAACATTATGACAATGTTTATGACCAAAACTTCTTGATCAAGTACGGTTATGGCTGATTTCGGCCAATTAGGTCAGGAGTTATGCCCCTTTTAATGAAACAATGCCAGATTTCACTTTGTTTACACTCTAGCGTCATTTCTTCAGCAGTGCAGACAATAAAGACTAAAGGCAATTTTTCTCAGATAAGCGATTTCAGGACCATCTTGGCACTCTTGTTAGCTCACATGAGCACAACGTGCTCAAGGTGAGCTTTTCTGATCGCCTTTTGTCCGGCGTCCGTCGTCCGTCGTCCGTACGTCCGTGCGTGCGTGCGTCCGTGCGTGCGTCCGTGCGTGCGTCCGGCGTCAACAATTGCTTCAAACAACATCTCCTCCTAAACAGCTTGGCCAATTTGATAAATATTTTGCAGGAATGTTCCTTGGATGAAGCTCTACTAAAGTTGTATAAATGGTTCTGGTCCATTGCATAATTAGGTCACAGGAGCTAAAAAAAGATTTTAAAAATGCAAACTTTGAAAATCTTCTTCTGCAAAACTGCAAGGCCTAGAGCTTAGATATTTGGTATGTAGCATCATCTTATGGGCCACTACCAAGATTGTATAAATCATAGCCCTATGGTGATAAATGACCCCGCACCAGGGGTCACTTGTTTTACATAGAGTTATATAGGAAAATCTTAAAAAATCTTCTTAGCTTAGATATTTGGTATGTAGCATCATCTTATGGGCCACTACCAAGATTGTACAAATCATAGCCCTATGGTGATAAATGACCCCGCACCAGGGGTCACTTGTTTTACACAGAGTTATATAGGAAAATCTTAAAAAATCTTCTTCTATGAATCCATAAGGCCTAGAGCTAGATTTTGGTATGTAGCATCATCTTATGGGCCACTACCAAGATTGTACAAATCATAGCCCAATGGTGATAAATGCCCCCACACCAGGGGTCACTTGTTTTACATAGAGTTAAATAGGAAAATCTTAAAAAATCTTCTTCTATGAATCAATAAGGCCTAGAGCTAAGATTTTTGGTATGTAGTAGCATCTAATGGTTCATTACAAAGATTTTCAAAGTCTTGGCCCTACGGTGATAAATGACCCTGCGCCCAAGTCTTCTCTGAAACCATATGGCCCATTGCTTAGATATTTGGTGTGTAGTATTGTCAGGGGTAAAATGTTTTAGATAAAGTTATATCAGAATCCTTGTCTGTTTAAAAACCTTGACATCAGTTGAAGCAATGGTACTCAGGTGAGCGATTCAGGGCCATCATGGCCCTCTTGTTTTTTCTTAAAGAATATGATTATCTCGAGAAATTGACGTAACTTCATCCTAATCAGCCACTAAATGATGATTATAATGTGAACGAGGATGGTACAGATTGGTGTGTAGGTAATTATGAACGTTCAAGCTGCTTAGACTTGTTTCCTATGTTGTTTGCTATGAGACTGACAATGGACAAGGAAAAAGTATTGTTCCAAGTAAATCTAGCGACAAATAATGGATTTATCCAATGATGAAAATGGTTGGCAATCCCTGATACAGACATGGCGAAATAAAGTTGTTACTAAAATAGGTAACAATGGAGAGATACGGGAGGTCTTCATTTGTTGGGTTTGAATCTTGGTCTTTTGAGCCTATATGTAGGTATTTCACGTGTTTTAGAACAGACTGGAAGATCACGAAGGATAGACAGAAACTAATCGTTATGACGGACAGGTTATATTTCTACAAAAACACACATAGTGTCCAGCTATTAGCGGGCTATCAAAGGTATGAATCATATATATTATTGCGAATTGTATTTGGCTCATGTGGTTGTATGCTTTATGATTTGCAGACTCGAATACCACCAACCGTAATAGTTCATCTCTGTCATGAAAATTAATGTTTTAGGGGGTATACTGTCCAGAAACAACTGTCGGTTTGTCGGTCCCCCATTCATTGATAACTTTTGTCATAAGTGACATCTAGACACAATTTTGGACATGTCTTCCTTATGAGATTGTCTGGAATGAAATATAATACAGCTTGCCACATATATAGCTTAAATTATGTGAAGATAAAGCTTTGAAAAGCTGTTTGGTAAAGATCAAGTCACAGTTACTAAAAATGAACCTTTATTGCTGTTCATAACGATTACCAAGAATGAGATACTTCAATCATATATTTGATATATTCATCTTTTGTGCGAAAGGTAGTTCACTTTTGACTAAAACTTGTTCAGAAATTTCTCCATCTACTTAATTCAATTTTTCAATTACATATTTTCGTTTCGACATCATAAAGCCATCACCAGAATGCCCAAATGCACAGGCAATACTGCCATATGTGAAGGGACTCTACATCGAGTAGCCACTGCAAGAAGACATAGGCAGACACTAAAAAAAACACCCTCGTGTTCCCGAAAGACGAACATTAAAAGTTTGAATAAAAGAAAAGAGTATATAAAGATTCATGCAATAACTATAAATAAGTCTTTGAAGTTTGGTTTCTGATAATGACCTCAGAAAAGGTCTGAACCGTAATTGAAAAATAAATCAAGTGTGTTTTAATTTACATTCTCCTTTTGTATGCAAAATTATGTCGATGGAAATTCAAGAAAAGCAAATTCAGAAATTCATGCTCTCAATGGAATGGCAGCGCGCTACATGTTTCTTACCATCGTTTCACAAAGTCTAGTTCCAGTAGCATTCCTATAGAGACGGGTAAACTTCCGGCTTGAAAAGACTCTATTAGGTCGAGATGAGGTTATTTTGAAGCAGTCTTCGTGTGGCCTGGTTGACGACGTTCTCTGTTTACTGCTGGTGACTACCTGTCTTGAAATGCCAAACGACATCTCTTGCTAACATGTAAGCCGTAAGCGTACTGACGGCTCTCTGACATTCCTCCAAAGTAATTCCAGATCGATTTCCCATTAGTCAATTTTGAGATTTTACATACGATAATAAAGCCGTGCAACTGTGTCCATATGACGTGTTAAATGTTGACAATTTTATTGAGCACGTGTCAAACATTTTTTCTGTTAACGTTCTGATTCACTGATTTTGAAATTGTTTTGTGTATACAAACAAGTCGAGGGGCCGCCGTGGCCGAGCGGTTGCAGTCGTGGACTACAAATCTCTCAGCCCCTCACCGCTGTGGGTTCGAATCCCGGTAGGGACTTCGGATTTTTCATGTGAGGAAGCCTTCCAGCTGGCTTGCGGTAGGTCGGTGGTTCTACTCGGGTACCTTTGTGTACTCGGGGTCTTCCTCCACCTGTAATTAGCTGGACGTCGCTATATGATTGAAATACTGTCGCAGCGACGGTAAACCCCAATACAACAACAACAACAAACAAGTCGAATTATGATCTTCCTTGCTTGACATAGATTTACAATACGGATACGTTCAAATGACATTATGTTAAAGGAAAGTACTGAATGCGTAAATAACTAACTTAATTTTTATTCCATCAGTATAATTAAATGTCAAAGGTCCAACATTTCCTTGAGCATTGCTTATAAATGTATTGAATAAAAACACATTTAAAAGCAATTATTATTTGTGCCTATGTGAAAATCTATGTAATTAATGGCAAAAATGTGATTTTTCAGTTATTTTTGAACATTTTACCATTCTTGTAGAAAACAGAATTATCGAATGCAATTATTTTATAAAGTTAAATGAAAAATTGAAATAGTCACATTTATACAATATTCTGATAGTACTCAATTATAAATAAATACCATTACGTATTGAATTTGAACCCACTTTTGGATAAACATTGTCACCTGCAAGTCAGATTATGTTCGTATGTTACTTCTTGCGTATCATGACCCAACTGTCAGTCTCTTGACGAAACTTAAAAGTATTCCGACTAAAATTTTGTCTATAGCATTTGTTGTATTCAAAATAACAGATTTTTGGTTTTCTATAGCTTTCCACGAAAATTGGTTCCACAGAGTTGATTATACGGCAAAATTATTCAAGCAGACAACAGATTGAGCCAATGCACATTTTAATATTTACTGGGCATATGTTTTGGAAAAAAATAGCTTCTCTACAAGTTTGAAATCGGATTACTTACAAGTTTCGTTAAGTGCATTTCTCTCTGTATCAAATCCCAAGCATTTTGCGTTACAACCTTTATATTGAAAGTACAATCTGATGTTATAACATAAATCACTGTTTTATTTTCAGTTTACTCCGTAACTTTAAGATAATTCAAGTTTTGTATTAATCAAAGTGTTCATAAACACTTGCATATTTGATATTTTCAAATAAACCTGTCGCATTTAAATGTAATGTGTATAACGAAAGCATTAACGTGAATAATTTCTAGCCAATATTTTCATTTAGTAATACTATGTAAATACACTATTTTAAGCTACATATTTTTTCAATATCTTATGCATCTGTTGTGTTTTATTTGATAACGAGAGAATGTTTTGAACTTGACATTTAGCTATATAGGACCGTCATGATACTTTTGTTTATCAAGCCTTCACCATGGTTTTAACTTCTGCCACATATAAACAAACTTGAGACATAATATATAACATGTTTATATGAACGATAGTTAAACATTTATCTTATTCCCGTTGACAGTGAAACTCTGCCCGTTAAAGAGGGTTACTTACGCCATCTCAGATCGTGGCGGAATGATAACAGAGGGATGTTTAAAGTCGGCGTCAACAACACGAGGCGGGTCACAGACCGCTCTCTCATTAACTGGGCAGACTCTCATGGTATCCCGGAGAATATCAGGAAGGCTAGGAAGGCTATATTTGGATAATCGACAGGATTAAACATCTAGATCAGTTTATGGCGGTGCAGATGAATCCAGAATTATTTGACCTATTCAATACACTTCGATTTAGTAATTAACTATAGGGTTTCACAAAGGTACCACACATAAGCCGACTTATAAGTTGTTCGAATAAGTCTAAGATACAAATCACCACAATTATGCGTCATTTGATTCATGTGTTTCATAAATTGAATTTCACTTTTTTTGTTTGAGAGTTTCTCCTGATGAGTGCTTCTACTCGGTGCGTGGTTCTGTAATTACAGCAACGGTAATGACCAATGTTTATAGCGGGGTTGATTTTATCAGATTTTGGCATCTAGAAAAGGACACACAAGAAACTCATGATGTATCGCTGTGTATGTATGTGGCAAAGGTCCAGCATTTTACAGTGAGGATTGCTCATAAATACATTCATTAAAATTATACACATTTAAAAGCAATTAACAGGATGGTTACGGTATGAAAGGAAGTCTACACATTTGGTTAACATATTTCCTAAGAAAAAGAACCATGAGAACAATAGTAGAAGGTGAAAAATCAAACTTAACAACTGGATATTGAGGAGTACCCCAAGGCACAGTACTAGGGCCAATCCTATTCCCGTGCCACATAAATGATCTGTCAGACTGTGTAACATCCTCTGTCAGACTATTCGCACATGACTGTCTACTATATAGAATAATAAAATCAGAAAAAATAGATTCTATCATTTTGATAACCACATAATGCAGGAAGTACAAAATAATCCCTATTTAGGCTTAAAATCTCAAATGACTTAAAATGGAATAAACATATCAACAAGGTAGGCAAAAAAGGAAATTCAACATTAGGTTTTTTAAGAAGAAATCTCAGAAATGTCCCAGAGACATGTAGAAAAACAGCCTACATTACACTAGTAAGATCAATAATGGAATATGGGGCTACTATCTGGAACCCCTACCAGAAAGACAATATAGATAATCAAGAAATAATCCATATAGGGTAGTAAGATTTATAAAAAAAAGACCCCCCAAAAAAGACTATACAAGCAGACCACAAGGAACAATATCAAACTTGAAACAAGAACTTGAATTAGAAACATTACAAGACAGACGCCTCAGCCTTAGATTGAAATTAATGTACAAGGTGGTAGAGGGGTAAAGTTCCAGCACTGCCAACAACAGGCTTCGTGTAATTTACTTAGACCAAACGGAAAAAATCAAAAACAATCAATTGCTGCGAAACATCAACTTTTCAAATGTTCAAAAGACTATTGATATTAATGTTCTCGCTTACATATGTCTTTTTATAGAAATCTAAAAATTTACCAAAATATTCACGTGTTTTTATACTTCAAATCACTCATTTCCCTTGCCTGTGCATCATTATATAAATTTGCGTGTACTAATTTTACATTGGTATTTATAAACCTTTTTAGACTTAAATAAATTAACTCGGCTATCGGATGACTTTAGATAAAGTGTCCTTTTACTTTACATTTGTCATCCACCATTTTGACAAACTGTGCATGTCCGTAAAAAAGTTCTATTGTTATGTTTGTATCTCTTTTCGAAATATCCATTTCATTTAGAGGTCTAAAACGATGTAAATGTTTCACCAGTTCATTAAATCGCTGTTATTGATTTCAAGACTGATCAAATCATATAATGACTGTATCTCAGCTAAGATATCGTTTAAAATGAATTTCTGTAATCCCCGACCTATTTGTAAGAAACATTGTCTTTTTTGTTTTCTGAAAAGTGAGTGTATACTTTTATCTCAAACGATACAGGAGCGTGATTAGAAACTTGCTGAAAATCATGAACGCAGAATTTCTTTATATTATCAAAATTTATAAACTGTGTTAACAATAAATTTATCACACTTTGTCCATTGTATGTAGGGCAGATTGATTTACCTATACTCGAATCATGCCCTGGTCAACCGTTGTATACGCAATCCTTGTGATTTACAAATAGCGAGTAGTAGTTTTCCATATCTATTGACCTTCTGTAACGAACCTTCTTATTAGTGTGTAATTTAAATGTTTTCGTTAAAATAATTCTAGTAAAGTTTATCAAAGTTTCTACTTCCGGTTTCCCGATTCGATGTTTTCAACGCCGGCATTCCATTATTTTAGCCACATGAATATAAAGAAGCATTAAATCGTAAGTGTAAATAGTTTAATTTATCATATTTCATTAATTTAATTCATTAATTTGATTTAAATGCTTTAATCACGGTCATTTAGTCTCTCGTATTAGCTGACACACCTTTGACTATATTTATTTAATGGAAATGGTTTCGTCCTGGAAGATTCTATGTTTTGTCGGTCACGTGTCCTGTAGAAAAGTATATAAGGCGGGTCCGCTCGGATTTTCAGGGAGTCTGTTGTCAACTGTCATCAGGGTAAGATCTCAGCACAAGTATACCGTTGTTGATTGTTAGGCTTTGGTATCTCGATGCAAGTTCTGTCTCCCGAGTAGTCACCTAGCATTGTTAGGGGCGAAAAGATTCAGAACATTCTTGATACCATGGGTTCTGATACACCCTGTTATATGGGTTTGGGAGCTTATTTAGCATCAATATCGTTTGCTTGTCTGTCGGTACAGAGATTATTACATGGGTAGGGCTTGATCATCTTATTAGGATATTTCCATTCATCAGCTGTTAATATTAGGTGGCCCGAGATATCATTTTTAGATGGTTTTCATCCCTTTAATTTTGCATAGCCCAGGCAGGGTTAATTGTAGGGTTTCATGACCGGATATTTTAGATTTTTATATTTATTTTAAACCAATCTTTGTTGATTATATTGTTTGATCCCCGTGATTTTTGTGTCACCATAATCATTTTTATTGAATCATTGGTCTCTCTAATCATCGGCTAGGTAAGCCTAAGGAAAATTAAGTATATGTACATATTTAGAGATAGTTAACCCCGATACACGTTACACTTCTATCAACGGACACACGCGCCATTGGAATATCAATATCATCGTTTCCTTCAATATTTTATGTTCTATCGTTTCTAACATTCTGATTTTAAACATATCCTTGAATTCATATCACCAAATATATAATACTCCTAAATTTTGAAAGTAGTTAACTTCACTTTCAATTTTCTGAAAATTGTCTATACATGTATTGTTTAATTATATCGTATACCGGAGAATTGACTGGTGGAAAATAAGATATCGCACCAAATAAATATATTTTGGTTTTTAAAAAGAAAATCTAATTTTTACCATAAAATAGAGTCAGTATCGTTTCTAATAAGTTGTATGTCTTTTAAAATACTGTTACGTGCAGACACAAGAGTACGTACCTTCACTAGTGCGTCTTGTTCTCATGAAATTTCGGAATGAGTGTAAAAGTTTAACATTTAAATCTAAATTTAGTCTTACTTGTCCATGTCTTACTCATGAAAATTAAATCATACTTGTGTAAAAAATCAGAAAAAGTCATCATGTTCTTGTTTTAATTGCGTTAACCCCTCTACGTTCCAATCGACATATCGTATTACACTCTCAGACTAGAGGTCAGCATAAGACTGCCATATAAGCGTCAACAATCGGCCGCTTCTTCCGGGTCGCGAGACACCCACATGCAGTAACACACTGCTCTAATCTTCCAGCTGCACTCCTTCATCTGGAATACGATGCTAAGTAATGACTTATCCCTGTGTTCACAATGCTACTGGTTTCCGAGTCTGGATCCGACTCCCGCTCCGTGATATAACCTGCCATTAACGGCGGCCAATGATACGAGTACACACACACACACACACACACACACACACACACACACACACACATGTACACACGTCTTTATCTGGTTCCTATGACTTCCGGTTGGTATTGTTGGCTCACAAACTATATTTTACGGTGATGTTTACAAGTTTACAGAGTCGAACTATATTAAACTAAAGCTATTTACTTACTTACAATCGGAGAATGTTAATGCATTTGAGATACTATCTTTGTAGCCAATGGAAGAGGTTGTGTGTATCATTTTAAATTGCAATGCGTTTCCAAAGCCTAAAGACAAAAGATATGGTATGCTTTTTTCCTTAAAGGCCAGTGGTGCTGGAAAAATATGGCGTTCATTTGGAAATGGAAGCAAAATAACTCGACAACGATAATTATTCCCATAAACGCAGGGACGGGAGGACGGACAAACTGACAAACATACAAATTCTATTGCATTCGTGTAGAAATAGGTTGTATTGATAAAATATGTTTTTGCATAAGGGCACATAGTCTTGATCCACAATAACTGGTGTCCTATTTACTCATGATCTGATGCCTATAGTATCTAATTTGTATGTTCTCGTATCTAAACAAGATGTAGGTTGGCCACATTGTTTCCATTGAGAAAAAAACTGGAAAATATATCTTTGAGCTATAGAATATTTTAAGGAGCCATTGTCAATCGTAACTTACAGATAAAGACATCTAACGCGGTATAATCTCAATTCATATACCTATTGAGATCGATTGAGAGTGAATTTTCTCTTCTTTCAACATTCATATTAGCAACAATAAAGGGAAAAATGCAAAACAAAATCCCGATATATATCTTCTTTGAAAAATTGAAGAAAATCCTCCTGTTATGAGATTTGGTGATTTTAATTTAGTAAATTATGACCCCTTTTGAACTTAAACATTTTGATTAAAGTAAAGCGTCAATAATAAGCTTTGGAATAGTCTAGTGTGCTGTCTTACGGACAACTCCTGTTGTTCTTTGCAAATATCATTTATATTCATAATTCCTTGATTACTTACCTGCATCATTTGGCTCTTCATGTATTAGTAGCATGACACGTTATCATCACTCCAATTGTATGTCAGGTCATATAAAGCACAACATGCTCAAGGTGAGCTTTTGTGGTCACCTTGTGTCCTTTTTTATGCGTCGACATCAATTTACTTTAAGACATATATTCTGAAACCACAGGGTAGAAATTGATGAAACTTAGTATGAATGATCTTTGGTATGCATTTCACCAAAGATGTTAAAATGAATTTCATCCATTTAGAACTGTTGTTGCCATGGCAACCAACAGAATTTTATCTTATAAACTTAAAGAGTTTCTCCTCTAAAACTAAGAATAGTAAGAATTTAATGTCGTTTGGCACAAATTGTCTCATTATAGTGCTCTACCATAAGTTAAAATAAAATTGATCCCTTAAAAATGACACCCCTAAGAGATCGGCTAATTTCCTCATATACACTATATAGAAATTTCAAAATTCCTCCTCAAGGAATTTAATATCATTTGACAGAAACGGTCACCTCTTAGTGCTCTAACAAAATTTAACAAAGGGGCTCGACTCATTTCCTTTTATACTCTATACAGAACATTTCACATATTTTTCTATCAACCCAAAAGTCAGAACTTTATGTCATTTGGTACAAATGGTCAACCCAATTGTGCTCTACCATATTTGCTTAAATTAAGTTTATCCCTTGGAAAATGAGACTTCTCTATATAGAAAATTTCAAATTCTTCTATCAATCAAATAGAATTTAATTACATTGGGCACAAATTTGTTCTACTAACATTGCGAAAAGAAAGTTGATTCCTTGAAAAATGCGGTCTGCAGAATGATGACTGACTAGTATTCTTTAGAATTATGTATATGGAATTTGAATCAACGCTGCTGAAGCTCACAAGGTAAAATCAAATGACCCGAATTGTTTTAATTGGACTAATGATACTCTAAGGCCACCATGGTCCTCTTCTTTCATGGTCAGATATAACAAAGACAAGGTGAGAATCGGGGGTATTAGTTGCCTTTAGTGATAACTCTAGCTATCGTCAGACAATACTTTGACCTAGCGTTTGGTGCACGTTTGCAAAACAAAAATCTCATGATTATTCTTGTAATGGTTTAGTGATAAATTTAGAAATCCATGCTTTTATTTATAAACATTACTATGACATGGCGTAAACTTATGCAGACGCTTGCAAAACAAAACTCTCATATTACATAATACTTTTACGCGTCAGGGGACTTTTCTTTGTGTCTCAATGCTTCCCTGCCCAAAGGAGGTTGAAATACTCTGGTATTGTAATGTCAATATAACCCACACATACTGCATGCTCATGTAAACTTCCTGTTCATTTAGAGTTATATATCTTAGGGTAACATTTTACTGGCTCGTGATAGCAACCTTATCTTGAAATTTGGTTCATCTGTAAAATGTAAAAAAAAAAAAAAAAAAAAAAAAAAAAAACGCATTGTGTTGTTCTATGTGGTGGTTAATGGTTATGTTGTTGTTGCTTCTATATTAAACAACGATTCTTACCTAAATATTTTAAAATTCTGGTAACAATAAATTCCTTCTTTTACAATCAGTGCACTAAAGAATACATGATTTTCAATATTACTTTTTAGTCCTTAACGGAAAGATAATGATCTATCAGTGCATGTCTTACTGACATCCTTGGGTGTAAATACAATGTACATACATTCTGCCATTTTGAAATATATGTCCTTGCTCGCCGCAAACATACGTGTGTATTTATTTCATGATTTGTTTTCTGCGCATGCATTTGTTTCCACCCCAGATAATGTGCAATCAAGTTTGCACTATATGAATACACTAATACTGTAACGTATCCTCGCTGTATATTATCAAATTACACGTAACCGTGGTTGCATTTTGTAAGGAATGTGAAAACAATGCAATCTCGGTTATATGGGCCACAGAATATTTCACTTGTGAAATAGTACAAGAAAAGAGTCAACGTCACCGAGAAAAATATGTCAAAGAGAAATATTCAAACTGGAAAGTTACAGCACAAAACTAAATGAGGCCTTACATGATTCTCCCAAAAATAATTTCCTCAAAAAGCATTTATTTTTATATATAAATGTCAGGGTATAAACAGTTTCGAAACCTTACGTGTACAACGTCGATACGGAACGAATGAGCTACATACATGTGAATTGATAGATTGGTTATTGTGTATGAGATTTAGTGCAGTCATACTATAAGAATACACTCCACTAATAAAAATAAATGTTACATAAAAGGTATGTATCGCGGACATCTTATCAAATCATTATTTTGCATCACAACCCCAGACACAAACTATTCCATACAGATGTTCATTGTCGCCCAAAATTCTTATCTGAAACCGAAGACGACAAAGAAATGAAACCAAATGTTTATAAGAACCAACCATCAATCCGTCGAAAACGTGAGAATTAATGCAGTCTATTTCTAGAGCTTCAAGAACTTATCATTTTGCTTCCATATCTGTTACAGTGTATTGGCTATATTTCTACATGCAAACAAATAACATATGTAAACAATTTGGGTAACACAGTTTTCACAATTTGCCATAACTCAACTGATTCAACCCAGACCTTCAAAATGTAAATTTCACCGGAAACGACTTTCAAAGGATTACAAATTATACTATATATTGTCTCTACAGAATATATATCGTTTTTGAGATAAACGATTATTGAAATATGTATGACCTTGACCTTTGCGATTTTCCGGAAACAGAAGTGATTAGTCACCAAAGGAGCTTATTTTGCACTTTCAGTGAAAAGTTCATACAAATCAGTCTAACAGCAAGCCCTGCAAAGCTTAAACACCAATTAATTTTATTTAAAACTTTAAAAGCTTTTAATATCTTGACGTCAAATGAAATCACGTAACGGCAGTGTTCAAAAAATAGAAAATAGACTTCAGTACGTGTAAGTTGCCCAAATTTCATGTTTCAAGCACAACTGGAAGCTTCAAAACGCTTAAAGACATTGAGGTCCTAGGTTCGAAACTTGTTTATGCCATAGAACCTTAGCCTTTTCGAAATTGGGAAAACGTATATGGATGGGCACATTTATGTCTTGATTTACACCCTCTGTGAAAATTTAGAAATCATACAATTATAACTGGCGGCGGGAAAGCGCGAACAAGATTTTACATTTAAATTCCAAATACGTATAAAATCGCTTCCAATTGAAATTAGACACCAATGGTTCGAATCTTGGATTCGCATTAACACCTTTGCCTTTTCAAATTTGGAAAAACTGACACCGCGATGTAAAACTAGAGCGTAAAATATACATTCTTTGAAATTTTGATGTAAATCGGTCCAGAAATAATGGCTGTAGATCGCGTACAAACATTTTTAGACGACGTCATTCTTGGCGTCAAGACACGTCATGGCAAATAAAAATCATCGAAATGCAAAAGTAACTATGTGAAGCATATGCTATTAAATTTCCAAGGTGCTCGGACGTTTGTAATACATGGAAGGCAGAAAGTCCTAATAAGAAAAAAACATAACAAACCCAAAAGGACTTTCTGCTTGAGGCCTCAAGCATCCTAAACCACATTCTCTCGCATATGCATCGCAATTCACCTTTCAACACGGGCACTCTTTTCCTGCGTAGGAACGTCCGGATGGTGGGTAACCAACCTAGTAACCGCTTTCCTTTTTTTAACTTCAAATTGCTAGATTTCCATATACAAGCCAATATCCGAAAAGCATTAATATCTGCCATATTTGATGACGTAATCACTTGAAATTTTCACGACTTTTTGCACATCCTAGGTTGCGTCATTCCTGCAAATTTGGACTTCATACATCAACTTGCTAATTTTTGATGATTTTTTTAAATAATTCATGCTTTAATATTCATGACGTCACAATTACGTGACCAAACAAATATTTCTGGCAGTGAACATCACTTCACTTTTAATATGATAAAATCATAATAATTGACTCAAAGTTCATGAAGCTACAGCGTTTCAATTTCGTTAAAAGTACACTTTTCGTTTTTCTGCCATAACTCAACCGTTTGAACCCCGATCTTCAAAAACTAAATATCAACTGAAAGGTCTTTCAAAGCACTACAAAATTTACTCAAAGTGTCAAGGTAGAATATTTTTCGTTTTTGAGACACCGATGGCCGAATGAAAACACCTAAAACTGACATATGACCTTGACCTTTGCGATTTTCCGGAAACGGTGGTCACCATACACGGTGGGACACGAGGTTAAACATTACTTGAAAGTAGCATGCCAATCCGTCAAAAATCAAGCCTGCAGGTCCTAAAAGCCGCTTATTTCGAAAGCAACATTTTTAATCACAGTGTGACGTCAAATGCCATCAAACGACATCAGTTGTCAAATAATACAAAGAAGACCTCAGGACACATATGCTGTCCAATTTTCACGCTTCTAAATCATCAGGAGACTTTGTAACCCGAAATTATATTTTATAACCAAAGTTTGAATCTCGATTTTGACATAAAATTTCGAACTTTCGGAATTTTGAAAATTCAAGAATGTATGCACATCTACATCCCAACTTACACCTTCTGTTCAAATATCAAGTCAATCGGATCAATATTGACAGCTGCTGAGCGCGAACCAAATTTGGTAGCTCATTTGAACTGTGACGCCAAATGTCGTCATATGAAGATGAAAATTGTTGCAGTCAAAAGGGCCAAAGTCACTCTAATTACTGTTAAAATTTCATGCTGCTGGTTTATTGGCAACCTGGTATAATTTGAACCTCAAAAGGAGGAAAAAAAATAAAAATAAGAAGAAAAAACACAACAAACCCAATAGGACTTTCTGCTTGAGGCAGAAAGCCCTAATTAGATGGATGGGTTGGTGGCTGAATGATGGAGGATAAAAAGGATGATGAATGGATGGTCTCGTGCTATCTTCAGCCTAATTAACACACACACACACACACACACACACACACACACACATTTACAAACGTCGGGTAAGTCTCAGTAATCAGAGTTTCCGTCCCATTACCAGGAAGTCATAAAGTCTTGCAGATATGTTGCTATTCATGTTTCAAGGCCATGTATGGTGATTTTTAATTTTTTTCATATATCAAACAAAAAATTGAAATAAAGAAGTGAAGGCTTAAAGGCTTATATACATATATATATCTTAAGTCTGTTACACCATCTATCAATCTGGTATGTTTTACTTTTATGCCATACATGAAATATAGTAAACTTGTATGATTTCGACATTCATATTTAGATCTAAACTGTATTTTAATTTTAATCATATTAAGTTATTACAGTTCTTGGGTAAAGCAAATTTAAATCAAATGCCGATTCGTTATATCGGTCGAAATGCGGAGGCTTTGTTATTGCTGGTGGGTGAGCGTGGAATGGAATTAAATACAAATTTACTTGATTAAATTGTAAACTTTACTATTTATATAGGGGAGACATATTGTTTTTGTCAGAGTTGTCTGTCCGTCCGTCAGCTATTTTATTAAAGAATATAATTATATTTTGACACGTTTGAACAGCCTCCACACTTTTCGAACGCAAGAAACGTTCAGTTCGTAAAAGAAATGCCTTGCTGTATTATGACTATGACGTTACATAATACAAACAATAATTGACATATACCTGTAAATGCCACGGTCAAAACAGGGAATATATAAAGCTGACAAAAAGTTATAGAATACGACAGTTGGCGACCAATACGTCTCTGTAACAGGTGTAATCTGAATGTTACACACACCTAAAAAAACTTGATATTCTTGTGTTCTGGATAATTGTAATTTACTTTTGATAAATATTACGAGAACATATTCTCTAATATGCATGGGACTTGCTAGCTATTCATTTCATATTATCGTAGTATGGGTAAAAGTAATGGTATTCATTACGGTTTCTATGCTTTTGAAACAGTGAATTTGACTATTTTCCTAAAGGAATCGGACTAGCATGCTGTTGCATTTATTATTTTGATTCTGATTTTATTATTTATGAAACTATATAGCTGCTGCATTATTCTGCATCTGCAATAGGGACATTATCATCTGTGGACACTTGCATGTAACTTTCATTTAGAATTAATTTTGATTGTTTTGTTTATTGATTTTGTTTTTTGAAGCCAAATGTCTACGTATTTTTACTTTATATGTGTATACTTGCTTTACATCAATCTATAAACGATTGGCTTGGCATTCTAAAATATTTTAGAAAATCACTGGTGCTTCATGAGGAAAGGAAAATATGGCATATCTAAAGTTGTGTTGGCGCTCATTCAAAATAGGTAATTATATATCAATGCAGTTTATTCGCACAATTGTTAGTTTCTGCATAAATTTAACTCACCTTAGCAAAGGTATTCAAGTTGAGCTTATTATTCTATAAAGAAACATTTCATTTTTTCTGAAGCTTATACTAGTAACCAGCATTTACTTTTATTTTGAACAGATCACCTCAAAACGCATACCCTTTAAGAGGCATCAAAGGTTGGGACTGCTCATCCCATGTGATTATTATCAAGTTCAGGTGGCCTGTCCGAAATATGGTTGTCTAATGTGGAAACCAGTTAAAATCCCAAGTGGCCTGTATTTTAATAGGCTTGTACTGCTCGGGCTCTTTGCAAAATATTCATAAGCTAATTTTTCTGGTAGCTAATTATATATGACGTGAATGTCGTTAACATTTAAGATGCTTGCATTATTTCCAGTCAATGAACTCAAACATACCGACAAACCCCGTATTGTTGCAGAAAAAAAATGATATGAATGTATGTGACTAAAACTTAAATAAAATATATTTAGAATATTTATCGGTAATAGTGTATACAGCCATTTGTGTCTGAATTAGAAAGTAATGTTTTATCACTTAAAAATTATCTTTATATACAGTGTTTAAGTTGAGTTGGATTGTTTGCCCAAACCGCTCATTAAGATGGTAAAATGAATTAACATTCACAGTTATGGGACATAGAAATAAAGAAAAAGTACAGTTAAAAAAATGCATGTAAAATTACATCTAATTTACAAAGGATTTTTTCCTGAAGTTGTTTTGTGATTACGTTCCTTGCTTTATGAGATAACCATATAACTCTTCATAACATAACATACATGTATAGATTAGACACTTAACTTAAAGGCCCATTATATTTCCTAACGATACATTTTTCATGAAAAAGAAAAAAAATTGCATTGATATATTGTAGACTAACGCCAATGGTACATAATGTGCAAATATCTGCTGAGATATAACAGTTATACACATTTAAAATGTTGATCAAATCTCGCTATTTAATATTTTGTTTGATGTCAAAATACCCCCTTTGATTACATTTTGCACTGGCGAGTATTCCAGAAGGTCCGTAATCGGAAATAATTTGAATTTTGAAAAACCGTCGACGAATCACAGTTTGTTTATCTGCTCCTTCATTAATATATGTACTAGCGAAACATTGAAAACGTCAGATATTTGACGAAGATATGCAGAATATGCAAATCAGGAATTGAATAATCGGTAGTAAATGATTATTTCTTACTTACTACGCCGTGCGATTGACTTTGACTTTTCTCCAGTTTACACTTCAGCAAAAACCGGATATTCCATTCGACCTTATCGCCTGTCAAATAGCACGTCGCTTCGGTTGACTTATATAAACCACGCCTCCTTAGCAAGAGGAATCAAGTGCACAATTTTATCAATCTATAAATAGAGACTGTGACGTCACTAGCTTCTTTTAACTCGCGGAAATATAATATTGACTGCTGGTATATATATGTCACGTGTAATCTTGCGAGTAAATAATGAATGAGTTTAAATAGACAACTATGTAGTTTCAAACGAAATAGGTGGCACTTAAACTCAGGGTGTTTTAGCAAGAATAATTTTGTTTCTTGAATTAATAAAACACAACAAAAGCAGTGTGGCGTAGACTTTACTGTCAAACGGAGCGGGATATTTGTCCTTGTCATCATGGTCTACGAACGTGTGGCTTTTAACGACATTTAGCCATTTTAATTGCGGTACTTCTTCATGTAGGAATTATATAAAATCCTCGAATACCATTTCAAAACCTTTCCAAAACGCACCGCTGACACCCTTTATAGGGATAATGTTTTTTTTAAAGTCCGTCTCAGCCGACACTTCCATCACAATAGTTAACTGTGAACTGAGCAAAATCAATAACCAGGTGAAGCCAAGGGGCGGAGCTACGTTCTGATTGGCATACATGGTGCCTTTTGTTTTCTACTGTAAGCAGGAAAGCGACCACAGTTTTATCGATGTAAAATTATTGGAAAAGTCAAAGTCAATCGCACGGCGTAGTATGCGTTGTAAACGAGCATGGACACGTTGCATTTCTTAACAAATCTGTAATATATTTTGATTTTTCTGCCCGAAGAATATACACTGGATTTGGAAGAATAATGGGCCTTAAAATATACATTTATATCAAAGCATACTATTTTGTTGTAAAAATAATACTATTTTTTTCTTTTAGATGCAAAGGTCATGGTACCATTGTTTCTCACAGTCATGTTACTGATAAAACTCTATTTAAGTAAAACTGTAAGTACCTTTTGTTTAATAATTTTTAATAATAATAATAATAAGAAGAAGAAGAAGAAGAAGAAGAAGTAGAAGAATAAAGAGTTGACGATACGATCGATGAATTCAAACTCCTTTAAAATATAGACAGAGATGAGTCCAGTCATTTTATTTTCATGGATAATGTGTATTTCACGGTTTGAGAGAAGGGAGAGTGAGCTTGTTGGTTATTGCAAACATATTTCTCTATATAAAATACGCAAATGAGTAATTCTTTGTTTTATACAGTTAACTTAAAATTTTTCTCAGGATACCATTACATTTGAATTAAAAACGAATGGACTAATTTACTAGATTGATATTTATCATTAAATATAAGAATGGTGAGAAACATTCATAGAATGAGTCATATACATTCATAATGAAATGATTCTGACGTCACAGCCGGTCACAGCCGTTTCCTGTTTTGTGTCGTCCGCACCCTTATGTTAGTGTCGTGCTACCAAGACGCACGAAGTTTCAACCTTTATTACATAGTCTGCGAATGTGGTAAAAAACTGAAAAACAGGATATAACATGTCTTAAGGTAATAATCAAATGACTAGATAGGTATATGTAGCTTAGATGATGCTTGTACAAGTTATATTTAAGAAAATATCCAAACTGTACCAGAATAGCCCCCCCTTTAACAGTTAACACCAGTTGCACTTCATATAACAACAAACGGTTGCCAAGTTACAACATATCCCTAAATGTAAGTTATGTTACTGACTATACAAGCATAAACCAAACTAAAATACATCCAACATAATAATCTTGCTAGCTTGAAATGAGTCAAAAACAAAACAATCTAGTACATTAATCTTGTATGACCAACAGACAGTTGTGGGTTCGAACCCCGTTGGAGGCAAGAACTCTTCATGACCTTCCCGGGCGCAAAGTACTGGTCCAACCCAGGAACCGTCGAAAAGGATTAGTATAAGTTGTAAGAATTTGTTTCCCAAACGACGTAAAATAAATAAGTTTAAACTAAACTAACCAACAAACGGGTATCCATATCTAAAAACAAGCATAACGTTTGATATATCATCATTGATGAAACAAAGATCTAGAGGTTACCAATACTATAGTCAATTTCCTATACTTGGTACGATACTATTGTATGCGAATCAGGTCAGGTCGCGAAAACATGTTGCACTCGTGAAATCGTTATATAACTTGGTTAATACAAAGTAATACAAATTAAAATGGTGGAAAACAATGCATTATAAAACAACAAAGCTTACACCGTGTGAAGCTACGCAGCTACCAATTTGCATTTTACGAGACTGAAAATCTTCAGTATACGTTGGAACAAAACGAACCCATACGTAACGAAAGGGAGTTAAATTGGCGAAAAGGTTAACACGGCAGTCAATGTTATACCAGTGTTATACCAAATCTAGCCAATACATACAAAAAATAGCAAAATTAAAATATCTCAAGAAGCTTAATTCTTGAAACAAACGTTCTAAAACAGTAAGTAAGTAATTGAAAACCACAGCGATTCATTGTTCACGTGGAGAACAATATATTGCACTGAATTGTGAAGTTTCAGATTAATGACATCAGTGTGGATGCCCATTCTAAGCGACAAAATGTTACGGGAGGGGCATTCATATCTTTCTTTTTAGCTCACCTGAGCACAACGTGCTCAAGGTGAGCTTTTGTGATCGCCCTTTGTCCGGCGTCCGACGTGCGTCGTGCGTCGTCAACAATTTGTCTAGTTAACACTCTAGAGGCCATATTTTAGGCCAATCATCATGAAACTTGGTCAGAATGTTTTTCATAAATCTTGGACAGTTAATTGGGTTGTGGGCAAAAAGTAGGTCACGAGGTCAAATCTTAGTAAAACATTGTTATCACTCTAGAGGCCACATTTTTGACCCAATCTTCATGAAACTTGGTCAGAATGTTTATTTTCATAACATCTTGGACAAGTTTAACTTTGGGTTGTGTGGGGTCAAAAAGTAAGTCATGAGGTCAAATCTTAGAAAAACCTTGTTAACACTCTAGAGGCCACATTTTTTACCCAATCTTCATGAAACTTGGTCAGATGATTTTCTTAAATCTTGACGTTCGATTTTGGTCATGTGTCAAATCAATTTGGAAACTTGTTACACCAGAGGCCATTTTTGCCAATCTCATGAAACTTGGTCAGATGTTTTTTTCAAATCTTGGACAGTTAATTGGGTTGTCAAAAGTAGGTCACGAGGTCAAATCTAGTAAATTGTTATCACTCTAGAGGCCACATTTTTGACCCAATCTTCATGAAACTTGGTCAGAATGTTATTTTCATAACATCTTGACAAGTTAACTTGGTGTGTGGGTCAAAGTAGTCATGGGTCAACAAAGAAACTGGGTTAACACTTAAGGCACATTTTTGCCCCAATTTTCATGAAACTGGTAGAGTTTTTCATATCTGAAATTCGATTTTGGTATGTGGTCAAAAGTATAAATCTTAGGAATTGTACATTAGAGCACTTTTGCAATTTATGGAACTGTCAGAATGTTTGTTTTATAATGGACAGTCAACTTGGTCATTGGTCAAAAGTAAATCTATGTGAAAAATCCAACATATGTTGCTCATTTATAATCAGGTGAGCGATTCAGGGCCATCATGGCCCTCTTGATTACAATATCGATCTTGTCGTTATCAACTATAAGAAAATTTATGGAGTTCTAGGAAGCCATTTTTGTTCGCGTTTTAATATACGATAGTTATAAACTTTTCTTGTTATAAAAGGCATATAAAGATGCACAGATATCTGAACGTCTCATGGTGCTTCAAACACCAAAACATCAACACCCCCAGAATGTGACAAACCTGACCCACTACTACCACGATGGTAAATGGCTACAAAAACCAACTTTCATCAGTGGAGGGATTTCGGACTTCTTCCTGTATGACGCTTCTGTGACCAACTCTTCGTCCACAGCTTCCTGGGACAGGGTACACGTGTACGGTTATTGGTCGAGACAGATGATCAATTCGTCTGTCAGATGTTGTCTTAAGTCTTACGATCAAGTGGCCGAAACCAGTGATTTGATTAAAAGATATGAAAGTCATTTTAAACATCTCAAGTTCAGTATATTTGACTTTGTCTGTATCGTACCTGTTGAACTAAGTGGGCGTCCTATAACAGGAGCTGCTATTCTTCCCGGAGAAGGCTACTCCTGCACAGACGAGGTCATTCCCTACAAGAAACCGTTTCATGTATACCGACAACAAGACAAAACGATCGGTGAGATTCCTCATTTTGGTATTTAAAAAAAAATATATTTTTTAATTTTGTTGGAATGAAATTAATTTGAGTATATCTAGAGCATGCGCATTTGCTTACCAATTCACGTCTGATAAGAATAACATTTCCAAGATACTAATCTCGATAATAAATTCTAATTCTGACGTCACGTATTTAACCTTTACTTCATAGAGACTCATTTTGACGCGATGGCAAACAGCAGACCCAGATCAAACAGCTCCTATAGAAGCTGTCTGGTCAGGGTCCTATAGAAACTGTCTGGTCAGGGTCCTATAGAAGCTGTCTGATCAGGGTCCTATAGAAGCTGTCTGGTCAGGGTCCTATAGAAGCTGTCTGATCAGGGTCTCCTCTGTTTGGTCATACAATATTGTAACTCAGATTCTACTCAGTCTGTGTAGCAAAAAAAGAATTCATGATTCCATATACCAATTTCAAGTTCAGTTAATTAATATTCATCAAGTCATAAATTTGTATATGAATATTCATGCGGTAAAGGATTCATTCACATCATTTTTGCAATTTGTGATTAGTCAATAGGCTGCATATTAGATTTTTCTTTACTGACAACATTTATATAATTGATTTTAATTGACACCACAATAAAGTGAGCAAACAGTGTGTAATCTATATCTATATAAACATTGATATATCAATCGTTAAGAAGGCCTCTCTGACCGAGTGGTATCAGTCCCTGACCTACTCTGATGTAACCCCACCGTTGTTGCCCCGGGTAACGATTTCAAGTGACTCCCTAATTCAAGATCCCAGACAAACATAAAAACGTTTTTCAAATGCCCTATACAGAATTATAAAAATGTTTTCATGTTTTCCCAGGAAGGGGTGAGGGAGTTCAAGTGTCCTTATTTAGTTACAATTAAAATCAAATTTAGGAAAAACAAATATTCAAAGATATAACATATATAAGTTATACTTGTAAGCGACACATTTTAAGTATAAGTTATTAAATAAACTTTAAATTTAATGGAACCAAATGGGGGGGGGGGGCGAAGGGCATTTTAGTTTTTTTTTCGGGGGAAGAATTTGAAAACGTATTTAAGTTATAATTAAATTTTTTAGCCGCAAATAAATTCAAGTAAGGTAAATCCATTAAATTCGTACTATAAGCTGTCACATCACTATTCGACCTTCACAATTTTAGAACACCTAGGGTAAGATTTAATAAAGAGTGTGACTATTTTAATGCAAAGATTCCACCAATTTGTAATAAGCCGGGTTTTGTATTACTTACATCTCGCGATGACGGTAAATTCAACATAAGTCGTGAAGATACATATATTGTAAATATACCGATTTCGTTTGACAAAAGTCGCTAGTTCTGTATGATGCCGTTTCCACAATTCGTCATAGTTATTTCAACTGTGAGTTTAATTGAAACTTATTTTGTATGGGGTATCAAACTGCTCAGCTAGGCTTTAATAAATTCATATTTTTTTCCGCTTTTAACAGGTTATTCGTGTAAAATGGTGTATGGATCAGTATCATTCGAATTACTTATAGAATGGATGGAGATAATGCGATACCTCGGTGTTGACAAAGTTGTCGTATATACAGATGTATCTCTAAACCCGGACACTCTTAGAGCTCTCTATTATTACGAGCAGATTGGATTTGCTATTGTCATACCGTATTCATCACCCCCTGCCTGTAAGTACTTTTTAGCTTTATTACAATATGGCGCTATATATAAGTATACAATTAATACATAAACACTATCAATAAATGATGCTGCAAAATATTTATTTCCATATATTGTAATTGAGCATTACTACAAGCTAGCGCAGAAAAGTTCGATTCAGCAAATTCTTTGGAGACGGCATATATTTTGGATTTTATATTTCGTTTTGGCAATGTAGTAACCGAAACACATTTTTTTTTTTGCCAGTGCAAACACGCGCACTCTCTCTCTTTGCGTTAAACGACATGATATAAAATCATCGAAAAAATGAATGTTTTCTGTTTCGTAATGCTGTACCAGGCCCTGCATCAACCAGAGGCGAATTGGTCAAACAAAATATTTTCTTCGTGCTCAATGTGACGATTTTACATTTTTTCAAGATGGCATCTTGCGTAGAAAACATCTATTTACCATTAAAACAAAGATCATTCTGCAAGATTCAGGCAAATAAGAACTAAATGAACTTTAATTTTAAAATGTTTTTAGACAAGCTAAAGTGCAAAACATTACTGTATATGCTTTTGATTACTTCTGGTTTGTATTCCATGAATGCTACGTTCTAATTATATATTCAACATGAAATTTACAATTTATACGAATAATATTCTTCAATTTCTATGGTTGCAATACGTTTGTTTTTGTTTCCATCAGACCGTCTGCCATTGGATAAATCTAAAAAGATACCCGAGATCTGGGAAGAAGGAGAACATCTTGTACATGACGCAGCTCAGAGACTTGGTGGTTATAGATTTTTTAGCATAACTGACTTGGATGAAATATTTGTCCCGACCAGGAATAGAAATTTGAAGCAGTTTCTGGTAAGCTGATACTTTTTGACCAACACTTAATGCAACAAGGTAAAAAACAACAAAAATAAAATAAAACAACAACAACATAGCAATATAAATCATTTATTTCTTTTCTAAATTCTACATAAAGTTAAACTATTAAGATCTAAGTGACACATACCATTGATCCACCTGTCATGGGTATTTTTCAGGACTATATATTTATTGACATACTGAAGAATACCATTTGGTCAACTTAATTGCAAGTTTTAAAAATACATTGACAGAAGCTTCTTACCGATCACTTTTTAAATTATCTCTTTTTACTTTTTTTTTTACATCATAGCTTACTGCCAACGTAATTCACAGCCACTTTCATTGAAATTTTGCACATATAGTTCACCTTATACATACCCGAAAATGAAAAAAAAAAAAAAAAAGAAAATTCCCAAGGTTTTGAGTTATTTCATATATCAAAAATGATCGGCTAGAAGTTTTCGTCAGTGCAAATCAGTAAATATATAAAATTTGACAGACAAATAAAAATGTTTTTAGCATTTCTACGTTATACTCCTCCATGCCATATTCTTCCTTGTAAAACCAGGACACTGGTACAATAAATGCAGATAAAATAAGTTTTTAGAAGCGAAATCTTCTAAAGCCAGACAGCGTTCGCCTCGGGAGCGGGAGGTCGTGGGTTCGATCCCCGGCCGCGACATACCAAATCGTAAAAAATGGTACTGTTATAGCTCCTTTGCTTGGCGCTCAGCATATAAGGGTAGTTGCAGGACTGGTTGGCTCGATGTCAGGATAATGTGACTGGGTGTGGTATCATGCCATATGTTTACGGCGTGATACTGAAGTTTGACAGCACTATGTCTCAGGTAGACATCGTCTCCAAATGACTGAAATACTGTCGGTGGGACGTTTAAACCCAACAAACAAACAAACATAAAGTCAGACCGTGGATTTTCAACTTACAATCACATTACCGCCACTTATCCATACATTCGCATTGAAAAATAGTACCACTGGTTGTAGAAGTCAACATTGCAGTTTTGATAAAAGTAAGATATATTGCAGGATTTTGAAAGCATTGGGTATAATCACAATTTCTGTGCAAATAAAACTGTAAAAGATGCAAGTTAATAATTTAATGTTTATCCGCAGTTTCTTTCGTTAAACTACCTATAAATAACCTTATTTGCACCACAAATTTACGGCTGTGGAATGAGCTCAAATGGTAATAGCGTCGATTTGTATTTTGTTCTTGCAAGGGGTCGTGAGTTCTAGTCCAGCTGAGACCGTTTTTGTTTTTTTTTTGTTCTTTTTTTATTCTTGGGTTATATATTTAGATTTTTTTTTAATTCTAGTTTTTATGTTCCCATTATTTTGCGTTTGTTAACCTTTTGGTTTAAATCATAGACCACAAGACCCTGATATTCAGTAAAAAAATCGATCTCTCTATAATTATTTATAGAGAGGTTGATTTTTCTAATATGAGGGTCCTGCACATAGACAGGTTTGGTTATAAGGTCAAAACAGTAGAAATGAGAGGGGGACAGTATGTTTAATGTAAGCCGTCAATTGAAAATTTTTGTGTTTAATC
>CM037793.1:14849307-14899307 GCA_021229015.1 Solen grandis
TTGTCTTGTTAGAGTCTCAAATGACTGAAGTGTCTCTAGTCGCATCTGTATGTCATAACTCAGAAAGTAGTTAAGGGATTGAATTTATACTTTTTACAATGGTCAAACTTTACTTACCAAGAACAATAACTCTACCTTGTCCTATTTTCTTACTTTTCTATTAAAATTATTTCTGTCTGCATCAAATTCATGAAGTATTAAAGGTAAGGTATTGAGAGGATCAATACTAAGAACCACTATTCCTTTTCCATTTTTGCTTTATTTGACAGAGATCAAAATAATCTATCTTACCTGCTGTTTTATTAAGATTTAACTTCCCTGATCTTTTACATGCATACCAAAAAAAATAAAGGGATTGCCTTTATCATTCACACTTTTAACTTTCGCTTCTGACAGTGCTCTCAGTGCTTTGATTTTTAATTTCTCATCAGTACATGAATGTTCAATATGATCCATAGATGATCATTTATCAACAAGAAAATGACGAAAACCAAATATTACCTAAATAAATTGTATTTATTTTTAACAAACATAATGACACAGGGACATTGAAAATCAGTATTTATTTCAGCAATAAATCTTAACTACACAAGGCAGGAAAATATTGATCAATAGATAACTACATACATATACCTATTTATAATTGTAACGTGGAGTGACTAAAAGAAAAAAAAAGCCACTGCTTGTATTTGAATCAGCGGCGCACTACACTTACATAAAAAAATGAGTTCGATTCAAATGGAGTTTATTTTTATTAGGAGTGGACTACCTTAGTTGATCATAGTGAACATGAATTGCAAAATTTATTGTGTACTTATATAAGAAGAATTGCATATGCATCTGCATTAAAAAATTGATAAATAAGTCATGTACATTTTTAGCTCACATGAGCACAACGTGCTCAAGGTGAGCTTTTCTGATCGCCTTTTGTCCGGCGTCCGTCGTCCGTCGTCCGTGCGTCCGTGCGTCCGTGCGTCTGGCGTCAACAATTGCTTCAAACAACATCTCCTCCTAAACGGCTTGGCCAATTTGAAAAATATTTTGCAGGAATGTTCCTTGGATGAAGCTCTACTAAAGTTGTATAAATGGTTCTGGTCCATCGCATAATTAGGTCACAGGAGCTAAAAATAGATTTTAAAAATGAAAATTTAAAAAATCTTCTTCTCTGAAACCACAAGGCCTAGCCTTTTGATTTTTGGTATGTAGCATGATCTTATGACTCTCTACCAGGATTGTACAAATTATGACCCTGGGGTCAAAATTGGCCCCGCCCCAGGGGTCACTTGATTTCACATAGGCTAATATAGAAAAAACTTGAAAAAATCTTCTTCTCCGAAACCACAAGGCCTAACCTTTTGATTTTTGGTATGTAGCATCATCTTATGGGCCACTACCAAGATTGTACAAATCATAGCCCTATGGTGATAAATGACCCCGCACCAGGGGTCACTTGTTTTACATAGAGTTATATAGAAAAATCTTAAAAAATCTTCTTCTATGAATCCATAAGGCCTAGAGCTTAGATATATGGTATGTAGCATCATCTTATGGGCCACTACCAAGATTGTACAAATCATAGCCCTATGGTGATAAATGACCCCGCACCAGGGGTCACTTGTTTTACATAGAGTTATATAGGAAAATCTTAAAAAATCTTCTTCTATGAATGCATAAGGCCTAGAGCTTAGATATTTGGTATGAAGCATCATCTTATGGGCCACTACCAAGATTGTACAAATCATAGCCCAATGGTGATAAATGACCCCACACCAGGGGTACTTGTTTTACATAGAGTTATATAGGAAAATCTTAAAAAATCTTCTTCTATGAATCCATAAGGCCTAGAGCTTAGATATTTGGTATGTAGCATCATCTTATGGGCCACTACCAAGATTGTACAAATCATAGCCCAATGGTGATAAATGACCCCACACCAGGGGTCACTTGTTTTACATAGAGTTAAATAGGAAAATCTTAAAAAATCTTCTTCTATGAATCAATAAGGCCTAGAGCTAAGATTTTTGGTATGTAGTAGCATCTAATGGTTCATTACAAAGATTTTCAAAGTCTTGGCCCTACGGTGATAAATGACCCTGCGCCCAAGTCTTCTCTGAAACCATATGGCCCATTGCTTAGATATTTGGTGTGTAGTATTGTCAGGGGTAAAATGTTTTAGATTAAGTTATATCAGAATCCTTGTCTGTTTAAAAACCTTGACATCAGTTGAAGCAATGGTACTCAGGTGAGCGATTCAGGGCCATCATGGCCCTCTTGTTTCATTTTCCACGGGAGTCATAATTATGACATACTGAATCGTTTTAACTTGGAATCTACGAAATGTACAGAAAACAACATCGTAAGTCTGCATCTTTATTTGTGTATCTAACCAAGACAGAAAGGCAGGTAGATGGAGTCATTCAACCATCCCTACACACAATTTCAGAATGAGATCTTTACTCGAAATAAACGACTAGGAGCGATTGAATTCGAACTCAGTTTTTAAAAGATTGGGGAAAAACAGACTCAACATCTGATCTCTTGATAGGGCAGTATCTTAACACGTAAGTATATATTATTGTGTTTATATAGTTGAACCTGTTTAGCTCCACCTGTATTAAGGAACCACCATACTAAAGCATTTTGTTTTATGTTTAACCTTCATTTAGCAGTCACCTCTGTTAAGCGGTAACTTTCTCTTCTTCTCTTGACTGACCGCTTAACACAGGTTTGACTGAACAAATATATTAAGTAAAATAATAGCTTGGGCAATATATATATAGTTGAGCCTGTATTAGCGTTCACTTGTATTGATATTACTCAACTAGTATATTGTTATATGTTAAACCTTCGTGTAGCGGCCACCTCTGCTAAGGGCCACTTTCACTGGTTTCCTTGCCCGCTTAAGACAGGTTTGACTGTATTCAGAAAACTGAATACTGAAATTTTATTGTTACTGTTTAATATCCATTTTTGTTTTTCTCGGAAGTCACGCCGTCGTAAATTTTGGCAATATACTGACGCATCGTTTATCAAAAAATCAGAAACGATTATCAAATGAATCGTCACGATAAATATTTTATATTATTTTTTATATTATACGATAAAAAATCGGAATAAATTTGTATTTCTGTTTAGTTTTTAGCTCACATGGGCACATGTGCTCAGGATGAACTATTAAGATCGTTGAATGTCAGTCGTCTACAATTAGTTTGTTTACAATCGAACATCTTCGTTCTAAAGCAATCATCTTCAAACTTTATGACAATGTTTATGACTATAATCTCTCGATCAGGTTAAATTATAACTAATATCGATCAATTAGGTCAGGAGTTATGCCACTTTCAGTAGAAAAAAAAGCCAGATTTCACTTTGTTTAGATTCTAGCATTTTCATTTCTCAAACAATCATCTTCAAACTTTATGACAATGTTTATGACCATAATCTATCGATCAAGTTCCATTATGGCTGATATAAGACTATTAAGTCAGGAGTTTTGGCCCATTTAATATAAAAAAAGGCCAGATTTCACATTTTTTACACTCTAGCGTTTTCATTTCTTGAACAATCATCTTCAAACAATATGACAATGTTTATGACCAAAACCTCTTGATCAAGTACGGTTATGGCTGATTTCGGCCAATTAGGTCAGGAGTTATGCCCCTTTTAATAAAACAATGCCAGATTTCACTTTGTTTACACTCTAGCGTCATTTCTTCAGCAGTGCAGACAATAAAGACTAAAGGCAATTTTTCTCAGATAAGCGATTTCAGAACCACCTTGGCACTCTTGTTTTTTTCTTAAAGAATATGATTATCTCGAGAAATTGACGTAACTTCATCCTAATCAGCCACTAAATGATGATTATAATGTGAACGAGGATGGTACAGATTGGTGTGTAGGTAATTATGAACGTTGAAGCTGCTTAGACTTGTTTCCTATGTTGTTTGCTATGAGACTGACAATGGACAAGGAAATAGTATTGTTCCAAGTAAATCTAGCGACAAATAATGGATTTATCCAATGATGAAAATGGTTGGCAATCCCTGATACAGACATTAGAAATAAAGTTGTTACTAAAATAGGTAACAATGGAGCGATACGGGAGGTCTTCATTTGTTGGGTTTGAATCTTGGTCTTTTGAGCCTATATGTAGGTATTTCACGTGTTTTAGAACAGACTGGAAGATCACGAAGGATAGACAGAAACTAATCGTTATGACGGACAGGTTATATTTCTACAAAAACACACATAGTGTCCAGCTATTAGCGGGCTATCAAAGGTATGAATCATATATATTATTGCGAATTGTATTTGACTCATGTGGTTGTATGCTTTATGATTTGCAGACTCGAATACCACCAACCGTAATAGTTCATCTCTGTCATGAACTTTAATAATGGTGTAACAATTTTTATAGATGTACCCCCGAAAATTAATGTTTTAGGGGGTATACTGTCCAGAAACAACTGTCGGTTTGTCGGTCCCCCATTCATTGATAACTTTTGTCATAAGTGACATCTAGACAAAATTTGGGACATGTCTTCCTTATGAGATTGTCTGGAATGAAATATAATACAGCTTGCCACATATATAGCTTAAATTATGTGAAGATTAAGCTTTGAAAAGCTGTTTGGTAAAGATCAAGTCACAGTTACTAAAAATGAACCTTTATTGCTGTCAATAACGATTACCAAGAATTAGATACTTCAACTATATATTTGATATATTCATCTTTTGTGCGAAAGGTAGTTCACTTTTGACTAAAACTTGTTCAGAAATTTCTCCATCTACTTAATTCAATTTTTCAATTACATATTTTCGTTTCGACATCATAAAGCCATCACCGAATGCCCAAATGCACAGGCAATACTGCCATATGTGAAGGGACTCTACATCGAGTAGCCACTGCAAGAAGACATAGACAGACCCTAAAAAACACCCTCGTGTTCCCGAAAGACAAACATTAAAAGTTTGAATAAAAGAAAAGAGTATATAAAGATTCATGCAATAACTATAAATGAGTCTTTGAAGTTTGGTTTCTGATAATGACCTCAGAAAAGGTCTGAACCGTAGCTGAAAAATGAATCAAGTGTGTTTTAATTTACATTCCCCTTTTGTATGCAAAATTATGTCGATGGAAATTCAAGAAAAGCAAATTCAGAAATTCATGCTCTCAATGGAATGGCAGCGCGCTACATGTTTCTTACCATCGTTTCACAAAGTCTAGTTCCAGTAGCATTCCTATAGAGACGGGTAAACTTCCGGCTTGAAAAGACTCTATTAGGTCGAGATGAGGTCATTTTGAAGCAGTCTTCGTGTGGCCTGGTTGACGACGTTCTCTGTTTACTGCTGGTGACTACCTGTCTTGAAATGCCAAACGACATCTCTTGCTAACATGTAAGCCGTAAGCGTACTGACGGCTCTCTGACATTCCTCCAAAGTAATTCCAGATCGATTTCCCATTAGTAAATTTTGAGATTTTACATACGATAATAACGCCGTGCAACTGTGTCCATGTGACGTGTTAAATGTTGACAATTTTATTGAGCACGTGTCACACATTTTTTCTGTTAACGTTCTGATTCACTGATTTTGAAATTGTTTTGTGTATACAAACAAGTCGAGGGGCCGCCGTGGCCGAGCGGTTGCAGTCGTGGACTACAAATCTCTCAGCCCCTCACCGCTGTGGGTTCGAATCCCGGTAAGGACTTCGGATTTTTTCATGTGAGGAAGCCTTCCAGCTGGCTTGCGGTAGGTCGGTGGTTCTACTCGGGTACCTCTGTGTACTCGGGGTCTTCCTCCAACTGTAATTAGCTGGACGTCGCTATATGATTGAAATACTGTTGCAGCAACGGTAAACCCAATACAACAACAACAACAAACAAGTCGAATTATGATCTTGCTTGCTTGACATAGATTTACAATACGGATACGTTCAAATGACATTATGTTAAAGGAAAGTACTGAATGCGTAAATAACTAACTTAATTTTTATTCCATCAGTATAATTAAATGTCAAAGGTCCAACATTTCCTTGAGCATTGCTTATAAATGTATTGAATAAAAACACATTTAAAAGCAATTATTATTTGTGCCTTTGTGAAAATCTATGTAATTAATGGCAAAAATGTGATTTTTCAGTTATTTTGAACATTTTACCATTCTTGTAGAAAACAGAATTATCGAATGCAATTATTTTATAAAGTTAAATGAAAAATTGAAATAGTCATACATTTATACAATATTATGATAGTACTCAATTATAAATAAATACCATTACGTATTGAACTTGAACCCACTTTTGGATAAACATTGTCACCTGCAAGTCAGATTATGTTCGTATGTTACTTCTTGCGTATCATGACCCAACTGTCAGTCTCTTGACGAAACTTAAAAGTATTCCGACTAAAGTTTTATCTATAGCATTTGTTGTATTCAAAATAACAGATTTTTGGTTTTCTATAGCTTTCCACGAAAATTGGTTCCACAGAGTTGATTATACGGCAAAATTATTCAAGCAGACAACATATTGAGCCAATGCACATTTTAATATTTACTGGGCATATGTTTTGGAAAAAAATAGCTTCTCTACAAGTTTGAAATCGGATTACTTACAAGTTTCGTTAAGTGCATTTCTCTCTGTATCAAATCCCAAGCATTTTGCGTTACAACCTTTATATTGAAAGTACAATCTGATGTTATAACATAAATCACTGTTTTATTTTCAGTTTACTCCGTAACTTTGAGATAATTCAAGTTTTGTATTAATCAAAGTGTTCATAAACATTTGCGTATTTGATATTTTCAAATAAACCTGTCGCATTTAAATGTAATGTGTATAACGAAAGCATAAACGTGAATAATTTCTAGCCAATATTTTCATTTAGTAATACTATGTAAATACACTATTTTAAGCTACATATTTTTTCAATATCTTATGCATCTGTTGTGTTTTATTTGATAACGAGAGAATGTTTTGAACTTGACATTTAGCTATATAGGACCGTCATGATAGTTTTGTTTATCAAGCCTTCACCATGGTTTTAACTTCTGTCACATATAAACAAACTTGAGACATAATATATAACATGTTTATATGAACGATAGTTATACATTTATCTTATTCCCGTTGACAGTGAAACTCTGCCCGTTAAAGAGGGTTACATACGCCATCTCAGATCGTGGCGGACTGATAACAGAGGGATGTTTAAAGTCGGCGTCAACAACACGAGGCGGGTCACAGACCGTTCTCTCATTAACTGGGCAGACTCTCATGGTATCCCGGAGAATATCAGGAAGGCTAGGGTGGCTATATTTGGATAATCGACAGGATTAAACGCCTAGATCAGTTTATGGCGGTGCAGATGAAACCAACATTAGTAATTAATATAGGGTTTCACAAAGGTACCACACATAAGCCGACTTATATTTGTTAATAAAGGAACCACACATAAGTCGACATATTTTGTCCTAATAAGTCTAAGATACCAGTCACCATAATATGGAGTTTTTTTTTGTTGTTTTTTTTTTTTGTTTTTTTTTTTGCTCATGTGTTCCATAAATTGAATTTCATTTTTTTTTCTGTTTGAAAGGTTCTTCTGATGAGTGCTTCTACACAGTGCGTGGTTCCGTAATTACAGCAGCGGTAATGACCATTGTTTATAGTGGGGTTGACTTTATTATCAGATTTTGGCATCTAGAAAAGGACACACAAGGAACTCATAACGTATCGCTGTGTATGTATGTGGGGACATCCTACCCCTTTTCCGCCTTTTCGTGCCGAGGGTAGACGAGATTTTCTTCACACGCTTATTTGAGTTGCGAATCTCTTGGTTTAGGTATTTGGTTAAAGGAAAGAAATGAATGCGTAAAAACTTATTTTTTTCTATCAGTATAACTAAATGGCAAAGATCCAGCATTTTACAGTGAGGATTCCTCATAAATACATGTACATTCATTAAAAATATGCACATTTAAAAGCAATTGTTTTAAACTGGATGGTTACGGAATTAAAGGAAGTCTACACATTTGGTTGACACATTTCCTAAGAAAAAGAAACATGAGAACAATAGTAGAAGGTGAAAAATCAAACTAAATAACTGTATATTCAGGAGTTCCCCAAGGCACAGTACTGGGACCAATCCTATTCTTGTGCCACATAAATGACCTGTCAGACTGTGTAACATCCTCTGTCAGACTATTTGCAGATGACTGTCTACTATATAGAACAATAAAATCAGAAAAAAGATCACCTGAAATTACAATAGTACCTAAATAGTCTAGAAACATGGGGCATGAAATTCAAAGCCAAAAAATGCTATATCATGTCAATCAACAAAAAATCAAATAGATTCTATCATTTTGATAACCGCACAATGCAGGAAATACAAAATAATCCCTATTTAGGCTTACAAATCTCAAATGACTTAAAATGGAATAAACACATCAACAAGGTATGCAAAAAAGAAATTCAACATTAGGTTTTTTAAGAAGAAATCTCAGAAAATGTCCCAGTGACCTGTAGAAAAACAGCCTACATTACACTAGTAAGATCAATAATGAAATATGGGGTTACTATCTGGAACCCCTACCAGAAAGACAATATAGATAATCTAGAAATAATCCATATAGGGTAGTAAGATATATATATATATATATATATATATATATATATATATATATATATATATATAAAAGACTATACAAGCAGACCACAAGGAACAATATCAAACTTGAAACAAGAACTTGATTTAGAAAACATTACAAGACAGACGCCTCAGCCTTAGATTGAAATTAATGTACAAGGTGGTAGAGGGGTAAAGTTCCAGCACTGCCAACAACAGGTTTCGTGTACTAGACCAAAACGAAAAAAAAAATCAATTGCTGCGAAACATAAAATTTCAAATGTTCAAAAGACTATTGATATTAATGTTCTCGCTTACGTATGTCTGTTTATAGAAATCTAAAAATTTACCAAAATATTCACGTTTTTTATACTTCAAATCACTCATTTCCCTTGCCTGTGCATAATTATATAAATTTGCGTGTACTAATTCTACATTGGTATTTATAAACTTTTTTTAGACTTAAATAAATTAACTCAACTATCGGATGACTTTAGATAAAGTGTCCTTTTTCTTTACATTTGTCATCAACCATTTTGACATACTGTGCATGTCCGTAAAAAAGTTCTATTGTTATGTTTGTATCTTTTTTCGAAATATCCATTTCATTTAGAGGTCTACAACGATGTAAATGTTTCACCAGTTCATTAACATCGCTGTTATTGATTTCAAGACTGATCAAATCATCATATAATGACTGTATCTCAGCTAAGATATCGTTTAAAATGAATTTCTGTAATGCCCGACCTATTTGTAAAAAACATTGTCTTTTTTGTTTTCTGAAAAGTGAGTGTATACTTTTATCTCAAATGATACAGGAGCGTGATTAGAAATTGCTGAAAATCATGAACGCAGAATTTCTTTGCATTATCAAAATTTATAAAATGTGTTAACAATAAATTTATCACACTTTGTCCATTGTATGTATGGCAGATTGATTTACCTATACTCGAATTATGCCCTAGTCAACCGTTGTATACGCAATCCCTGTGATTTACAAATAGCGAGTAATAGTTTTCCAAATCTATTGACCTTCTATCAACGGACACACGCGCCATTGGAATAACAATATCATCGTTTCCTTCAATATTTCATGTTCAATCTTTTCTAACAGTCTGATTTTAAACATATCCTTGAATTCATATCACCAAATATGTAATCAACTCCTAAATTTTGAAAGTAGTTAACTTCACTTTCAATTTTCTGAAAATTGTCTATACATGTATTGTTTAATTATATCGTGTACCGGAGAATTGACTGGTGGAAAATAAGATATCGCACCAAATAAATATATTTTGGTTTTTAAAAAGAAAATCTAATTTTTACCATAAAATAGAGTCAGTATCGTTTCTAATAAATTGTATGTCTTTTAAAATACTGTTACGTGCATACACAAGAGTACGTACCTTCACTAATGCGTCTTGTTCTCATGAAATTTCGGAATGAGTGAAAAAGTTTGTAACCATTTAAATCTAGAATTTATTTCTGACTTGTCCATGTCTTACTCATGAAAATTAAATCATACTTCTCTAAAAAATCAGAAAAAGTCATCATGTTCTTGTTTTAATTGCGTTAACCCCTCTACGTTCCAATCGACATATCGTATTACACTCTCAGACTAGAGGCCAGCATAAGACTGCCATATAAGCGCCAACACTCGGCCGCTTCTTCCGGGTCGCGAGACACCCACATGCAGTAACACATGCTCTAATCTTCCAGCTGCACTCCTTCATCTGGAATACGATGCTAAGTAATGACTTATCCCTGTGTTCACAATGCTACTGGTTTCCGAGTCTGGATCCGACTCCCGCTCCGTGATATAACCTGCCATTAACGGCGGCCAATGATACGAGTACACACACACACACACACACACACATATATATATATACATATACACACGTCTTTATCTGGTTCCTATGACTTCCGGTTGGTATCGTTGGCTCGCAAACTATATTTTACGATGATGTTTACAGGTTTACAGAGTCGAACTATATTAAACTAAAGCTATTTACTTACTTACAAACGGAGAATTTTAATGCAATTGAGACACTATCTTTGTAGCCAAAGGTAGAGGTTGTGTGCATCACTTTGAATTGCATTGCGTTTCCAAAGCCTTATGACAAAATATATGGTTTGCTTTTTTTATTAAAGGCAACAATAATTTAATTTTTCATGTAGTCCCAGTGGTTCAGGAAATATATGACTTTCATTTGGAAATGGAAGCAAAATAACTCGAAAACGATTATTATTCCCATGAACGCAGGGACGGGAGGACGGACAAACAGACAAACATACAAATTGTATTACATTCGTGTAGAAATAGGTTGTATTGATAAAATATGTTCTTGCATAAGGGCACATAGTCTTGATCCACAATAATTGGTGTCCTATTTACTCATGATCTGGTGCCTATAGTATCTAATTTGTATGTTCTCGTATCTAAATAAGATGTAGGTTGGCCACATTGTTTCCATTGAGAAAAAAACTGGAAATTATATCTTTGAGCTATAGAATATTTTAAGGAGCCATTGTCAACCGTAACTTACAGATAAAGACATCTAACGCGGTATAATCTCAATTCATGTACCTATTGAGATCGATTGAGAACGAATATCCTCTTCTTTCAACATTCATATTAGCAACAATTATCAACAGATGAACACCTACAATTTAAATCAATCTATAAAATCTATTTATCAAATTCATTATTTGGGTTGTTGCTGCTTTTTATTATTATCATTGTTGTTGTTTTTTCTTTTGCATTATTATGCTAACGCTTCCCGTCACTTACACCATACTACATTGATCCACAAACATTTAATGAGGGGAGATAACACGTACTATACAGGGGGTAATATGTAAAAGTCATTAATGCCCCTGATGATGAAAAGTAAATATTGCGTGTATTGCGACGGTAGTCTATCCAGTGTTGTAAAAGCTGAAAACTTAGGTCATGTGCCATGCAAACAATAGTTTAATCTCATAGCCTCAGGTAGTTTATACCTTTCTACGAAATGAAACCGGTTTTCATATTACATGTTACTTCCTTGTTTGAGACACCACATGTCTGTCAGTTAGGTTTCGTCGTTGGTTAGGTTTCCGTGTATTAATGAAAATTATGATGACTGTTTCCAAGAAAGAAAGAAATACAAAAGGAGGGTAGAAAGATGAAAATGTCAAATAATAATGTATACTGACTGCAGCAATCTGAAGATTTGAACATGTACAGTGAAACAATAGATCTAAACAAATTTGATCACACTTCTATATGGCCAAAATCATGTGCGATTAGACTAAGTAATGATGTATGACACTATATCATGCGAGATTGGAATGCATGTGTACACTCGTACATCTCTGTATAGATAGAAATGAGGGACCTCCATTATATACACATGTAGTCGCAGTCTTATGCCTCTTAAATTATACCCTCATCGATGTGGGTTGTCCCGCTCTGATAACATGGGTTGATTAGGTGAGGATGGCTTCAAGTAGGTTTGCGGTAGGTCGGTTGCTATATCCGTGTGCCTCTGTACACACGGGATCTTCCTCAACCTATAATCATTTAGACGTGACAGTCGTCGCAAAATGGCTGAAATATAGTCGCGGAGACTGTAAGTGTCCAAAATATCATTTACAGAAACGGACTATAATCTAGTCTCCCTATCATTAATGCTTCGTTGATATTTCCTGTTTGTATTAACATCAGTTTTTATACTCTAGTACACATCTTCGTTTGACGTAATTGTCGCCACTCTCCATATCACATTTATGAATAATACATATTGAATTACTCTAAGACAACAACAGTAACTGCATGAATCATAAAGGATTAAAACATTATGTTGAGTAGATGTATACCATTATATGCAGATGCCACACCCAATATTGTGTAGCGTGACGAACCCGGTGCGAGGTGTATATATACAAAACAGAAATGGAACGTATACTTGTACACCGTACACAGAGTATGCTAATGGCTTTGGTCGCCATTCGGAACACCTCGGATAAGGCCGAGTAGTTACGATTGTTTGGTCGCTACATACGTCACCGATATCTTCCGGATTATACCGAAAATAAACGAATGAATACGAAAAGGATTTTCGGAATCCAGGAAGTAAATTAAAAATGGAAAACCTATTTGTTTCATAGAAAAGTAGTCATTCATAAAACATTCTATATTCAGTCGCTAGGAAGCATATAGCGAAATTATATAGGTAGCTATAGTGTGTTTTTGTTAGGCGAGTTTTCTGTTATATTTGGCGAGTTTGTATTGCGACTCCCTCGAACTATCTGATGGCGATTACAAATTCTGTTCATCTGCAGAAATTTCTTGATTGTATTAAAAATGGCGAGGATGGAGATGCTAAGAAACTTCTCCATCATGCAAAAGCTGATCTCGAGTATTTATATGTGCACGTGAATCTAGATAAGAAGCAAAAGTTGGGGAAGATAAAAGAGTGCATCGAAAATGTCGAAAGTGGCACTTTTCAAATTGCGCGTGGAAAATGTGCTTTAGCCTCCGAAGCGTTTAGAGAGGCTATAAAACCTTTCTGGGAGGTAAGTCCCCAATTAACTATTTAATATATTACTTTACTCTCTCTCTCTCTCTCTCTCTCGCACACACACAAATACACATACACCCCCCCCCCCTACACACACACACATGAAATTTGCTATACAATGTACATCTGTACACTGTAGTTATATAGTTTATTTCACACAAACACACACACACACACATACACACACACACACATAGTGGTAGCAACCAAAGGTTGTGGGTTCGAAACCCGTTGGAGGCAAGGAGTTAAATTATGACCTTCCCGGACACAAAGTACTGGCCAAACCCAGGAACTGCACATAGGGATTAGTTTAAGTTGTAAGAACTTGTTACCACTCGACATAAAACAAATGATTTATAAGTTTAAAGTGAATATAAACACATTGTTAGTGATACTCGTGAAATCGAATCTAATCTGAATGTTAGATAAAAAGTATATATCATGGTGGATATTTCTGCCTGCTACTTACTCAACAGGACAAAACTGCCTGTTAACTAGTGCACACTACTGCCAACAATATATTCACATTAGATATATGAATGTCATGTTTTTTTTTAAAGTTTATTCATGTGGATAACAAGCATTTTTCCCATAAGTATCTTGAAAAAACACGATATCCAGTTAACTATGTGAATCACAGGTACCAGTATCGTGGAGCACACACACACACACACACACACACACTATACTATTTACTCGTATAATAATATCTACAAGGTTTATTTCCGCCCGATCGGCCCGGAACATCACTGAAATTTAATCAACAAACTACTCGCGGAGCGTCCAAATAAATATCATTTTCTTAAATCAAAGCACTGAGAGCACTGTCAGAAGCGAAAGTTAAAATGTGTTAATTATAAAGTCAATCCCTTTATTTTTTTAGTGGTATGCATGTAAAAATTCAGGGAAGTTAAATCTTATTAAAACAGTAAGATATATTATTTAATTTATTGGTTTCTGTCAAATTAAACAAACACTGATAAGAAATAGTGATTCTTAGTATTGATCCTCTCGATACCTTTAATACCTCATGAATTTGCTGCAGACAGAAAAAAAAATAATAGAAAAGCAAGAAAATGGGACAAGATAATGCTATTGTTCTTTGTCACTTCACATCCTTCCCATGTGTAAAGAATGATATCCATGTATCCAATAGATTTTAAAATATGTTCTAGAAAAACATAATTTCACCATACAAGTAAGTAATAGAGATGAAGCAAGGTAGAGTAATTGTTCTAGTAAGTAAAATTTGACCATTGTATATAGTATAAACTCAATCCCGAAAGTACTTTCTGAGTTATAACATACAGATGCGACTAGAGACACTTACAGTCATTTGAGACTCTAACAAGAAAATATTAAAAACAAAATGTTTCAATAGACGGCTTACATCAAACATACTGTCCCCTCTCATTTCTACTGTTTTGACCTTATAACCAAACCTGTCTATTCGCAGAACCCTCATTTTAAAAAAAAATGGACAGTGGAAGGTGAAAAACCATCAAAATTCTTTTGTAAATTAGAACAAAATAATTATGCCTCAAAAATAAAGTAAATGCTTTACTTAAAAAAAATAGGAAAAATCTTCAATAGACGATTCATTCAATGACTTCTTAAAGGTTGAATACATACCCAAACTATCAAAAAAAGAGAGTAGTGATCTTGAAGGTCCAATAAGTCTTCAAGAAGCGTCATTTGTTTTAAAGAATATGTCAAATAACAAAAGTCCGGGTACCTCTGGTTTCACTGCAGAATTTTTTAAGTGTTTTTGGAAAAAAATTGGCATTTTTGTAATTCGGTCATTGAACAATGCATTTGAATCTGGTCAATTAGCTGTAACTCAGACACAAGGTATTATTACTTGCATACCGAAAGGAAATAAACCCAGAAACCAGTTAAAAAATTGGAGACCTATAACACTCTTAAACACTGTCTATAAAATTGGGTCGGGCTGTATAGCTAATCGATTAAAGAGATATTTGGATAAACTAATAAATAAAGATCAAACAGGGTTTATAAAAGGCAGATTTATTGGAGAAAATATTAGATTAATATATGACATTATGCAATACACTGAAGATAAAGATATCCCGGGGTTACTCCTTCTGATCGATTTTGAAAAAGCTTTCGACTCACTTTCGTGGAATTTTATCTATAAAACTTTAGATGTTTTTAACTTCGGTCCAGACATTAAGAAATGGTTTAATATTTTATACAAGGATGCTCAGTCAACTGTTACTCAATGTGGTTACTTTTCCAATTTTTTCCCCATTCAAAGAGGCTGTAGACAAGGGGATCCGCTGGCATGTTATATCTTTATTTTAAGTGCAGAAATCTTATCCCTTAGTATAAGACAACAACAAAAGATAAAAGGCATTAAAATTAATGATGTAGAACATAAATTATCTCAGTTTGCTGACGATACAACAATAATCCTAGACGGTTCAGAGGAGTCACTAAACAATACATTATGTACACTTACTTGTTTTACAAAAATGTCTGGTTTAAAAGTAAACTTTGATAAAACTAAGATAGTATGGATAGGCAAAAAGAAATATAGTTCTGACAGTAAACAAAATGGAACTTAACTGGAATCAACAACACTTTGATATGCTAGGAATACTCTTTCATGTAGATCTAGACAAGTTAATTGATATGAATTATAACCCAAAATTAGAAAAAATGATCTCAGTTTTATCACATTGGAAGAGAAGAATTCTCACTCCCATAGGTAGAATTACTGTTGTGAAAACCCTTATTATTACTCTTTTTAACCACTTGTTTATGTCCTTACCAAATCCATCTCTCCAATTTATTACACGTCTCAATGGTTTACTTTTTGAATTTGTATGGAATGGTGTTAACAAAATTAAATCTAATATTGTGGTTAAAGAATACTATGAAGGTGGTCTTAAAATGGTAAATGTAAAATCGTTTATTTCAGCTCTAAAACTTACGTGGTTGAAAAGACTTTGCAGTGTAGGTGGTAAATGGCAAAATGTAGCTTTTAGGGATTTTTATAAACTCTTAACATTGGGCAAAGATTATGCTATAACATTACATTCAAGTTTAAAAAACAAATTTTGGAAAGACACTATTGCAGCTTATATTGATAGGTAAAAAATTTTAAACTATCCATTTTTACAACGAGCATATCACAATTGATTCAAAAAGCATATTTTTTAAACAGTGGTTTAATGCAGGGATTTTGAATATAGGTGATATAGTGGATAGTAATGGTGATTTCTTATCTATGGAATCACTTTCTGCTACTTATAAAATTAAAATTAACTTCCTACATTACCAGGGATTAGTAAGAGCAACAAAACTTTTTCTTAAAAGAAGTAATATTTCGCAAGAAAAACTTTCAATACAACAATATAAACCAATATTACCACCATTAATGAAAGTAATTATTACATGCGCATCTGGTGCTAAAACAATATATAACAGTCTTAATATCAATTCGGATGTTCCAACAAGTCAAACAAAATGGGAAAATGAATTAAAAATAAAGCTAAAAAAAAGTGATTGGGAAAATATCTATTTACATCCTTTTGTGAATGCGATTTCTTCAAACTTACAATGGTTTCAGTATAGGATTAATCACAGAATCCTTGGAACAAACGACCTTCTTAACAAAATGAAAATATTAGATAGTAATAGATGTTCTTTTTGTAGAACTGATAAAGAAACTATTGTTCACCTACTATGGGAGTGTCACGTTAGCCAGAGTATTATAAAAAAGATCACAGTAAAACAAGTAAATCCAAAAATAGCAAAAATAGGGAAAGTAGATTTCTTATTTGGTGTATTAAACGATACATGTAGGGTGGAAAATCTTTTAATATTATTTACTAAAAAATTCTTATATCACAGTAGGGTTATAAAACTTAAACCATCATATGATTTAGCTGTAGCTTATATTAACAACAATTCACAATATACGTCAACACACTAAAATTAGAGGATAGGAACCGCTTTGATTCCCAATGGAAACAACTTCTTAGAAACACCTTAGATAATGTTTAAATCTTAAACAGTTTTTTCAACACGGACATAATAAGGTACGGATGCTTTACTTTACTTATGTTGTATGGACTTAAATAAGTATACCAATATAGATTTTTATTGCTTTATAATTCTATGTAGGAAAGGCAACTTGTTGTTTTTTTTTCTCTTTTTTTTTTTTTTTTTTTTTTTTTTTTTTTTCGTCTTCTTCTTTATCTTATGTTTGTATTACTTCTATTATATAATTTAAACTACCACTTTGTTAATAATTGATTCAAAGTTAAAAAATAAATATTGCATTAGGTATGATGTAATTTACATGTATGTTTATATGAACATAGTTATATGCAGTTATATTGTACGGAGCAACGGGGATGGCCTCGACCCTTTTGCTTCTATGACGAGGAAAATAAAGTGGTTAAAAAAAAAAAAAAAAAAAAAAAAAAAAAAAAATACTTACACCTAAAAAAAAAAAAAAAAAAAAAAAAAAAAAAAAAAAAAAAATATCGACCTCTCTGATAAATAATTTATATAAAGAGAGGTCGATTTTTTTGGACTGAATATCAGGGTCCTGTGGGTTATGATTTAAATCAAAAGGTTAACAAACGCAAAATAATGGAAGCATAAACTAGATATCTAAATATATAACCAAAGAATATAAAAAAAATAAGTATTACAAAAAAAAAGAAGAAAAAAAAAGGTCTCTCAGCTGGACTAGAGCTGACGACCCCTTGCAAGAACAAAATACTGAAGGACGCTTTTACCAATTGAGCTTAATTTGTGGTGCAAATAAGGTTATTTATAGGTAGTTTAATGAATGAAACTGCGGATGAACATGAATTATAAACTTGCTTCTTTTACAGTTTTATTTGCACAGAATTTATGATTATACCCAATGCTTTCAAAATCCTGCAGTATATCTAACTTTTATCAAAACTGCAATGTTCACTTCTACAACCAGTGGTACTATTTTTCAACGCGAATGTATGGATAAGTGGCGGTAATGTGATTGTAAGTTGAAAATCCACTGTCTGACTTTAGAAGCTTTCGCTTCAAAAAATAATGTATTTATTATAAATATACGAAATCCTACGTAACTGGGTTCAATATTGAATGAGTTATTACATAAAATCTAAAAACATGCACGGGGACATCACTGAGGTGACAAGTCGGCGAAGTAAAATTTCACATTATCAGTAGATATTTTGAGCTGTATAAGAGGCAGAAATTGAAGAACAGCGCCAAATCAAAGGTACCTGCAAGAAACCTGTTGGTATCATCGTAGGGACAAATTCTAAGCCAAAATCGTATGTCTGTATCTCATTTTCCATTCAGTTATTCATGTTGTTTCCTATTTTCGCACTGAAGTGAAATCGAAGCTTTACCATTAAAGAACGGGACATGTAAGAAAAGTTCTAGTTTTCAAAGGCAAAATGTGTTTGCTATTCAAATACGTTGTTATTTAGCAATGTTATCGCATTTTCATTTAATTTTACACAAATATCGATGAGTTTGACGGGAGACAAAAGTCACCTCAATGATGTTCCGGACCAATCGGGCGGAAATAAACCTTGTAGATATTATTGTTAAAAGTAGTAGTATTGTGTGTGTTTGTGTGTGTGTGTATGTGTGTGTGTGTGTGAGCTGAAAATGTTCTTACTTGCCAGATAGAAACTGAATATGTGACTTTTTTTCAGAAAAGTTTCAACATAGCGAAGTGGAATAGTGGCTGGCAGAAATATGCCACCATAACTTAGGTTAACTAGATATCATGTTCTTTTAGCAGATTTAGCAGATAATCCATTCATTTAATTAGGTTATGTACACTGTTTTAATAAATCAAAGCATAAACGACAAGCACCACATTCTGTATTTCCACATTTAATAAGCAATTAAGTAATATCTATTTCGAATATGAAAATCCAAACCTTGTCGGCCATATTTGTTTACCATGTTACTGCGCGAGTTTTTTTTTAAAAGTACCTTCCTCTGCATCGAAACCTATGTTTTGAACATTCGAGGCGAGTTGCACACACAAAAGGTTCCAATGAGTTTCAATTTGTATGCAACAAGCTACAACATCGCGAAGTTTAAGGTTGACCTTCAGGAGATTGACAACTTTCACCTGTATGGTGGCATATTTCTGCCAATTATCCACTTAACTATGTCGAAACTTCTCTGAAAAATTGTCACATATTCAGTTATTATCTATTATAGTTATACAAATTGTTCAGTAGGATGACAATTTAAAACGCTAAGATTAATAAAGCTGCATTAGTCACTTGTTGGGCCATTGTATTTCCGTCGTCATCGTTTTCGAAATATTTCGGACATTTTGCATTTGACAGATAGCCGAGCGTATCCGTGGGTTTCCCAAAGTTAGAATGAATTATGGAAAGGAACAAACAACCAGTCAGAAACACATACAATCTATTAATAGGGATTGACATAACTAGCGGATTCACCCCCAAAACTGCGATTATATCCTATGTAGTAAAAGCTGTTATGAATATGACCAAAAGTTAAAAACATGAGCATGCTTAGCTATTACTAAATGCGTTTTTTATCATTTTATAATTTCAACTCTGGTAGATTAAGCATTTCATGTAAATGACTTTATTAAGTCTCCCAAACGAAGTTTGGAGACTTATTGCTATTCCTCCGTTTCTTCTTCTTCTTATTATTAGTATTATAATTATTCTTCTTTCTTGCGCCGGCAACTTTGTAAGATCCATATCTCATAGGCTGCTCGACCTATCTTTACAAAAAAAAATCACACACTTAAAGCCCTCGATGAGTAGTGGGGCCTCCCTGATTTTTGTAAATAGGGGTCCCTGGGGGTCAGGCACAGCCGCTTCAAAGATGGATTTTTGCATAAAAATGTATTTTGGTTAAATATTTCAAATTTCCAACCCTGAATCATTTTGTTTTGTTCCTAAAAATGAATGAATAGTACTACTTTGGTTTCCCCCGAGGTCACCCAGGGACAGGCCCGCCCCCTCAAATTTACTTGTGGCCTTACATCTCAAAAACTGCTCAGATCCCCACCCCTAAACCATATATATTCCTGTTCCTCATGACGAGTTGGATTGAATGGTACTTCTTTTATGTTCACATGGGTCACCAAAGGGCCAGGCCCCACCCCTTCAATTTTACTTATGACCATATGTCTCAAAAACTGTTCAGATACCCACCCCTAAACCATATATATTTTTGTTAACCATGATGAGACATACTGAATGGTACTTCTTTAGTGTCCCAAGGGGGTCTGGCCCCACCCTGTCAGTTTTACTTCTGACCTTTATTTAAAAAAATGAGATCCCCACCAATAAACCATATATATTCTCCTTCCTCATGATCCGATGGATTGAATGGTACTTTTTTGATGTTCACATGGGTCACCAAGGGGTCAGACCCACCCTCTCACTTTCACTTATGACTGGGTTATTTCTTAAACTTCGTTTGGGAGACTTAGTAACAGTTCACTGTTACAATTATAACTTGTTTATCCTACTTTAACTTACAAATGTCGTGAATGTATAATTTGATGATCAGTATTTTTCTCTCAAAATGTTATAAACAATACAACGAATAAAGTGACAATAACTTAACTGCGTGTTAAATCATTTGCTTTACGTTACTTATCCGTGTCAGTGAAATCTCTCAGTGGCTCAGCCATTTGAGCGGTGTTGCATTCGCCCTATGGATCTTCGAACCCCTGTGATCAGCAATCGACTGTTTTTTTGTTTGTTTTTTGTTTTTTTCTGGTGCATTGCTTTGAGTTTAAACAAAATACATAACATGAAACTATTTTTCATTATTAGAACAATCATCATATTGCATTTGCATTTGAGCTTATAATTTAGCAGATGCATCAATAAAAACACATGGCTCTTTGAAAAAAAAAATTCATAAAAACTATTGTTTGAATCTGTTCATTTATGACACACATTGTTAAAAACACAATGTATGCAAGTACATGTATGTGCCAAAAATTTCAAACTTTACCGGTTGTTGATTCGAGGGTACTTGGTTATTATACTTCAGCCAAGACTTAAACAAAACCAAGTGGTGGTTAAGCAATGTGTGCTTTGAATACTATTAAACTTAGCAAGCCTTCCTTTAAAGGGAAATTTTATTTTCCATTCCCGTATTGGTTAGCTGTTTTATCAAATTACAAATCAGTCTGCGAAATCCGCCATCTTCTAAATCCATGTACTGATCTTGGGATCATTACGACATTTTTAATATCACTTTAACCCCGATTAACCGCCAAATAATAGAAAATAACGTGAGAAAATAAATGAGAAATAATAACATTATGTATATGGACTAATTATTATCGTTTTATCTTTGAAAAGTAATCACGAGCGGATACGTAATGCGTACTTTCTCCCTTTTCGCAGTGATATTTGAAAATGGTGCAGAAAGGCAAAGACGACCTTTTTTTTTCGACCAATCACAGAGTTGCATGACCCTGCACACACACAAACACGTAAGAGAATTTTTTACTATTTTTTTTCTAGGAAGAGGAACGCAAACAAAAAAAGCAACAAGGAAATACAGAAAAACATGTTCCAGTGAATGAAGATAACCGATTTCAGGGTCCCGCGATAGCACCTGTTTACGACGCTTCTGTTCAAGATCCAAAATTAGGAAGGGACAGAGCCGGAAATTCACGTGGTCCAGAACAGAAACATAATAGGCAGGTGTCTGATTCCATCATTAACAGTTGCATCGTCATCATCATTATTTATACCATTACTTTCATCTGCTTCTTCTTCTTCCTAACCCATCTTTTCAACGCCATTTCTCACTATTATTTCGTCCCAAACATTGTTGTCTGTATTATCATCGTCATCAACAAAATCATAGTTGTCTGTTTTATCTTCGTCATCACCGTCATAATCATTATCAGTATTATATTCGTCATCAACAGCATCATCGTTATATGTTTTATCTTCATCATCACTAGCAAATTTGCTTAATGTATTATCTTTATCATCACCAGAATAATCGTCATTTGTGTTATCTTCGTCATCACCAGCATCATCGTTATATGTTTTATCTTCTTCATCACCAGCATCATCGTTATATGTTTTATCTTCGTCATCACCAGTATCATCGTTATTTGTATTATCTTCATCATCATCAACATCATCGTTATATGTTTTATCTTCGTCATCACCAGCATCATCGTTATATGTTTTATCTTCTTCATCACCAGCATCATCGTTATATGTTTTTATCTTCATCACCAGCATCATCGTTATATGTAATATCTTCGTCATCATTATTATCTGTATCTTCCTCCGTTGAAGTAGGCTTCATCCATCTTTCCTCATATTATTACAACCATCAACAGCATAAATTAATTCTACCGCCAATCATCCCATTAACAACAACAACAACAACAACATCATCATCCATCCGTCTAACTATCATTATCAACAGCACCAGCAGTAGTAATAAAGTTATTCTCTGATTCAGGAAGAAATCACCGCGTGTGATTGACAAACCTGATGTGAAGCAGATGCAACCAATCGTCAAGGAGTTTTACGAACTGTACGAGAGTGATAGTGAAACGCTCTGGTTTAATGCCCATGAAGAGCTTCTGCCCAAAGTTAATAGTGAGAAAGAGGTCTGCGGAGCTCTCCTCTCAATTGTCGAGGTTTGTTTACAAGAAGCACTGTAAACGAAATGATTTTGAGGCCATATTTACAAGTAATAAACCAGTAATTCGACATTGTCTAATACATTTAAGTAAATTGTACAGAAGATGGTGCAATTTCCGCCTTCCTGCAGAAACTTCAAGAAGACCCATAATGTATTCACCGTTTACTCATTCAGATGCATTTTGACCGACACCATGGCAAGCAATGCAGACAGCTCTTAGTCGTCTCTGTTTGTTCAGACAATATTGAAGCTTTGATTCTACACGGCAAAGAAAGATCAATTGCTCCATGTATCATTTAAAGTTCAATATAATTAATATTTATATTCATCAAATCAAATTTGTACATGAATATTCAAGAGGTAAAAGTTATGAGAAAAGTAAACATCTTAGACTATACACGGATTTATAGACATCACACTTTGAACTTATTAAATAGAACGAAAAACATGTATGTACTTTACACAATAAAGTAAGAAACGATTCCGAAGTGTCCAATGGATTTTATAAAAGCAATGCATTTATTTTCAAAATGTTTGACTTGTACGTTCAGTTAGGAAAGGTGCATTTTTCTGTCTTTAAATAGGTTACCGTAATTTGAAAGAATACAATCAACACATAGACAACTTGCAGATACTAAGTAGGATTAGATAGGCAATTATGGTAAACTTTTTTTTTCCACTATCAGAAGTCCTACGGTCTCTGTAAAAATGAAGTTGACGAGATGATACAGAAGCTGGCTGATAGCGCTGTCAAGGTCTTACAAGGGGTATGTCGGTCTGTCTGTCTGTCTGTTGTGTCTGTTGTATGTCTGTCTGTCTGTCTGTCTGTTGTAAGTCTGTTGTCTGTCTGTCTGTTGTCTGTCTGTATGTCTGTTGTCTCTATGTCTGTTGTTTGTCTGTCTGTTGTATGTCTGTCTGTCTGCTGTCTGTTGTAAGTCTGTTGTATGTCTGTCTGTTGTCTGTCTGCTGTCTGTCTGTTGTGTCTGTCTGTCTGCTGTTGTCTGTTGTCTGTCTGTTGTCTGTCTGTCTGTCTGTCTGTCTGTTGTCTGTCTGTCTGTCTGTCTGTCTGTCTGTCTGTCTGTCTGTTGTCTGTCTGTTGTCTGTCTGTCTGTTGTCTGTCTGTCTGTTGTCTTTCTCTCTCAATCTCTCTCTTCTGTCTGTCTGTTGTCTGTCTGTTGTCTGTCTGTCTGTTGTCTGTCTGTCTGTTTTCTGTCTGTCTGTTGTCTTTCTCTCTCTATCTCTCTCTCTTAAACATCATGAAAGTGAATTTAATTGTTAATATCATCAAGTTATTTGAAGTGTTTGTGGACTGACCTAATTCTTTACAGAAGTGGCACTAGAACGTTGTTGACGCTCATATAAAAATGCCCTTTTTTACGAAGAGACGAGTGTCGCTCATATACAAACGTCCTTTTTACGAAAAGAAAGTGTTTAAAATATATGTGTCCACGTTTCATTCGCAGCCTACAAAAGGCAAACAAAAGCCAAAGGGAGATGAAAGTTTGCTGAAATACTACATACAGTGCAAGAAGGACGTGATTGCTCCTAACATTGTAAAGGTACGTATATGGCTCGAATTCCACCAACAATACGTAGCCCAGTAATACATGTACTTAAATTAGGTACAAATGCATTACACATTACTAGGGTCTAATTCCACCAACGATTCTTAGCGCTAAGTAAAACTTAAATACTTAAGAGCGAATTTCATAAGTCTTGTTTCTCTAATAAAAAAACCCCAGATGTTTCATTTGTTATCAATTATTGTTAGTTATCAAGGTAATAATTTATTTCAACTTAGTCGTGTACTTGAATATTTCATAAAATAGTAATGGTAGAATGTATATCTACTTGAAGTATTACTTAGCGCTATGTATTTATGGTGGAATTTAAGTCTGTTTTACGAACTATTAAGGTCTAAGTTGTCTTAAACAACAAACAAGAATGATGGAATTCTCGCCCTAAGTTTTGAAGTACAGTCCAACCTCGCTATTCCCCCACACCTCCCCAGTGTCAGACGCCTGACTATGATGTATTAATCAACCCCTCAGGCATCAATTAGCAATAACCAGATATCCAGTCGGGCACACGACAGTGTACCCTCCCCTGTAAAAGGTGTGAAAAACCTACCTGAACTTTCACAACGACGCCGCAAAATAAGTGTGTCACCAAATTTTTATCAGCAAATTGAACATAAAAAATTAAAAAAAATTAAAAAAAATACAAAATAAATTTAGTTGAATTTTATAGGAGAAAAATCGGGACCGAAAAAAAAATCGAAATAGAGAGGATTTCGGTTCAACGGTTATCGGAATAGCGAGGTTGGACTGTATATTACTTAGTGTTGTGCTCGGTTGGTGGAGTTACAATTTGTTACATATAGAGACATTCCTGATGCACGTTGTCTTAATGAGACTGTATATTACTTAGTGTTGTGCTCGGTTGGTGGAGTTACAATTTGTTACATATAGAGACATTCCTGATGCACGTTGTCTTAATGAGACTCGGGGATTGGTATCATTCCACTTGTATGGTGTGATTTTACCCTGTTGGATGTTTCTCAGGTGTGGAGCTGTTATTGTAGGTGTGCCGGCGTTTACCGTCGCGAGGAGCTGCGACAGTATTTCAGTCCGGTTAAAAACAGATGAAAGTTGATCCTCATGCAATAGCACAGAAACGCTTGGGTACAATCATCAGCAAGTCAGCTGGAAATCCTTCGAGCGACCCCGTCGGGACTCGAGACCTACAGCTGTCTCGAAAGTTTGATGCATTCGATTTACTAAGGCACAACCTAATTGCGCACTTTTCAATTGAATACGACAAATAAAGTTTTAAAAAAGGCATACATAGATATTTAATATTGCAATTAAAAAAAATCGACTGCAAGAAATTATTGTTATTTGATTTATTTTAAAAATTCTTTTAAAATATGATTTAACTTCAACCAGTGTAGCAAAAAAGCAACATAGTTTACATATAGTTATCGTTATGCAGGTACTTTTCTATGTTACATAACATATTTTAATTTCTTGAATTATTTTAATACATAAGATACCATTTTGAGAATTGAATTGCGAGAATTAAAATTTTTTTTTTATTCTAGTGCTATTTACATGTTTTTACAATGAACAATACATGATCAGCTTAATATATATTAATAGCTGCTTCGTAAATTAATGCCATGGTACATGTTTCTAACAAGTTTAAAATGACGAACACTTTTATTTTAAACTGCTATCGCTATTTGTGTTCGCTCGGACAGAGCTTTGCGGAAACAGAATATTAATGAGCAAAAATAGATATGCCAAACAAGGAGTATAAAAATTGTAACCAGTGAAAAATGTTTTGAACATTATTCGTTGCAGAAATACCAGAAAGATGTTACGAAACCGCATTCCGGCCTTCCTTTTGTGTCAAAATTTGGAAAGCGTGTAATCGAGCTGACCTGGGACATGGTGACAGAGGACCCGCCCATTTTTCTCAACACCAACTCAGGGCGGTTTGACTCGTCGTATCACAAGCCGCTGACTAAGCGTGGGGAGCATTGGATTACGTGGTATGGCCCGTCCTTCTGCAGAGGGTAGGGCATACTGAGGCGGTTCTGCTTAAAGGCGTGGTTGAATGCAAATAAATAAACAGTCTTGCAATTGTTTTATTTCATAGATAAACATTGTGGGATAATTTGGAGTTCTGTTGTGACCGTCTTTTGGTGTAAAAATGTTTAATCAAAGTTAAGACTTAGATCTAACGTTCACATGTTTGTTCTGTTAAGATATAGTGTTTATAGGGAACTGTTGTGTCGCTCTCTTACACATCGGCTTACATTACATTCACCTCTATGGTGGGCTCAGAAAGTAGTTCCAAATAAATAAAGATTGTAATGTCATTCAGACCGTTGTTGACATTTTAAATCTCACGTTGTCTCTCAGCACAAAATTCTGGTCGTAACGACGCACAATGCTATTCAGTCTGTCCATTTCATTTATTTACAGTAGGACATCAGTTAAAAATATACAATGAGATATCAAGGTAATATTCGTTCTAAACCGAAAACGATGACGTCACCGTTATCTCTATACGTAATATATATTTATATATATTGCATGGCTTCACGAGCTGAGCTTCATTAACCTGCACACTATACATGAAAATGACCAATCTCTGAAATGTAAATTCCTTTTAACCAATCAAATAACTATTTCGAAACAAACCCTCACATTTCGGTGCCTTTGAAGTAAGTACAAATGCAGGTACCTTTGAATAGAGAAGGACGTACTGAATTAATGCTAATAATTGTTTGGTTTCACGTTTGACCATGGATGTGAACGACAGTACGGAAAATCTTTTCTAATCACAAGGTAACTCATCATCGATATATTCTCTTCCATATTCTCAAAAGGTCTCTAAGTCAGTGTGACTATACCAGTTTCAAACATTTTGGAAAAAATCGCTAATGATGTGCTTTTCATGACATCAAACACATACTCACGAACTCTGAATGATTTCCCGAATGTTTAGTAATCCTGTGCATCTGATAAAAATTGCAGTTTTTCTTCCCCGAATCGATGCAATATATGCTACTTGTGACAGCGTATAATATCCTTATGTTCCACATCGTATGACCACACTGCTTAATTCTGCTTCACTTTTATTCCTTTATTTTTGTTTGTCTAATTGTAGAAAATACCGTTTTGACAAAAAAAAAAAAAAAAAAAAAAAGGTGTAGAATGGTTCAATGGATTCCGCTTACTTAGTGATACTTACGACCACCTATAGGTCGTGCCGCCATAATTGTGCAGTTATTTGTTAATCGAGTGTTCGCCATTACTGTGCGGTTATCTGGATAACTGAACGGTTTTCATCAGTTATTGCATGGGCGTGGAAACTCCGCCCACTAAAAGGTGTGCGGTATCAAATTAAACATGAATAGTTTTCTTTATACTTTAACTACTGACTTTAACACTCACCCAGTCCCTCACCGCGTTGGTTCGAATCCCGGCAGGGTCATTCGGATTTTCATGTGAGGAAGCCTTCCAGCTGGCTTGCGGTAGGTCGGTGGTTCTACCTGGAAGCCTCCGTGCATTCGGGGTCTTCCTCCACCTGTAATTAGCTGGACGTCGCTATGACTGAAATACTGTCGAAGCGATGGTAAATTCAAATAGTCTAGTTCACTCATCTTTTTCTGAGACGTTTAAATTTTGTACTGAACTAACGAAAATAAGGAACTAAAAATTCGGTTGTGAATAATCATGTATATGATTTGGACATAATGTCTGAACTTTCACGAGGAAAACAGTGCTGATATTTTAAATAAAACATTAAATAAAAAATCCTATGCTGGTCTCGAACTTGGAATCATTCGATTATAAGACAGCTGTCATCCCACTGCGCCACTGCGGTTATTTAACAACAGCGTTTATATTTACACTACAGTACAACGGAGTTAAGTCGCGGTTTGTGATTTCAATACCTGTCACCCCTATTCAAAACAATACCAATAACATTTAGAAATATTATATGTAAATATAGACTTGGCTCTCATTGACATTCGTGTGTGGCCGTATACGTACTCGGAAGAAATCGTATGATGTCGTTAAAATGCTTGACCTGTATAGTAAGGTTTTGATACCAGTACAGAGAAGAATGTTGATAAACTGAGCTAATGGCCTAGAGTTAACCCTTTCCCTCATAGAGGACACCATGAAAAGACCTATGCGAACAGCATAAAACCAGATCAGCCTGCGAGTAACTCGCAGGCTGATCAGTCTTTATGCTGTTCGCTGCTCCTCAGTGGTCTGGAAATGAGGATTTTGTAATCAAATTTGGTAAGGTTTAACTGTGGTTTTTTGCAGATCAGGCTTTATGTGGTACCTATTGAGTGCGTCAAAATGAGTCTATATGAGGGAAAGGGTTAAAATGAGTCTATATGAGGGAAAGGTTTAAAATGAGTCTATATGAGGGAAAGGGTTAAAATGAGTCTATATGAGGGAAAGGGTTAAGGCACATGCTGTGACAAAAAACAAATCCATGTTGTTATTATCGTTTACCAAAGAAATCCAATTAATTTGGATAAATATTTTACTCCTGGTAATATGCTTGTTGATTTTTGTGGCATTTTACTTGTATCCGTCATGCTTGTTATTGCGAACTCAATGATAAAAAAATACAATTATAAAAGTCTCATCAACATAAGATTAATATACTTGAACTGATCTATTTTTCACTAGTTCACAAAACGCGCACACTTCTTTCCGCTGCTATACCACCTGTTATCTGACCTGCTATAAAAAGTACCGCCGAATGCCGAGGGTAATCGGAGAGTTTACCTTTGACATGTGAATATTATATGAGTGCAAGGTCAATATTTGTAGGCTTTAACCGTGCGCGAGTTATTTCTCAAAGAGTGGTTAACGCAAGGAATGTAACCCCTCTCTAATCAGTCATATACACAAGTACGATATCCGGCTGAAGCTGTAAATATTTATATCTACGAATTGTTCTCATCTGCGTAAAAAGGCAGGAAATAGTTCCCATTATATATATATATGTATATATATATATATATATATATATATATATATATATATATATATATATATATATATATGTGTGTGTGTGTTTTATGACGATTAAAATATTAATTATTCAATGTTTCTATGTTTTATATCCTTAAAATACACCCAATAGGCGTTAAATAAATGTTTTCTTGTCATTGAGCCCATTGCAGAGATGGTTTTGTGAGGAACTAACGACAACTCTGCTTGGAGATTGCTGTTTTGTTTGTTCGGTATTTGATCCGCCCGACAGCCATATTGGAGACCTTTTGCAGGTGTAGTGCTGCCTAACTGCAGTATCACGCCGTAAATATGTGGCATGATACCACACCAGTCACACTATCATGACACCGGGCCAACCAGTCCGGGAACTACATTGTGTTTATATTGAGTGCCCAACAGTACCATTTTCACTTTGGTATGTAGCGACCTGGGGTTGAACCCGAGACCCCTGGCCACCTGGGGCGGCATAAATAGGGCATTCAGTTTGAAATGTAGAAATACTAAGCAATTCATGGTAGTTTGGTATAAACCTTGAGTACCTTGAGGGCTCTGTTGTGAAGTTTCACAAAACAAAATGTAGAGGAAACTCTGAAGCATGAAACACCTAGTGACTTATAATGTCAAATTGATACTAGGTGATCTGCCAGAGCACTCGACACCCATCCACCTTGTATCCATAGTGAAGATGAAGAAATATTCATGACGCTAGCACTGGTTTATGCAACGGTAAGCCTATATCAAGCCATTTCTATGGTGGCGTATTTCTGCCATATCGTGTTCTCCTATCAACGGGTTTGGAAGGGCGCCGGTACTAGAGTACGCCGGCACGCCTAATGACCTTTATGGCATATCAGCGCGCTAAAATATTGTTCTGGCATGTCGGAGTGCTGGTGACCTTCACGGCGCGCCGACACGAGATAACGATATAGAAAAGGCACCGATACATTTTTTTTTTTTTACACGATGGTAAAATTATCGTTCCGGCGATCCTCTTTTGGCGTATCGGCGCGTCTAAATATCGTTCTGGCGTATCCTTGTGCACCGTTACTAGAACACGACAAATGAAAGTGCCGATTCGGCGTGTTCTCGCCTCCCGTTTAGCATGCGGAGATATGTTTTATGTCAGCGATGGATGAAATCATTGCACGAAGTACTATATGTAAATAATTTCCTTGTATTTTTACATGAGTTTGTTTATGTTAATACATGTACACAGAAACTGTATTTACATTGTAAAGCGTTCGTGAGTTTTTGTGTAATATAACAAAAGAACATCACTAAATAATAATTTCCGAATGTTTTTTTTTTTCATTTATTTATTATTTCCAATCAGTTACATACACATATTTCAATTATATCATGAATCTATTACAAAGTAAACATACACAAGTTCAGTAATTTCCGAATGTTAGAAGATACTGTACATATGACAAAAGAATCAGTAGGGCTTTGTGTAAAATTAAGTTTACCTCACCATGTTTTTTTTTCTTTTTTTATATAAACTTTAGTCAAATTCGCATATAAACACTAAAATGTGATTTTTTGGACTCTCAACATTTGACAAATATAACATTAATCATGTTTTTAATAAGGGAATCTTAAAATTTGGGGCTTCCTTTAACATTCTACTCAAATAAATGAGAATTAAAAAAAAAAAACCAAAATTAAAATCAGTGTTACCTGCTGAAATGTTCTTAAAACTAGTAAACTGAGAGTGAAACAGTGCCGGATCCAGAAGTTCAGGTTAGAGGGCGCTATATTAAAAAAAAAAAAAATGTAGGCAGTGACAATGCAAGCGGCTTGTCGCTTTGCCCGAGCTGTGAGAAGGGTGCACGTGTAGTTCTGGTTTCACTGGGGATCCGGGGAACTCCCAAGCGAAATTCGTTTAATTCAAATCTGTGAAATAGTGCATTCTTGTCAGTGTTTTTAAGGGTTGTGTGTCTACATTTATGTATGGTCGGGGAATTTTAGGCGGGTGCCCCCCCCCCCCCCCCCCCCGAATCAGCCAGTGTTCAATTAAGATAAAAAATGCATATTTAAATCTCAATCCATCTTCTGTTTCGGCGTAGCTTTTGACATACTACAATGCCGAATGAATAGTTTAACGATTTTCATTACTGAATAATTACAGTTTCTTTGATCAATATGAAGTTGTTTTGTCAAAACATTTCTCTTTGACGCACATTGAGCCCAGTTTTTTTTTTCTGATCAAACGCTAAAAATATATTTTACATATACACTGTTACGATGGCACAGAGTTGATATGCACTTTTCTTTTTTATGTCGAGGGAACAAGATATTAACTCGAGAAAATGACTTATTATTGAGAGAGAACGAGTTTCGTAAGAACGAGTTAGTCAGCCATTTAATGACTTGTTACAATTGCCATTCGACCATGATAGTCATGGCTGACAGAATCTAACATAGTGCAAGATATTTTCGAGAAAGACTTTCTAATCGCCAAATTAGTTATGTTTACTGCAAAACACACTTGACATGTCCATTTCCGTAAGCCGCAATTGTATAGATCCCTTGTCGCGACAAACCAAAGTCTTAAAAAATGGTACTGGTATAGCTCAATTGCTTGGCGCTCAGCATCTTAAGTTAGTTCCAAGACTGTTTGACACGGTGTCCGGATAATGCGACAGGGTTTGGTATCATGCCACATGTCTACGGCGTGATACTGCAGTGTAGCAGCACTATATGTCTCAAGTAGCCATCGTTTCCTAATGACTGTGATACTGTTGGTGGGACATTAAACCAATTAAAGAAACAAACACGGACTCGACAAACGGACTCTTGATCGCAATATTTGATCAGTTACTAACTCGTTCCCTCGAATTATTTACTCGTTCCCTCGACTTTTTATCTCACTCACTCGAGGTAATTTAGTTGTTTTCTCGAATTAGTATCTCGTTCCCTCGATTTATTATCTCTTTCTCTCGAGTTTTTATCTCGGTTTCGCTCGAGATATTATGTCGTTCCCTCGACATAAAAGAAAGTACTGCATGTCACCTCTATGCCACCGTACTGAAGTCATTACAAAGAAAACAATCGCAATTCCGCCACAGGTGTGGCTTAGTCTACATCGCCAAGTATTCCGATTGCGCTAACCGGTGTAAACATAGAACGGAATATTGTTGTGAGCAGCTAACATTCAAGCTCTGGTCTTTTTTCGTGATGAAGTGTTATTAGAAACAGGTAATTACAGTGTTATAGTTAAGCAGATACTTTGCTATTTTTTAAAAAAATACATACTTAAATGTATGGTAAAATATATATAACTATGCTCTAGTATCGGACTAACACTTTTCGACCATTATGGGACCAACTGGCCCGAATTCCACCAACAATACTTAATGCTAAGTAATAATTTAATCCTATCTTACATGACTAAGCTGTATTTGAGAAACAAGAACAATGAAATTCGCCTTCAAGTTTTATGATGGTCTAACAAGTTTTCGGGGTACTAACAAGATCGATACATATTTGCATATCAAATATCATTAAAATTTTCATTTAAATTAGAATAAAGGGGTGAAACAATAAATTTTGTCACTCCCTGTACACATTTGCGATCTTAAATTCATCTCGATCAAAACAGAGCAGCGTTCATTCCAATGTAGGTCAACGGTGATGACATAAAAAGTTACTAACAAGTTTTCGGGGTATTTTCAAATTAAGCTCAACATACTCTGTTATTTAAATATGCATCAAAATTACATTTCAGGGAATTAATGCTGTTATGATTTGATATTTATAGAGCCTTTATTTCGTCTGAGGTGCTGATTTGGTTATTTTTTTCTGATTGGCATTCACAGTCGGAAAAAAGTTGCAACTTTATCCGGGAAAACTGCTGACCTTACACCCACCCCCTTCGACGATCATTTTTTCATTTTTAACTTAATGACAGTTACCATTGATGACACATATGGATAATTAAAACATTTTTACACATATTCATCACAAAAAATATAATTTACACACCTTAAAAAGCTTCTCGCACAAGCTATTTTCCAACCCCTTAAAATTCATAACAAATATCCACCATTTTTTTATTCAAATTAAGCCATCATGTGACTTATTATCTGGGTAATTAATAACATTTAGTTTGCTGTCTGCGCAAAATACTAAACCTGTAAGTTGTATTAACTTAAATAAAAAATATAAATGGATTTTTGTTTGAAAATATGTCAATTTAAATAATTCAGAATGGTTTGATCTACAAAATAGCTAATCAAATACGAGTTCAAGATTTTAGTGAAATGGACGTGCATATTAAACATTGTCCAGAATTTACACAAGAAGTCACATGATGTCTTAATTTGAATATTAGAGCATGGTTGACATTTGTTTTGATCATATGGGACAGTGAAAACAACTCGTCATATCACGTTCTCACGCGCAAACGGTATAAAAGTAAAATACCCTGAAAACTTGTTATACCCCGAAAACTGGTAGTCAACCTTACTTAGGGCTAATAGATTTTGGTGAAATTCGACCCACAGCATCAATTTCAAGTGTACAGTAAAGTTTGTTTAATGGATTTAACAACCCACCGACAGTATTTCAGGTATTTGGAGATGACAGTAAAGCCAATAGGCAATATCCTTATCAAATTATGTAACTGATACCACATATTATTAATGTAGATTGATTTTTGTTATTGGTTTATACCCTTCCACTTTATCTGGGAAAAATGTAATTGTCATAACTTGTTTATGCCGTGTGCCAAATGAAGCACTGTTGTACCTAATCTCTACTGAGATCCGCTCCGGTTATTTTTTTCATATTTGCCTCCGCTAAAATACGAAAAATATAACTGGAGCGGATCTCAGTAGAGATGATTTAGTACCAGGCTATAAACAAATAAGTAACTGTAAATTTTTTGGCCATGTTTTGTGATATACTACTATCAGTATGTCATCATCCTATTAAGTCAAAGATAAATCGTCAGTTTAAAAAATGCCTTGTAGAGAAATCAATAAGAACATGCACACAAGATTAGATATTTGTGATTTTGAAATGAATTATTCTTAATTTGTGAGTTGGAGTTTCAAATAGTTTGTAAATTTATTTTTGTGAATAAAATGAAAACAAAAAAATACCTAGGAATATAGAGGATTTTCCTGTATGCCTCAATGATTAATTCATACAACTTCATCCATAAGTACTGGTCCAATGTAGAAACTGGCTAGAAGAATAAGTTTAAGGTAACTTTTTTTTCTGTTAAGAAGCAGTTTGGTCCAGTGGTAAAGTATATGACACTGGAGCTGAAGGTAGTGGGTTTGAGCTGTTTGTGGAAAGAATCTTGCCTAACCTTCACGTGTACAAAGTACTGTTCTTACAAGAGGTGTGCGATTTTACTGGTATACCACTTAACTGTGGTCTGAAGCAGCTTGTGGTACAAACTGGTTCAAGGATGAATAATACCAGTACTTCAGTGGTTTCCATATAACGGAAATGAATGAGTACAAATTTTCAATAATTTTGTCGTTAGGCCACCTTTAAAAATTCTTTGTTTCCCCTCTCCCTAAGCTAGTCTGGAGAAGTGGATAGGTAAGTAGGCAAAATTCATTTGTTTTTCCTGCTTTTTTCAAGGTCAGGGAAAAGTCAGTGAAATTTGAAATTGGTCAGGGAAAAGTCAGGGAATTTTACAATCAAGGAATGTCCACCAAACAGCAGGAGGATTATAATAAGGAAAGACTAAGGCAGTTTCTTTCATTTGGCTTTATTCAGTCAATTTGAATTGTCAGATTGGCATAATATTAAATAAGTTCCCCATAGCATCCAACTGGCACACCATCATTTCATGTTTGAAAATAAAAAATTATGTAGAAGTAACTTAGTTTTGGAAGATCCGTACATGTATTTGCCACTGGATTTGCGCTTAATTTGGTTAGGGAATTTTGAGTTTGGTCAGGGAAAAGTCAGGGAATTTTTATTTTTCAATTTTGTGGGAACCCTGAATTGGTAAAAAACCTAGTAAAAGTTTTTGGGTCAGCGGATATTTTGAGGGTCGGTCAGGAGAGGGGAAACAAGCAATTTATTAAAGGTGGTCTTACTGATAATTTTATTGTTGAACAACATAAAAACCTGCATAAATATGAAATTAATGTATCAATTTCCATTTGAATATATATATGAGAAAATATAATTTTATATGAAAATATTCACTTGTTACCAATAATAATCTTGATTTCTCTTCATTTGTAAAATTTTAATATATAAACAGTCTTCAACACAAGTCACAGAATATTTTGTGTGGTAAATTGTGGTACGTACCATGGCATTTACCAAAAAACCACGGTATGCCGTTGTACAGTTCCATCCCATGGTTCCAGCTCTAGATTTTACCCAGAAACTGTCAAAAGGGATAACTGTAGTAAGTTGCAAGAACTAGTTGAAATAAGATGAAACTAACTTCACTTTCATTTTCAGACCATGGGCTCCTATTCGTTTTGAAGAGATTGGATAATAAGTGATGTGGCCATGGAAATGGATTAATCAGCCAGATCATTTCTTACAAAGGAAAGAGTAACTTATGATATTCTTCCATACCACAGATACATGTAATACACAATCGGATCCAATGAATCCACGAAACATCTATAAACGTAAAGGAACTCTGTTTTTCCTTCTGCTCCTCTTTGCAATAGCTCTTGTATGGTCAAATCTATATTTTACATATTACTTAAGTGAGAGGAGAGAAAACTGTCCGTTTCCATGTTTAGGTACTACATGTAGAGACTGTAGCAATAATGTGTATAAGCGCCGCATTCCTTCTGTTGATATTGTGCATCACTTGAAATTGAAACAGGCACTTAGAAGAATGCCAAACAAAAGTGATACCTACACAGACAATGAGCCCATCTGTAAACGGCCAAACTTTGACTTAAAGCATGACAGTGTGAAGACTGCTTTTTATACCATGGCGGCCTTGAACTGTTCACGAGAGGAGCTGTATACTGTAGAGCCAGGGGGAATATTCCGGATGAATAGAACTAAACTGGGCCAGAGGGAATTGGAAAAGTGTTCTTATTACGGGGTTGAGAGGGTGGACGATGATTTCCAGACTTATACTGAGCCTCACTCAAAGGAATCAGAGCCTTTCGATCTGGTTATCAAGCAAGACTTTGTCAGGATCAAGTGTTTTCTGAAGAAACCAAAAGATGTTGAAACTGATGTAGCAGATGCTGATATTGAGTTGCAAGAGAAAGACAGTGCAGAGGAAAAACATATTAAGGTACAAGCACGGCAGCTACTACAGTATGGATCCCCATCAAATAAAGAGCTCAGGTATAAATCAACATCATTCCATATAAAACCCAATCAAATCATTCCAGATATAAATAACGCTCAACAAAAGATTTCAAAATCACAATTTACAGACACTAGTGGAAGCCACAAATTTTCTTCACATAAAAAAGATCTGCAGGATGTCATGCGGCAAATTGATGAATTGCATTTCAAGGAGCATGTGGTCAATAAAAGCAAAACAACAAAGAAATATTCAAATCAAAGACGATTGTTGCAGAACATAGATGAGGATCTAGACTACAAACAAGTTGAAGACAATGATAAAAATGATTACTATAATAATCACTATGACGATAATTTCTATGCTGGATATATGTACGATTTCGAAGAACAAAATGCAGACTTTGACCAACTGCTGGTGCAAGTTTATCCCAAACCAGAAGTCTTTCAACGAATTTCTAAAACATTGGAGCAAAGTCCAAACAGAGAACGAACAAACGTTCTGATATTTGGGCTGGACTCGATGTCACATTTGGCATATCAGAGGAAGCTACCGAAGACCTATAGTTTCCTGAGGGATGTTTTGGGATCAGTTATTTTGAATGGTTACAATATAGTGGGCGATGCTACAACTGCGGCCCTAATTCCAATGCTGACTGGTATGTATTGTCTAACATGTTTTGTTAATAGTAAGTGTTCATGCATCAGGCCTTTGTTTCCAAAAAGCATATATGTTTCCAAATTTCAATGCAACACAGAAAAAAAAATGATTTGGTCAAAAATTGGTTATGTCAGAGACTTTTCTACAGATGTAGTTAAATCATCAGTGAAATAATTTAAAAGCTCTATACATAATGTACCTGTACAGAGCTCTGAATAAGATGTGTAAAAATGGAGACTGATTGAAAGATTTCCTGAAAAGTTAGGAGTCGTTGCTGCTCTTAAACACAGGAGTCCTTTCCCCAAATAATCAATGTCCAATGTTTGTGAGAACCTGCATGCAGGTATATATATTGGCTAGTTTCTCATTTCTACCTACCTTAACCCTTTACTTCATATAAACAAATTTTGATGCATTATCAAACAGAGCAGACTCCATTTGTATGCCCCAGCATTGATAGATTGGGGGAGCATATTGATTTTGGTTTGTCTGTTGTCACAAAACCCTAACCTTGACCATAACACGGAAGTCCTTCTTACAGCCTCAAAACTTCACAGGTGCATGCATCTTGATGAACTCTACCAGGTGACCTTGATCTTTAAATACCCTTGACCCTTTGGCTAGGGGCATGGCGTTCATTCTAATGTTTGTTGCATATATCATTTAAAGTTCAGTAAATTAATATTCAGCAAATCATAAATTTGTTCATGAATATTCATGAGGTAAAGGGATGAAATTAAGTAATAATGGAATAGCATATTTTGTTATAGACCTTTGATTACTTGGCCATTTTGCCCCATCAAAAATCTTAGCGTTTTCTGGATATCACCTCCATAGGTCTCCTTGGAAAAAACTCAACATAGCCTTTCTTTGTGCACCTAGCAATATCAGATAGAATGGTTTTAAATTAAAATTTGAGTTCCATGTGCTATGTGTTTATTGACTTCATATATTATGTTAAGGTAATCAGTGTATGTATCAGATATATCAATTATATTTTATTATACCCCCGCAAACGAAGTTTGAGAGGGGGTATATAGGAGTCAAACTGTCCATCTGTTGGTCTGTCCATCCATCCCAAAAACATGTGATGGGATCTACTTCTACATTTCTTAACCGATTTGGTTCAAATTTTGTGTGTGCATTAGTAATCAGGTGGAAAGGTACATGACATAAATTTCACTTGAATTATCTCAAGGATTACAGAGTTATTGCCCCGGATTCTACTCTAAATATCTTGTGACACAAATTTCTTCTACTTTTCTTAACCAGTTCAGTTCAAATTTTGTGTGTGCATTGATAATCAGGTGGAGAGGTGCATAACATAAATTTCACTTGAGTGATCTCAAGGATTACAGAGTTATTGCCCCTGATTCGACACTAAATATCTTCTGATGTGAACTACTTCTACATTTCTTAACTGATTCAGTTCAAATTTTGTGTGTGCATTGATAATCAGGTGGATAGGTACGTAACATAAATTTCACTTGAATTTTTTCAAGGATTACAGAGTTATTGCCCCTGATTCAAGTCTAAGTATCTTGAGGCGCAAACATCTTCTACATTTCTTAACCGATTCAGTTCAACTGTAACTCTATCTGGTCCCATTTTTAGCTCACCTGAGCACAATGCTCAAGGTGAGCTTTTGTGATGGCCCGTCGTCCGGCATCCGTCGTCAACAATTTGGCTTGTTAACACTCTAGAGGCCATATTTTTGGCCCAATCTTCATGAAACATGGTCAGAATGTTTTTCTCCATGAAATCTTGGACAAGTTCGAAATTTGGTCATGTGGGGTCAAAAAGTAGGTCACAAGGTCAAATCTTATGAAAACCTTGCTAACGCTCTAAAGGCCACATTTTTGGCCTAATCTTCATGAAACTGGGTTCGAATGTTTGTCTCCATAAAATCTTGGACAAGTTTGAATTTGGGTCATGTGGGGTCAAAAAGTAGGTCATGAGGTCAAATTTTAGAAAAACCTTGTTAACACTCTAGAGGCCACATTTTTGGCTCAATCTTCATGAAACTTGGTTAGAATGTTTGTCTCCATAAAATCTTGGACAAGTTCGAATTTGGGTCATGTGGGGTCAAAAAGTAGGTCACGAGGTAAATCTGTTTCCATAATATCTTGGACAAGTTCAAATTTGGGTCATGTGGGGTCAAAAAGTAGGTGAATATAAAAAATCCAACATATGTTGCTGATTTATAATCAGGTGAGCGAATCAGGGCCATCATGGCCCTCTTGTTTAATTATCTCCCTTTGTTAAATTGCTTTTGTTCTTGTCCCAAACATAGCTCATATATTATACATGGTATTGACTTGAAACTTAAAATGTAAACAGATGGCAACCAGGAGAAGTGCAGTGTCCAAGAACTATAACTAACTTTTAAACTACTATGCCAAACAACCGTAACTGACTTTAAATAAAGACTTTACTTACTTATTACTTACTATCATGACCAATATGCTTTGTATACAGGTTCTTATCTGTGTTCTGCCTGGAGTCTGGCTTCTCCTGTATCAAAGCATTTTGCAGGGGTATTAATCACCTTCAGTGATAGCTCTAGTTTCATTGATTATCACTCAGAGCATATTTCTGTCTGAAGATAGTATACTTAGATTCATGCAATTTCCTCAAATTAATGTTCACATACAACCAAGTTTTATGTCCCTAAGATCTCTCTTGATATTTAAGTGTAATGTCCCAGGGCTCAAATTTAATATTTTTTCCCACTCGCAAAAAAATGCGAGTGGTTTAAAACATAACTGGCAAACTTTTTTTTTCTACTCGCATTTTCCCGAAAATGCAAGTGTTAATTTTGAGCCCGGACTCTATTTTAAGTTTGTCAACCAATTCCTTCTCCCATTTCTTCAGTCTTTATCGCCAGTGCGTTAGATCTTTGTGCTTTCTTCGGTTTGTCGATTTCAGATTCTGTGCAAAGTTCATTGACATCACAAGATGTAATAAAAAACTGGATATCTTTCATGTTGACATTGTTCAAATGATGATTGAAATCAGCATCAGACGCGTTTCCTTTGCAAACCAGGACTAGTGTAAAAAAGGCTTTCATGGCCATTACGAGGGTGTAGATAACTTTTATTGATTGAAATGAAATTAATATTGTAATTTTAAACTTTAATAATTAGAATCATAATTAAATAAAGCGGTATCAAGTATTAATATTATTAGGGGAAATATTAATTGAAAACAGCAGATATTTTAACATATATGTGTTCGTGTGTTGTTTAACGTAGTCCCGCATTTGATACTAATCATACAACATTTAAATGGTGTAAATTTTGCTTTTGATATTAAAAACAAGCTAGGATTGTTTAGTTTTGATGATGTTATTGATTATCTTATTGAAATTCTCATTTAGACATGTTTAAGAAAATGTTTAAGCCAAAATTTTCACTCGCAAAAAATGCTAGTGGTTTAAAACATAACTCGCAAATTTCATTTTCTGCTCGCATTTTGCCGAAATGCGAGTGTTAATTTTGAGCCCTGTGTCCTTAAATTTGATCTAAAATGACCTGTGAATAATTGCTTAGTTAAACTTTTGTCCTATATACATGCAGTTCCCTGTGAACCTGTATCGTTTCATATTTGGTTTAAAGACATCATGCAAGCCTTTTTTGGCTATTTTGTAAAGTTGTGAAATATTAAAAAAATCAAAAAAAAAATCATCATATTATCTTTTAATCTTATGCATTTTACTCATTTAATGACCCATTTGAATCTCTTTTCTTTGTCATTTTTTTTTCAGCAAGATAATACAAAAAATATCAAAATTACATTCTAAGTAATACATATGTTATTCCATCACAGTACCGGGTACATGCATATGTGTTTCAAACCTTAAGATAAATTGTATAATTTCCCCTCTAAGCATTTTATAATTTGGATTTTTTTCCAAAACATTAGAAATACATAGTACCAATACTTTGTGCCTGGGAAGGTCATGAAAAATCCTTGATGAAAAATCTTTGTCCGCAACAGGGTTAGGACCCAAAACCCTCTGCTTCACTGTCAGGAATGTTACCATTGGACCATGGTGGCCTATTATTAACCCTTACCCTGCTGGAACTGTAAGTGCTGACCTTTGCCGGCTCTTTACTGTTGGCTGACCAACTACAAGTTTTCATCTTGTTATCCCTAAAATTGATAATGGACAGTTCCAAAAAAGTGCTGGCTAAGTTAATTTGAGAAATTCAGAAATTCAGCAGGTTAAGGGTTAATACATGTACTCAGTATTGAAAGTCAAGTGTACTAACACTTATGATTAAATTAGGCAAAAATTTTCCCCAAAAATTTTAGCCAAGTTTGACTTTGGGCAAAATCTGTAAGTTTTAGACACAGATATGAGTCATATGATCCCTTCTCAACTTAGATTTTGTCAAGAATATCTTGTCTGTTCAATTACTCATCATTGGCTCAATGGGTTAGGTAATTTTTAGTACAGGGTAATGGCCTCTTTACTACTTAGAATTTGCCAGAACTACCTTGTCCGATCAGTATGTCATCAAAGGCTCAACAGATTGAAATAATGTTTGGTACACATGTTTTTGTCATTAAATTGGGCAAAATCTGTAAAAAGTTTTTAAAACAAATTTGGCTCCTTTTTGACCCAGAACTTGCTTAACATAACTTGTTTTATCAATAAGGGATCATATGTCAAAGCACTGTGTGGGGAATTAAATTTTCAATTGCTTTTTGTGTCACTTGCTGAAAGCAGAGGGACACATAGGGATCAATTTTTCCGTTTTCTTGTCTGTCTGTCTGTCTGTCACACTTTTTCTGCACGTTTCAGCAGTTGACACGTGTTCCTGGGATTACTTTTGTTTCTTATTTTAAGTAAGACATTGTTAAGAAATAGCTGCTTTTAGTGATCAGCTTTATTAAGTATGTATATTTCTTTGGATTTGTATTTCTACTCGAGCTATTGTGAAAAAGTTTTCATGTGAAAGAACCGGTAAAATGTGTTTTTTTTTTTCTCATGATAATTTTTTTAATATTAATAATAATAATAAAAAAAAACATTTTGACAATTCTAATAATTTTGTATTGGAAGGTATATGATAGAACCAATATTATGTAACTGTTTGTTTATTTATTTATTTATTTTTTGGCTGTCTAGGGAAGTTTGAAACAGAATTGCCAGAAGTACGGAAGAACAAATATGACAGCGAATACTTGGATGTGTACCCTTTGATATGGAAAGATTTCCAGGAAAATGGATATGCAACACTATTTGCTGAAGATGAACCGACCATTGGTGCATTTAATCTCCGACTCAACGGCTTCACTAATCCACCAACTGACCATTACATGCGTCCTTTTTGGCAAGCGTTATGGGATAGTGAAGTACACAAAAAGAGTCCAAAATTTTGCACAGGAAATGTGCCTAACCATATGTATTTGATAAATTACTTGAAAGATTTTTTTGTCAGTTATTCTAATGTATCAAAGTTTGCATTTTTATTTGGCAGTGAACTGACTCACTGGGACAACAATCCGGGGGAGTATATGGACAAAGATATTGTTGATTTCTTGACCTTTCTGAAAGTTAAAGGTCACCTTGACAACACAGTTTTGGTAATGATGGCGGACCATGGTGCACGCTATAGCCGTGTTAGAAAAACAGTTCAAGGAAAAATGGAAGAGAGGCTACCTTTCATGTCGGTAATGTTGCCGCAGAAATTCAGGCTAAAGTACCCCCATCTTTATCAAAACCTCCTGAAGAACTCTGATCGCTTAGCAACACCGTTTGATATATATGAAACATTGTATGATATTCTTGATACACAAAGGACTAAAAATCCACTAGATCATTCCAAAGCATATGGAATCAGTTTGCTACGACCAATTCCACTGAATCGCACGTGCTCGTCAGCTCATATACAAATGCACTGGTGCACATGTTTGAAGCAATTAGAACTTGACCCCACTGACAAGCACGTGCAGAAGTCAGCGGGTGCATTTGTACATTATATTAATAAAGGAACCAGCCATGTGAGGGCGTTGTGTGCAGAACTGAAGGTAAAGAAGATCATCCATGCTTACCTGCTGATACCAAACGAAAAGGTAAATGTTTGTTTTTTAATCGCAAACTTTGCATCATATACAAGGTTTTTACTAACTTCTAACTCAGAGTCCTGGGTTTCAGGTTTTTGGGAAAGGGACTCCTTTTTTTTTGTTTTGTTTTGTTTTTTACAGCTTCTTTACAACTTTTAAATTTGGAAGACTCCAATTTTTCCACAAATCTGTTACAAGGACTACAATTTTTTAAAAATCATTGTGTGGGTGGGATAGCATCAACGGATAACCCATGGCTGCTGATTATTCTCACTCTCAATGCAGAAAAAATGAATGGAGACATAGGGAAGAATTGACCATGGGTACCGGTATCTGACAATGGTGGAGTATTAGACACTTCCTGTATTTATGCTCAGTAACTTTTTAGCTCACCTGAGCACGTGTGCTCAGGATGAGCTTTTAGGATCGATGAATGTCCGTCGTCCGTCCGTCCGTCGTCCGTCGTCCACAATTTGTTCGTTTGCACTCTAGCATCTTCATTTTATGAGCAATTATCTTCAAACTTTAAAACAATGTTTATAACCATAAAATCTCGGCCAAGTTCGCTTATGGCTGATATCGGAACATTAGGTCAGGACTTATGCCCCTTTTAAAATTCAAAAAAGCCAGTTTTAACATTGTTTGCACTCTAGCATCTTCATTTCATGAGCAATTATCTTCAAACTTTATATCAATGTATATAACCATAAAATCAAGGCCAAGTTCGATTATGGCTGATATCGTACCATTAGGTCAGGAGTTATGCCCCTTTTAAAATTCAAAAAAGCCAGATTTCACATTGTTTGCACTCTAGAATCTTCATTTCATGAGCAATTATCTTCAAACTTTATATCAATGTTTATAACCATAAAATCACGGCCAAGTTCGATTATGGCTGATATCGTACCATTAGGTCAGGAGTTATGCCCCTTTTAATATTCAAAAAATGCCATATTTCAAGTTGTTTACACTCTAGCATCTTCATCTTTTGAGCAATCCTCTTCAAACTTTATGGCAATGCTTTTGACCATAAGGTCTCGATTTAGTTTAATTGTGGCTGAGATGGGTCATTTAGGTCAGGAGTTATGCCCCTTTTAATACAAAAAATGCAAGATTTCACTTTGTTTATTCTCTACCAACTTCATTTTTTTAACAATCATTTTTAAACTTTAAGACAATGTTAATGCCCATAATCTCACAATCGGGTTCAATTATAACTGATATTGACTTGTAAATTTAGGAGTTATGCCCATTTCACCAAAAAAAAAGAAAAAGATTTCACTTTTACACTCAAGCATCTTTATTTCTTAAGCAATCATCTTTCTCAGGTGAGCGACCAAGGGCCATCTTGGCCCTCTTGTTTCAGGAATGAGATATGAACCTTTACAAATGTACCCTGACTATCCAATTATAGGTACCATAGTCATTGACTCTGTTGACCCAAAAGAAAACATGGCTTTGTTTGTTATATTGTTTATAGCCATGAAGAGAAAAGGCAGGGCTAGAATTTTTACAGTTATAGACTGGGAGGGTACAATCTGACATTAATTGGTAAAAAAAAATAGTTTGCATGGAGTGGAAGGTGTAGATTGCCTTTTCAGATGTCAATTAGGTCAAGGTCACTGTTACTAAATATAGGGAAATAAATCTTTTCCACTCAGGAAATTTAGTTTGGAATGATATATATTTGGTACAAAGGTAGCAGTCAATGGAAGGAAGGCTGGGTCAAGGCCACTGGTACTGTTTCACTAATGATATGTTTATATCCTAAAATTTGGTCTCGGGGGAAATATTGCTATGTTGATTCTTAATTTTCTTTTCTTCACAGATATAAGCAGTGAATCAGCGAATTTTTAAGATATTGAGCTCTGTCAGATATGGTATTCTCTATAAAATTAGTCAGTCAGTCCTTCAAAAGTTTTTTTTTTTGCTTTTACCCCACAGCTTGTGTCAGCCAGTACTCACCGAAAATCCCTCACTCAATTTCTTTAGACCTCTCCTCTTATTTCATTGTGGTTTTCTTTTTTTCATGGTAAGACCAAGATTTTGTTCATAATTCAGATTTCTATAAGTTGGCTTTGACTTTCCCAATGTGATGTTAAAAGGAAGCATAATTATACTACATAACATTTTAACACATGATGGGACCTATATACTGTGAAATGTTCTCTTAGGTACTGATGTTTCAAAAATCAATTGACGAGGACCAACGAGAAGCCAACTTCAGTGAGAATATCAACATAGACCACGCCCACTTCCAGGTCACCATGGAAACATCACCTAACAATGGAATGTTTGAAGGCACTATACAGGTCAGTATACAGAAGATCGAACTTGATTACACATTGATTAGAAAATTCATTTAATCCTTTACATGAATATTTATATACTTAGCGAATTTTAATTTATTGAACTTTAAATGGTATATGATTTAATTGATTTTACTTAGCTTTGCAGACTGAAAATTCTGAGCTACAAAAGTGTATTTGCCAATAGGAGAAACGCTAATCGGGGCTGTCTGATCTGGGTCTACTCTGTTTGCCAAGACATTAAAGGGTGTCATTATGGGGTAAATGTCAGTCTGACATGGCTTAACAATGGTTAAGCGCAGCATATGGTGGCATAATTTAATAACATGAATTATACTACATGATATTCTAACTCATTTACATTTTATGGCTATGCCTCAAAACCTAAGAAGTACTGAATCTCATATCCAATATTTATATCTAGTTAGGAACAGCTTGCACATATTTTGTCGTGGGCCTTTAGGTTTTCACAAAACAGAAAGAAGGGAATGAGAAAAACTGTCAACAGCTGTTGTATACACTTGTACACATTGTACTGCTATTGATTTCTGATCACATGTGTTATGTCAAGGACTGAAAGGTCTCCTTCCTAGGGGCAACAGAGGAAAGCAAATAAAGGGGACATTCTCCTAATTAAATGCTTTTATTCTATAAGTTTATCCCGATATCGGAGATATAACCTATCATACAGTCATTGATTTGTTGATTTCATGGAGGGTTTATTTACAAATATTTAACCCCATGAAAACTGTTCATTTATTAGACCTCACGTTTTCTAGAGCATGAATCCACAAATATATGTACCAATGAAATTGGCTTGATTATATATTCCAAGAAATTTAGTGATTTCACATAAAAAGCTGTATGTAACTTTGAGGCTGATGTGCATGCATTTGGCATACACTTACAGTCAGCTAAAAAGTTTTATTTTACACAAATTGATGATATACTATGTTCTGTCAGTAAGATAAAATCTATATCCCACAGTGCAAGTGATATAGATTTACCAGAATTACTTTTTTACTTACTAATTGTATGTAGCAGCATTTAGCATAATTGTTTATTTTGATTGAAATGGGTCTCTCATCACTAAGTAAATCAATTTTTACATTTTCACCTGTGCTCGTGAAGATAATGAAATCTTGATGAGATATATTCAATAACCACTCAAAACACACAAATATCCTCAGTCTTAGGGCCATAAACCATGCTATTCATGTATACCTTATGCTGTAGGTGCAAGTGAACATTGTGGTTTATGACACTTAGACAACTTCAAAGCTGACTGTATGTAATCGGTTGCCTATGTTATGGCATATTGTACGCACGGCTGGTTTGTTATGTAATGTTCACTGCTGCTGAGTATTACCATGTAAAACCTTTCAGACTGAGACCGTTGAACTTTATTTGGTTTCACAATGATCTCTGGTATAGAATGGTATTGAATAAATATATAACATACTCCCTCGCAATATCTGTATGATTATGTTGTACTATCCTGACATTGGGATTGACCTCTTATAGAAATTGTTTTAATGACTTGGCAAACAGAGCAGACCCAGATTAGAATGATTTTGTCCAATCAGGGTCTCCTCTTTGTTTGATACAGTTAACATATGTCTCATAGCTTGGGAATCAAAAATAATGCCCATATATCTCATAGCTCGGGAACCAGCCATAATGTTTTATATTGCAGGTGAACATGACAGCTGGTTCCTACACTGTGATAGAGCAGGACATCAGTAGAATAGACATGTATGGGAACCAACCTGCTTGTGTTCAGGACAAATATCCAGATCTTCGCAAATACTGCTACTGCAACAGCAGCAACAGTAGTGGTAATAACGACAAAAATGGCAAAAAGGAGAAGAGAGAATTTATGATAAGGAAAGGGTGAAAAAAGTAGAAGTTAGTGAATTGTTTTTACTTATTAACAAGAACACTTTTGAATCAAGGAAATCTTTAGATGAATGTTTGTTAATGTGTAGGTCAGGGATAGTTAAAAGAAATAACAAACTTAGATTTTAGTTTACCTGAGTAAATTGTAAGCTTCTAGTATCACCTTGTGCCTCATGGTTTGTTGTCGTAACTTGTCCATTGATAATTGCCTTAAATCTCTTCTGAAATGACTTGGCATAAGATTTAACATAGCATGGATTATTCTCTGATGATCCATCACCAAAATTGCTAAAATGAACATGGTCCAAGTGGAACTCGGGGTGCCATGGCAAAAAGAATTTAGTTAAAAACAAGAAATACCTTTAAAAAGATATTCGGCCATGGTAACCAGCTTGATGATTAGTGTCTGAATGGTTTAACATTTAATAGATTTTGTTGTTGGTTTAATAATTGTGTAATTCCTGTGTCAGTGCAGCTCTTTGAAATACCACAGATCCAAATAATTTGTACGATCTTGGTAGACACTTACAGCCTCAAAACATCTGCGCATTATCCCGGGCTACAAAACGAAACCGGATGTTTTGTTTTTGTTGAATATAGGATCTGTCAGGGTCGAACAATCAATTCCGAAATCTATGTGTTTCCTATTTTTTAGTGTTCAACTCATTCAGTTTACCTTAAAAAGGTGCAGTGTCTTACTATTTGGGACAAATCGTTCGCAGGGGAAGAAAACTTCAACTTTTAAAACAAACAGAGATCTAAAGAACTTATTTCGGCAACTCCTTTCTTTTCTTTTGACTAATTTTACAATGACCAATGGGAATTTAGCAAAGTAAATAATAACCAATGAAAAGCCTAATTTTATTCCGCTTCATTACTGTGTGTTTCACAGGAAGTCAGGGTGAAAATAAACGGCCTAACGGCCGAAAAATCTCAAAACATATCTGAAACATATGACCAGAAAATTGTTTTGTATAGCACAAATAGTCACCCTTCATTGAGACTCCAAGGAGGTGGGGTTGGCCATTGAGACAGTCGAAACTTGAAACTAGCTTTCTTCAGCAGTCACCAGGTGATATCTTTATTTTGATAGATGTGAGCGATCCCTGTGGCTCTCTTGTTTGTTTTTGGTACTTTAAATGACCATGTGTTTTCTTTCCTGGTAGTTTTGTCTTAGTTTGGTAGCAAAAAGCTACAAAATATGCAAAATAATTTAAAAACTTAAAGCCACACATGACATCAGAAATATTTGCTCAATTTCAGTAACAAAAGTAATATTTTCCAAACAGAGGTTATAGCAATAGTCTATGTGTACAGTATTTACTTTTTTTGGATAGAATGTATACAATTTTATGAATAATTAAATGCAAAATGATATAATGAGCAATTTCATTTGAAATGAAGCACGGTAAAAACCAATCTCAAAATCTTAGATAGGTCTCAAGCGTATGTAATGAAACTGTGATACATTGTCTTGTGATTGTTGTGAAGGTGAGGAGCAGTCCATACCTGAAGTATGTTGATTGTCATGTAAGATTCCAAAAATTAAAAAACTATTCTAAATGTATTTAAAATAGAGAAAATAGAACAGTTTCACATTCAGCCCCGAAAAAAATGTAAATACATGTAAATTAATTGGGATTTGAATGAAGGGGATATATTTTGTGATAATTTTCAACATGGTTTGACTAAGATGGTGTCAAATAGTGATAGTTTTTATTTGATTGTTGTTATTATTTTTCATGTGAAATGTTTCAAGTTTGCAAAATTTTAAACATTTTATCATAGTGAATTATAAAATTGTCAGATATTACAATGTTGTCCCGTTTAATGTCAGTGCCATGGTTGAAATGCTGTGCTATTTTTAGATTTATAAATTTTACTTTTTTTTATATGATAACATGTTCTATTATATACATATTAATATTTTACCAGTTTTGAGATTGAAATACTTTTTATACCCCCACAAATGAAATTTGGGGGGGGGGTATATAGGAGTCACCCTGTCGGTCGATCCGTCGGTCCGTCGGTCCGGCGGTTGGTCTACAAATATTTGTCCGGAGCATTTCTCCAAAACTAATGTACCTATGTTGATGAAACTTCATAGGTAGATAGACCTTGATGAGAGGAAGTGCAGTGCATAAGAACCATAACTCTGCATGTATTTTGAAAGGAGTTATTGCCCTTTGTCATTTTTAATCTTTTGATTTTGTCTGGACCATAACTCCAATACTAAAGTAGCTAGGTTGATGAAACTTCATATGTAGATTGATCTTGATGAGAGGAAGTGCAGTGCACAAGAACCATAACTCTGCATGTATTTTGAAAGGAGTTATTGCCCTTTGTCATTTTTAATCTTT
>CM037793.1:14899407-14949407 GCA_021229015.1 Solen grandis
TGATTTTGTCCGGAGCATAACTCCAATACGAAAGTAGCTAGGTTGATGAAACTTCATATGTAGATTGATCTTGATGACAGGAAGTGCAGTGAAAGGAGTTATTGCCCTTTGTCTTTTTTAATTTTGATTTTGTCCGGAGCATAACTCCAATACTAAAGTAGCTAGGTTGATGAAACTTCATATGTAGATTGATCTTGATGAGAGGAAGTGCAGTGCATAAGAAAACCACAATGTAAATTCTTAAAGACAGGTTTTTGCAAACAATAAATATGGATGTGAACCATAATTAGACTGCATTTTTATGCCCCCACAAAGTGGGGTGCATATAGCGTTGCACTTGTCCGTCCGTCCGTCCGTCCGTCAGTCAGTCCGTCAGTCCGTCAGTCCGTCCGTACGTCCCGAAATCTTGTGAACGCAACTCCTCTTAAACCGGATGGCAGATTTTGCTTAAACTTCCAGGGATGAACAACCTTAATGTGTAGATGGTAGTAAAGAAAGGAATTTTCGCGGCGACCAAATTTAACAGAATTATGGCCCTTTGTTGATTTGTTCACTATATACCATATAGAAATTTTGTGAACGCAACTCCTCTTCAACCGGATGGCAGATTTTGCTTAAACTTCCAGGGATGAACAACCTTAATGTGTAGATGGTAGTAAAGAAAGGAATTTTCGCGGCGACCAAATTTAACAGAATTATGGCCCTTTGTTGATTTGTTCACTATATACCATATAGAAATTTTGTGAACGCAACTCCTCTTCAACCGGATGGCAGATTTTGCTTAAACTTCCAGGGATGAACAACCTTAATGTGTAGATGGAAGTAAAGGAAGGAATTTTCGCGGCGACCAAATTTAACAGAAATATGGCCCTTTGTTGATTTTTTCACTATATACCATATAGAAATTTTGTGAACGCAACTCCTCTTCAACCGGATGGCAGATTTTGCTTAAACTTCCAGGGATGAACAACCTTAATGTGTAGATGGAAGTAAAGGAAGGAATTTTTCGTGGCGACCAAATTTAACAGAATTATGGCCCTTTGTTGATTTTTTCACTATATACCATATAGAAATTTTGTGAAAGCAACTCCTCTTAAACCAGATGGCAGATTTTGCTTAAACTTCCAGTGATGAATAACCTTAATGTGTAGATGGAAGTAAAGGAAGTAATTTATTACTGATGATACATGTTCAAATGAAGTTCACTTGGATAAATACTTACATGTTTTTGCTACAAATGCAAAAGTTGATGCATACAACGTTCAAATGCTGAATCAGCTTTCAAGTGAAAAAATACATCTTAATGCTACTGACAGAATACCATTATCATTGAAAAATTACCGGTTGTCAGACGATGAAAAACATACTGGCGGACTTGCTAAAGTCATTACCATTGCAGTTGGAGCGAGAGTCATTCTCACAAGAAATGTTGATGTGTCTGACGGTCTAACAAATGGAACTCAGGGCATTGTGAGAGAAATAAAGTTCTTATCAATTAACAAACCAATTGCCATCATGATTCTGTTTGATTCACCAAGTGTAGGGAAGAATGCTCGTCTCAACAGTAAAGTTGATCTGTCTGCATACAAAGAACCAGTTGTACCAATTTCTCAAACAGAAGCAACATTCTCCCCGACTCGTTCAAAAGCAACAGTAATCAGGAAACAGTTTCCAGTTAGATTGTGCTGGGCAACATCAATACACAAAGTGCAGGGGGCAACGCTGGACAATATTGTTGTTTCATTTGAAAACCGTTTCAATTCTGGGCAAGCCTATGTTGCCCTGAGTAGGGTGAAAAAATTGAACCAACTCCATTTAATAAGTTTTGATGAAAAGAAAATTGTCACAAGTTCTCACGTAAAGAAAGAAATGGAACGAATGAAGAAGGACACATTTCACCCAAATCCTTTTAAATGGCTTTCAGCAAATGCAAATTTGACTGTTGCTTTGTTAAATGCAAGATCAGCTAGGAATCATTTTACAGATATCATGTGTCATCCAGTTTTAAAGATAGCAGATATAGTGTGCTTAACAGAAGCAAATGTCTACCATGACCAGATCAGATACTACCAACGTGAGGGCTGGACCCTGAAATGCTTAGAAAAGTCATCAGTTTGTAACTGCCATGGAATTCTGTTTTACTGTTCTGAAAACATTCCAGTTGTATCATCAACTACATCTTACCAACCTCATATGGAACAGCTGTTTGTTGAATTATCTTCAAAACCTGGTGTCAGCTCAATACAGGTACTCTATCGATCTCCATCAACAGCACCTGCCACATTTATTACAGATCTTACCAGCACAGTATACGATACGCAACCTGACATAATCCTAGGTGATTTCAACATCAACGTTGATTCAGTTTGGTACAGAAGACTATCTGAATCTCTGCTTAATTATCGCCAGTGTGTGACATTACCAACACACTTAAGTGGATCTATTATTGATCTTGTCTATGTAAAAGATGAGTTGCCACAGCCAAAAGTAACTGTATACCCAACATATTTCTCTGATCACAGCATTGTGTTCCTGCAGTTTTAGGAGACCAGACATGTGTTTCAAAGTTTTGTTTTATTCAGACACTAATATTGTATTCCATCTGTAAAGAAACCAAATATGATGCCTCAAGAGTTAGGTAACTTTTTTATCATTAATACATAATTGAGGAAATTTCAACTGAAACGCTATAATAAGAACAGAATTTTGTAGACATTAAATGAAGCTGCTCTTGTTTACGAGCACATCTGCACAGTGGGGGCATCCGTGTCCTTTGGACACAGTTCTAGTTATTCTCCTCAGTTACAGATCTTGGGGGCAAATTGTTTTCTTCTGTGTGTCAGTATGTGTGTCTCTCTGTCTATCTGTCTGTCTGTCAAAACTTTTTAGCATTGTCCAAAACTTTTGAACCATTGCTCACACTAACTTTAAACCTTACATACATGTAGTCTTTCACTCACGCAAACTTTTGAAACTGTATTCCTACACATGACAGACTTCCGGTGTGGGTATTGATCACCTTTAGTGGTAATATTTTTTTTTTGTATGCTTATAAGCCCAAATCCTATGTGTGAACATTCGTTTTATGTGTCATGTGAATACATCCTGTGTCAAAGATGGGGGTGGGGGTATGAATCACCTTCAGTGATAGTTCTAGTTCCTCTGAGATTCGAGATTCTCAAATATATAACTTATTACCCATATTGTCAGAGCATGTTTTCTATATTTTTTAATTGCAGATAAGAAACCATCACATATCTCCAGAAAGTCATCATCTAAAACTAGTGTAAAATGCTATATATATAAAAAAAATGAGGGTGAGGGTCAGGGTGAGCTATTGTGATCCCGTGAGCGTCCGTCGTGCGTCGTGCGGCGTCAACAATTTTTAGTGTTTACACTCTATCACCTTTATTTCTTAAGCAATAATCTTCAAACTTTAAGACAATGTTTATGACCATAATGTCTCGATTGAGTTCGATTATGGCTGAGATCCGTCAATTAGGTCAGGAGTTATGCCCCTTTTAATATTAAAAAAATGCCATATTTCACGTTGTTTACACTCTAGCATATTCATCTTTTGAGCAATCATCTTCAAACTTTATGGCAATGTTTATGACCATAATGTCTCGATTTAGTTCGATTATGGCTGAGATCGGTCAATTAGGTCAGAAGTTATGCCCCTTTTAATATTAAAAAAATGCCATATTTCACGTTGTTTACACTCTAGCATCTTCATCTTTTGAGCAATCATCTTCAAACTTTATGGCAATGCTTATGACCATAAGGTCTTGATTGAGTTCGATTATGGCTGAGATCCGTCGATTAGGTAAGAAGTTATGCCCCTTTTAATATTAAAAAAATGCCATATTTCACGTTGTTTACACTCTAGCATCTTCATCTTTGAGCAATCCTCTTCAAACTTTATAGCAATGCTTATGACCATAATGTCTCGATTGAGTTCGATTATGGCTGAGATTCATCAATTAGGTCAGGAGTTATGCCCCTTTTGATATTCAAAAAATGCCATATTTCACTTTGTTTACACTCTAGCATCTTCATCTTTTGAGCAATCCTCTACAAACTTTATGGTAATGCTTATGACCATAATGTCTCGATTGGGTTTGATTATGGCTGAGATCAGTTGATTAGGTCATGAGTTAAGCCCCTTTTAATATAAAAATATGCCAGATTTCACTTGTTTTCAAACTTTATTACAATGTTTATGACCAGAAGGTCTTGATTGATTTTGATTAATGCTGAGATCCGTCAATTAGTTCAGAAGTTATGCCCCTTTTAATATTAAAAAAAATGCCAGATTTCACTTTGTTTACACTCTAGCATTTTCATCTTTTGAGCAATCATCTTCAAACTTAATGACAATGCTTATGACCATAAGGTCTCGATTGAGTTCGATTATGGCTGAGATCCGTCAATTAGGTCAGGAGTATGCCCCTTTTAATAAAAAAAAATGCCATTTCATGTTGTTTACACTCTAGCATCTTCCTTTTTTTAGCAATCATCTTCAAACTTTATGACATTGTTAATGACCATAATGTCTCGATTTAAGTTCAATTGTGGCTGAGATGGGCCATTTAGGTCAGGAGTTATGCCCCTTTTAATACAAAAATTGCAAGATTTCACTTTATTTATTCTCTACCAACTTCATTTTTTTAACAATCTTTTTTAAACTTTCAGACAATGTTTATGCCCATAATCTCACTATCGGGTTCAATTATAACTGATATTGACTTGTAAGTTTAGGAGTTATGCCCATTTCACCATAAAAAAAAGCCAGATTTCACTTTTACACTCAATCATCTTAATTTCTTAAGCAATCATCTTTCTCAGGTGAGCGACCAAGGGCCATCTTGGCCCTCTTGTTTAATGAATACATTGTATAATTGCTTGTAATGTTTCTCCTAGATCAATGAAATCCATATTTATCTGCAGACATAATTAAATTTCTGTCTGAACTGATTTTTTACAAGCATCCATTTTTCACATTTTCATTAATTTTTCAATTTCAGGGGTTCTTTTTAATTCAATTTATTTTGTTAAGAGAGGGTATATTTTGAGAACCCTGTTGTTTTCAGTCCCCTAGGACTATTACCTACCTGCAGTTACCATATTGTGTGACCTTGATATTCATAATGACCTTGCTCAAGGTCAAATGCGTGTCAGAAACACAAGCTCTAGAATCTGCATGTAGTACTTGTTTTACTTATACTGCCATTGAAAATAATATTTCCAGTTGTGTATTTTATTAATATTTTATATCATGAACTATTTTAGAATGAGTAGTTTATCATTTTCGATTTTTCAGACAGCCAGCATTATGATCTCAAAAAAGTTATTTTGCAGCCATATAACTTATTTGACCTTCATTTTAGCATCAACCACTTCTGTTTCCTTGACTTGTCCCTTTGTAACTAGTTTGACTCTACTGTACTGATCATGTTAGAATTACTGACCATGAAATTCACCAGAAGCAATTAAAGTATGTAGGAAACTATATTAGTTTGAGAAAATCTATAAAAAATGCAGAAATTCAGATGAGGAAGATTAAATGGAGATACTGAAACAGCCAGAGGATAGTAGGAATAAATTTATGTGAAGGTAGTTCAGTGACAGCTGCAAGAATACACTGTATGTAGTATAGCATTGTAAAACCTTGCTCTTTCGTTGATGGGTGTGAAATATTGTGGGAGAGACATTAAACCAAACAAACAAACATGGATGGTTGCCATTATATCAGGAGAGGTATTGTTTGTTAATTTCAACCCTATGAAATTCATTCATTACAGGTTGATCTCATGTCTAGTGGGTCATGAACCTATGAGTATAAATATATCCCCACGAAACTGCCTATTGAAAATGTTTGAATCATAGACTCATATTGATGGGATTTAATGTTTGAGAAACAATCATAATTCTTTTTACAGTATTAAACAACATAGATTTTTATGCCCCCAGATTGATAGATTGGAGTATATTGTTTTTGTTCTGTTTGTCACAACAAGTTGAAAAACGTTTCCTTGTTGTTTTTCCTTGATTTCTATGCAACTATATGTTGCAAAATAGGAAGAGGTTCTCTTCAAAGCTGCCTAGCACAGCAACATAGTAAATGAATATGGCTGACAAGGTTTTTGAATGGGTAATTTTTATTAGCCAACTGAATTTGGAAGTACATGTTTTGTTAGTTATTGGAGGGGTTTTTCAACAAAAAATTCTATTCTGTTCAGTCAGGCATCTGCTCAGGTTGACCTTTTTATTTTGCTATAAATTCTGTGTCCGTCATTCAAATGCTTCAATATTTAAAAAAATTAGAGTGAAGTAGATGGGCCTTTACATTTTACAGTTGACCTTGTGACTTTGACCTTTGACCTACTTTTGGCAATAAAGCAGCATCTGAACAGGTTTACCAGACAGGTTTATCTGCTATAACTTCTATGTGCTTCATTGGATTGCTTCAATATTTAGACTGTTGCATAAGTGGATGGACCGCTTCATTATGCAGTTGACCCAGACCTTTGACTTACTTTAAATTAAAAAGCCCCCCCCCCCCCCAAAAAAAACAAACAAACAAACAAACATCAATCATCAGGTCTTTTTAGCTCGGCTGTTCAAAGAATATGAGAGCTATTGTAGTCGCCCTGGCATCGGCGTTGGCATTGCAGTTTTTGGTTAAAGTTTTGCATGCAAGTTACTATCAACCTTATATATCAGTAACCATTTATGTATTGACTTGAAAGTTTATAAATATGTTAGGGGCATCAGACAACCAAGGTAGATAACTCTTGACTGAATTTAATATGAATTATGGCTCCTTTTTACTAGAAATTTGGTTAAAGTTTTGCATGCAATAGAAAATTGTTAAAGTTTTGCGTGAAGCTACTATACAGTTTGTATCTCAGTAACCATTCATGGTATTGACTCGAAAGTTTATGAATATGTTAAGGGGCATCAGACAACCAAGGTTGATAACTCTTGATGGAATATATTGCAAATTATGGCCCCTTTTTAACTTAGAAATTTTGGTTAAAGTTTTGCATGCAAGATATTCTCATGCTTATATCTCAGTATCCAGGCATACAATTGATTTGAAACATCTTTAATATGTTTAGGGGTATCATACTTTCATGGTAGATAACTCTGGATAAAATATATTACAAATTATGGCCCCTTTTTAACATAGAAATTTGGTTAAAGTTTTGCATGCAAGATACTCTCATGCTTATATCTCAGTATCCAGGCATGGGATTAATTTTAAACATCTTTAATATGTTTAGGGGTATCATATTTTCATGGTAGATAACTCTGGATAAAATATATTACAAATTTTGGCCCCTTTTTAACTTAGACATTTTGGTTTAAGTTTTGCATGCAAGATACTCTCATGCTTATATCTCAGTATCCAGGCATAATTGATTGAACATCTTAATGTTTAGGGGTATTATACTTTCATGTTAGATAACTCTGATAGAATATGTTACAATTTGGCCCCTTTTTAACTTAGACATTTTGGTTAAGTTTGATGAAAGTATTTTATGCTTATATCTAGATTCAGCATGGAATTGATGAAAATTTAATGTGTTTAGGGGTATCATACTTTAAAGGAAGATAACACTTGATGGAATATATTAAAAATTATGTTCCCCTTGTAACAAAAGAATTTTGATCAATTTTTTTGCATTCAAGCAGCTATCCAGCTTATGTCTCAGAAGTTGCTTGTGGAATTGACTAGAAGACTAGAAAGTTGAGGAGTGTCTTCAGGGGCATCAGAAAACCAAAGAGGATAACTTTTGGACTGAATTTTATGCAAATTATGGCCCTTATTTTGCTTGGATTTTTGGTTAAAGTTTAGCATGCACAGTGTTATTATGCTCATGTCTCAGTAACTAGGCATGGGATTGATTTTAAGCTTCATAAAAATATTAGGGGGTATCAGACTATCAAGGTATATAATTTTTGACTTATTATGTACAGGGTATGTGAAGGGCAAGAATTGAAATAGATTTCATTTGATTTACCAACAAACATTTTGAATAGTATTTCAATATAAAGCCAGTACTAGTTAGTGATTGCTTGGTCAAAGGAAAAATAATGGTACATGATTATGTTTTAAGTTTTTTGTGTAAGCGATTGGCTATTTTTTTTTAAAGTTTTATAATGTTAATTTTAATGTCATATTTTGAAGTTGCTATACTCTTGTGTATTATATTAAAAATAGTTTGCACAGTCTCCTTACACTTTCATGTTATTGGGTAAACATGTACCTATGTGTTGTGTAAATGGCTGTTTTTCTCTTTTGTATGAGGGTATACATTTTAGAATAAGAATTTTTAACTTCTGGCCCATAGTTCTTGAAAATATTTAAATTCTGTTCTTAAGTTCAGTTCTACACTCAAGACGCCAGTATCATAGTGAAACCTTTATTGAACTTAAAAGCCATGTTTTGAGTTAGAACATGAAAATCATTTGTAAGTATATCTTTTAATTTTGATAATATTGGGCCAGGTTATACTGGCAGTATCCTTGTATCATAAGTGAATAGAATATTACATGTACTTTAATTGTATACCTCATTATTGTATACGTCATTATGTGACTGGATGTTTGTATATTTGTTAAAATTATATTTTTGCATAATTATACAAAACATTTTACAGCCTTTTTTGTGGGTCGAATTAAGTTATGCTTACTGTAGCTGGGAATATTTTTTATATTTACTTAAAGATTTATATTCTTGTGATATTTTAAGTAAGATTTGTTGATAGATAATATTCATGAATATTCATGAGGCAAAAGGTTAATTGAGTTGTTACTCAGTCTATGTATTTCTCTGAAAATTTATTTATTCTTTTTACAATTCAAACCAATCAAATTATGTTTATATTTCTTTTCCCTGCATGGATATTTTTCTTTAATACATGTATTAGTTTATATCAAAATTTGTACAGATCAAAGTAACTCAGAAAAATATTTCTATCAGAAAAAAAAACCCCTCACAGAACGGAGTAATGATATCCTAGTAAACAAGAGTTATTCAGAGTAGATTTTGATACAGTTAAGTTTAATTCATAGGGTACTTCCCCAGTAATTTGTTTTGTAGGAATACTTATGTCTGGGTCTTAAAACCATGACACCTTTTTGTACAAATTACTTATCATACATGTACATGTATTTATGAAAGCTTTTTGAAAATTCTGATAGCGTATAAAGCAGCTTTTCGTTTTTATTTGGTTAAATTATGGAATTATGCTTGATTAATTAATGCTTTATTAACCATGTAGCACTCTGAGATTACATTCCACTAAAATTTGCATAATACATTATTGATATAGTAAATTATTTATGTTCGTAGTTACAAATGTGTATTTAAATGATTATGTATACTGAAAGTCATTCCAGTATTTGTCAAGATTATGTTACCTTAACATCAGGTAATCATTTAAGCAGTTTTTTTTTGACAGAAAAAAACATTCCATGTTTTATCTGTAGAAGGAAGAGGTATTAATTAAAGGTTATGTTGCTGTTAATGATACACATATTGAGAAACTTGGATTATATATCACATTTCAAGATGAAACTTTGATAAAAATAAACTTACTGGTCATTTGAGTGTTACCAATATGTCTCACTTGAAAAATTAATTGAGTACATGTTACATAAAGATAATTGATGAGTAATTTGCCTCTGTTACTTCATCATTTTCATCTTAAAGTATTTCAGCAATTTGAAATTCACCCTTTCGTTCAGTTTGTATACTCCGCATAATTTACATGTTCTTATCCATACAACTTTAAAGAACATAAAATATATATTGTCAATATATATATGAAAGTTATGCATATCTTACACAAGAATGTTCTTTTTCGAATGCATGATTGTGTCACCTGAAGAATGATGAAAAAAGTGTGACGGACAGACAGAGGAAGGAAAACTGGAAAAGTGATCCTGAACACTTCTTATTATTACTTAGCGCTAAGTAATGTTGATGGCATGGGACCTGACTAGAAGTCCACCAACAATACTTAGCGCTAAATAATAATTAAAATCTTAAATAAGGTAGACACGCATTCCACCATTACTATTTTATGAAATATTCAAGTACATGAGGCTAAAATGAATTTTTACCTTAATAACTAACAATAATTGTTAAGAAATAATTATTTGGGTACCTTTATTGAAGAAACAAGACTAATGAGATTCGCCCTAAAGTATTTTAAGTTTTACTTTGCGTAAGAATTGTTGGTAGAATTCGAGCCTGATCTTGCTTATATTGGTGACTACTCATCGTTAAGAAATTTTTGTGATGAGAAAATGATAAAACAGATATTGACAGTCTGCAGAGATGTACATGTCCACCAGTTTGAATTCCAAAAGCAACTGACCACATCGTTTCCCACAAGCTATATGTATGTATCAACCTGGCATGTGTGGGTAAATAATGACCCCGTCTGGTTCTTGATGAACACAAGAAGGAAAAGTGACATAGTTGGTATATACAATCTATACATAAAGGTATATAACTTATACGTCCAACCAGTTTCGGTCTTGTATAGACCTTTATTGGGGATCAGGCCTGGTTCTTGAAAAGATTGTGATGGAACCCAGACTGATGCAAACTACAAGTTTTGCTTGTTTTAGAAAAACTGGCCTGTTTGTACCACATGATTATTCAACTTTAATATTTAAGTTTACACATATTTTTGTATATTCATTTTTTTTTACATGAAATCCTTAATATTTAAAATTTTACACGAGGGACTGAAATCAATATATTTTGTGAAGAGGGGCTTTCACTTGTATGCTTTAGATGAAATAAAGGATTTTACTAGTATTGTTTTGGTTTTTTGTAGTAACCTGAAGGATAAAAAAAAATAAAAATAAAGAGCAAAAATCCAGACAAAAGATCAACACAAAAGTACTTGGCTGCATTATATATAGGTACCACAAACTTGCAGTCACATAGGATGAACCCTTTAATTTCAAAATATGTGAACTCAAATTTGGCTCTTTCTCTTGGCATACAAATTTCATCTCTGTCATTCATCTCTGTCAATAAAGATTATCCATCCATCAGTAAATAGTGATCATGGTACATCAAGGCATTGTGGACATTTTATTCTAAATGCAAGCCTTTATAAACTTTGAATAAGAGCCTATAATGCCATGTCAATGGATGTTTGCATCAACACTGAAGAATTTGAAGGATCATGATTATTTTTTAATGATGGATGGATAACATGAAGGAGGCCAATTTTTTTTGTAAATTACCGAAGCTGTTATTCTGGTCATGCAGAGTCACACTAGATCAAGAAAAAATAATGATTTCATGATCATTAACTGACTGTTAGGGTTCTGTAATAAATTTCGATTTGTTTCGCAGTCAAAAAGGGTTGCATTCTTCATCTATTTTTGGCTCATAAAATTAACACATATGTCACCTGCTGAAGTGTGACAAAAAAAAGTGTGACGTACAGGTAGACAACAGCAGGTAACACAAGAAGTGGCCCCATATTCACACTATTTAGTGAATACCCTACCTTATAGAAAAAAGCCACGCCTGTAATTGCAAATCACTTTGCCTTTAACCAATGTGACCTGGGTCAAAACTCACCCATCTCTGGGGTCAATAGTTTAAATTCAGACTTAAAAAGTGCAATTTTTAAAGCAACATTCTAAGTCATAAGTCATCATAAGAGAAAAAAATTTAGCATCTCGAGCCCGAGTCTAAAAACTAGACTCAGGTGTTTGATGATTTACGAGTTTTAAAGAGTCAGGTTGTGTATTTGGGGGTACATTAACAGGCCCCGAAGACACCCAAGTTTCTCTGGTTACTCCAGCTTCCCTCCCCCCCACCCCTTAACCATTTCGCTTCCAGGTCACCTATCTATATAAACAGGCTATTTTCCAAGGAATAACTTTCTTAACAAAAAGCAATTTCTTACTGTACTAGCACTATGTGGCTGCTTCCCTTTCACTGCCAACAGGACGGGTTAACCCATCCTACTGTACACATCAGACAGCGTATTTACCTACAAGACATGGGAAACCCCCTAAAATGGAAGAACCCCGTCTTGATGGCAAATACACTCATTTGCAGGACGGGTTCTTCTGTCCTGTTGGCAGCACAACGGTAAATAATGACATCATTCACTATAACTTAGTCATTAACCCTTTCCCTCATATATACTCATTTTGATGCCCTCAATAGGTATCACATAAAGCCTGATCTGCAGAAAACCACAGTTAAACCTTATCAAATTTATTTACAAAATCCTCATTTCCAGACCACTGAGGAGCAGCGAACAGCATAAAACCTGATCAGCCTGCGAGTTACTCGCAGGCTGATCTGGTTTTATGCTGTTCGCATAGGTCTTTTCATGGTGTCCTCTATGAGGGAAAGGGTTAAATAATGATCTTTATGATTTTAATAATTTGTTTTGCAATTGCCATGAGCTGAAGGGTAAAGTTTAAAAATATATATAATACACAGCTGATTTTGTGTTCAATCTTTCAATACCTTTACCAGGTAATAAGTATCATTTAATATCAATTAAAATAAAAACTTTAACAATTCACATTTGATGTCTTTATTTGATATCATAAAATCATGTAATAAACAAGTTAACAAATAAAAAGGTAAAAAGAGCATCAACACAGATGTAGTATAGACAACAATATTAAAGTTTGAAACCAAAAATCCTTAATTAGTTTCATGGGCAGCGCATAATGACATGACCCGGTACCACTTCCAAGTCGACAAACAAAAACGTTCTCTGCCTTGAAATATGATCCATAAAAGAGAAAGAGTAAATCATTCTCAAACAGAGTTTCTTTCCTAGTTTAATTTAATGTTATGTTATAAAAACTACAAAAATAATTGAAAATTATATTTGCCAAATTAAATCCTAATGTATGATTTTTTTATAAATAGGTATTTTCAATGCTGTTTACAATACCTGAAGTGAAAAATAATGAAATATGGTATTTAAAAAAAATCCTCATGGGACAATGAAATCCAGCAGACTGGAGCTAGACTTGGCAAAACCTCAGGAAACATTATACATAACAGGACAGCATGAGATTTTCCAGTGCAGATCAACTGTCCTTTATGAAACATCAGTACATTGTATAAAATCAATTATGAAATAAATTTATATAAACAGCCAATAGCTGTCCAAGTCAAAATATTCTGGCCCCGTGTTCACAAAAGTACTTAAGTATGATCTTGGGCTCAGATTTTGAGTATTATACTCAAATTCCTATTGAAAGTAATGGGCATTGTTTGAGTAAAGTATGAAAATCAAATGTAAGTACCTTTTTTATTTTCAAGAACACTGGGCCTCCTACCATTGCCAAAATTGAACCAGACAAACTGGACTAGTTTAGACAAGTTCTTAACCCTTTTCTTCATGTAGATAGGGTTTGATACATGTACCTCTTCCATAATGACATGTTTGAAAACAATGTCACATTAATCAGGAACTTCTGAATAACAACAAGACATGGTGTAAATGTGTCAAGACTGACCTGAAAATGTGTGTGCATTCTGACCAACACTGATCCTTTGGACAGAGAGGTGTGGAGTGAGGGTGGTAGACACTGTATCTGCCTGCTGCCTACCCCAGAACCTGGGACAGCCGCAGCTGTTAAAAAGAAAATAAGGATCAACTCTATACAGATTTTTTTCTCTTCTAACAGCTCCAAAACTAGTAGAATGAAAACCTCAGACCACTGGATGTCAAGATTTGTGGGCACCAGACTCTGCAAAGGAAAGTCATATTCTGATTTTCTAGCCCTGACTGGCATTACACAAAGCAAAGTAGAGGTAGTATAGCCATGTTATCAGAAAGAAACTTGATGACTGGGTCCGTTATATCTGGGATTAATGGTAGCTTACTGGAATAAAACCCAGAGGACGACCAAAGAAGACATGGCATGCCACCCTGGCAGAGGACCAAGCTTTGCTGCAAATCAGCAATGCAGATGCCCAAGAATGGCATGATGCTAAAAGGAAACGTCCTACCCAGAAGACTAGATCCTGGATGATAAAAGACAGATGATCTAGGTTGATAAATAAGGAAGACACAGTGTCTCAGAAATGTTTTGTGAATGCACGCCTATGGTAACACAGTGCATTGATAGGATATATTCTTGTTAAGATACACCGACTTTTTAGAAATTGTGTGCTACAGTATTTATAAGATTTAGAAGCCCACTTACACATTGATAATCAGAAAATTTGGGTTATTTCAGTTTACCGTTGCTTCGCCAGTATTTCAGTCATAAAGCAATGTCCAGCTAATTACAGGTGGAGGAAGACCACGAAAGCATCCAGGTAGAACCACTGACTCACCACAGGCCAGCTGGAAGGCCTCCTCATATGAAAATCCAAATGACCCTGCCGGGATTCGAACCCACACGATGAGGGGCTGAGCGAGTGTTAAAGTCAGCGACTTTACCCTCTCGGCAACGGAGTCCCTTCACATGAAATGGGAGGATTGAGTATAACAGCAGATAATCTTGAAAAATATTATCTTTACTAGGCTTTTTAATATACTAATTATCACTCACTCATAGCACTTTTATATGAATACAGGCCCATCAACAAATCCACAACCAATTATTGCATCAATTTCAATCAATCACAAAGGACTAACTTTTTCATATTTCAGTCCAACAATTTCTCAATTTTCAACCTCAATAAAAGTGTACAGAGAAGACACAATATACAATAGCATTCTTTGGAAAACATGTGTCACCTGCTGAAGCATTATGGAAGAAGTGTGAAGGGAATATACATGCATTAAAATTTTGCAAGTCAAGGTCATTATTGGTAGCAAGTGAATATTTTCAAATGAAAATATTATCTAATACGTAAATTAATATATTTATATCACATCTTCGCTAGTTTCTGATGTTGTTAAACAATAAAATTATCAGTAACAACAAAATTATTGAAAATTTGTACAATTAATAGTCATATTCACCATTTCATTCTGTAGAAGTAGCTACATGTACTCTGTCATGTTATGTCGATATGTTTATTCATTTATTTTATGTTTTATGGTACATTGTTTTCTTACCATTTAATATATGTGATGTTAGTATTGTCGTGTGAAAGTTTTTTATGTTCATAGAGTGATAGCTTTTGTCTTTCATCAATATATTACCCTAGTATTTTATTATTGTGAATCTTTTAGTCTCTCTTATTGTATTATAATGTCTTATTTTTATCAGTGCGATTATGTTTTTACGGTCTTATTTTTTTTTCTGCTGTACTTGTATTTATTGTTCTTTTGTAAAGCACTTTTGAGCGAATTGTTCAATTTGAAAAAGGTGCTATATAAATCTGGTAGAATAATACTAATAACAATAATTATACGGAAACCACCAAAGAATGTGTATTGTTCGTCCTTGTTAGCAGTTTGTACCACAACTGGTTTGGGCCGCGGTTTACTGTACCCCGGTTAAACTGCGCAACTTTACATACAGAGAAAGATGGACCCCCCATACACCTACTGGCATGTTCCAATTAATGATGTCTTGTAATCGTTAGTGATTTACACCAAGCACTACAATGTGTCATGCGTGATTATTTCAGCATCTTAATATTCCCTGTATCTTGTCTGATAATTAGATTGCATATTATGCTAGAAACAGTTTCTACACAGGCTAATGCGCCTATTTCACACTGTCTGGGATATATTTCCTTTTATAATGCATATAAGTTATTCCGACTGATCTTCATAAATGAGTATCCCTAACATACACATGTAATTATATCATAAACATTTCTCTGGAATATGTCTTATTATTCTTGATTTAGTGTTTAAATAACCAATTCCAAAAAACATTTTTCCTTGTTCATAACTATGGCAACATTTTCCGTTCACATCTTGAGTTGTCTCACATAATCTCTTGAATATGCAGTCATGAACTGTAATTAATTTCATATCTATACGACCCCTAAATACATTTTACATCAATCACAATCCCCCATTTCTACTTCTTCTATCATCAAACTACTGCTGTCCACTAGGGATGTGTCAGTGTTCGAGGTGGACTCGTCCAGTTTTGGATGTGAGCCTCATCATGGGAGGGGGCGTGTCTTTTGTGTCTAGCTGATCGTCCAATGAAAAAACAGGGATTCCAGAAGGGGTGGGGGCAGAGAATATGGGGCAATCTTCCATCTCTGTAAAAATAAACAAAGGCCTGTTTTTTATCCTGAATCAAAGACTAGAATTTGCATTACAGTGTAAGAATATCACAACCCAGGCAAAACTGTTTCATCAAAAGGCACTTTAAAATCCAATGATTTTTTTGAAAAGCTTAAGTTTGGGCCTGTTGCTTAAGCACATGGCAGGTAAAGAATTTTGAAGAATTTAAGTCACTATTGCAATTTTTTAATTGAAGGACACTCATCTTTATTTTTGATACATACAACAGTCTTGATAGAATGTCAAGGCAGCATAGTGGTAACACAATAGTATTTTCAATCCATGTTTGTGTCTTACAATGTACATGAAAGGGTATTTGATTATCCAATCAGACAATTGGGTTTTCTTTGAGCACTCTGGTTTCCTCCAACATCAATGCAATCAAAGTGTCAAAAAATTGTAAAATTAAAGTTTTAAATGTGTTATGTCTCAGACCTACCTGGGCTTAGGTCTGTCATTAAAGACTCTATTAGGTTGTTCAACATGGTGGTAGAAAAAGCATCATCACGTCGGATTGCCAAAGCCTGGAATTAAACCAAGATGTAAAATTTTAACACTATTCTATCGATAAATTATGTGAAAGCCCCTCTCTCTCTGATCCGATCTGTGATTTCTGGCTTGTCTTACAATCACTACTTTTTCAGATATATTTCCAGACCTACTAACCTTTTCTCAATAACTACATGTGTATTATGTTCTCTGCGAATTTACTCCACATATCTGCACTTAAGAAATGAAAAACCACTTATTCCTATATGTTGGTTTGGGTTGTCCCACTAATAACATTTCAGGATATTTTTTCTTTATCTCTTGTTTAAAGGGAAGACATCTCAATCCCAGAGCCCACTTCATGTTATGGTTTGCATGCATTACTGACAGGGGTTTCCCTTGGCTTTTCATAGAGGGGTCAAGTGACACCTTGAGGTATAGATAAAAGAGACAAATTTTGAAATATTTGGGCAACAGTTAGAAAATCTGAGGGTCAAAATGGGCAATTTTGTTGTGTCATGGAAAACCCTGGACTAAGGATGTGACATACCTTATGAAAGAAGTCCACGGCTGTGAGGCTGTCCCCCTTCAGGGCGTGCACGTAGCCAATGGCAGAGTAAGTCGAGGGACTGTGAGGGTCCAGGACGCGGGCTTGCTGGTGGTACTCTAGAGCCTCATCATACTTCCTGAAGTAGGGAGAGTTAAGTATTGCAGCTTCATTATAATGCTATATTTTGGGTCCAAGTATAAATTTTTGACAACATTTAACTTGTACCTAAGTGCTTGAATATAATTGAGTGCGTTTACTGACCGAAGGCTATTTTTCCCTTTTAAAGTCACCATCTAAATGTAGTCCATATGAAGCAAACTAACACATTTTTGACCAACTATAAGTATTAAGCATTTTACATAGTAGTTCAACTGGACAATCATCAAGTGCATGTTAACTTACTTAAGTTTTCGACAGGTATGTCCCAAATTGTTCAGTAATGGCTCCCATTTCTCTACTATCAGTTGTTTGTCTGAGATTCTGATCTTCTTTAAGGCATCTTTGAAATATTTCTCGGCCATGAACCAGCTGTGAATAAGATATGATAGTATTTCTCATCAATTCTTTCACAATTTGTTGAAAATGATGAATAATTTGAGTTTCTTATTAGCATGAAATAATGCTGTTATTAGTGAAATTATAAATTTCATGAATACATTATCTTGTGAAAAAATGGAGGCAGTATAAATATCAATATAGTACAAAGGGCTAAATAGAGAATCATTTTGAGATGTTTGATGAACAAATTTGTAGATGCAAAGCTAACATACCAGTAGAATAAAACAAATTGAAACAAATATTCCAAAGTAAAGCATAAAATATAACTATACCTCATTCATTACTATAAGTAAAACTAAATTTACAATACAGAAAGGACAAACAATTATTCTTAATTTGAATTATGAATCATGGACAAAATGCTATCAGCAAATAATCAGATCACTTCAACAGACATGTCAGCAATTTTTTTCAAGTGACTTTTCAACATATATCAAGAGATCTTCTTTGATCTTTAGATCTTACTCTTCATTCTGGAAGGCGATGACTCCCATCTCATGTAGTACAAACGGGTCCTCTGGTGCAATACTGAGAGCCTGGCTGAAGAATCTCTCTGCTAACTTAGCGTTGTTTGTCAGTCCGTACTCCAGTCCAATGTACAGGGCAGGTAAGTGACAACTGTTACCAAGGAAAATTATGAAACATAATGAAAGTACATGTATATGTAATTAAACCTGTATCAGGCCTTCAGAATAAATACTTGTAATCAAATTTAAAAGGAAATATGCAATTCATAGAATATTAATTTTCGGAGGACTTTAATTCTGTCAAAACTTTTATTTTTCCCTACCACAATTTTTTTTTAATTCAAGTCAAGCTTGAAATTCTGAATAAAAAAGAAACGAAAGCAAAATTGTTCTTTTCACAACTGCAATTTCATAACTGATTTAACCCAGGAATTGTGCCATATTCATGGTGCAACTCTGTTTTCTGAGAAAAAAAAATTGTTTCATCAAGTACAGTTTTTATGTAAATTAAATTTTTAGCAATCAAAATTTAAGGCCCATGTTTCCTATTCCTGACTGGGTCAGTTGCTCTCAAAACAGCATCACAATCACAAACAAAACCAGATGTTTCTTTGTGTAAACACAGTCAACCATTGACTACCTATCATCCCAGTGTAGCTATTGCATAGCCTGCAAGTCAATCTGAATACATCTGTAAACACTGGAAAGGTCTGACATCACTGACATTATCTAACAATTTAACACATCAATTCTGTACTATTTACCCTTTCATCAGCTGTGCTGCCGTGAAGTAAGCCGCCATGGCCTGGTCATGCTCGTTCCCAGTGGCAAATGAATGTCCAAACGCAAGCCAGGCCGGTCCGTAGGGTCTCTCTAGAGTGGTTGCCTTACTGAAAAGAGTTTTAATACGAGTCAATAAATAACCAGCCTAACCTATTTTGGGTTGAGATCTACCTCTTCTTTTTCAATATAATTTCCCTCCAGGGCTATGCACTTGGACCAACGGTGTTCAAGTGCCATCAGCTCAGAAGTGAAGAAGTCAAGGTCCTTTCCATGGAACCACTCCTCAACTGCCGCCACGACTTCTTCGTCAGACCGGAAATGACGTCCACGTATATCCTTTTTCAAATTTGGAAAAAAAGAAGAAGTAGCTAGGAGCCAGGTCTGGTGAGTAGGTAGGTTGCAGTATTAATTAATACCCATTTCGCTCCACAGCATCCATTACAACTTTACAAGTGTGGACTCTTGCCCTGTTGCAGCAAAACACCTTTGGAGAGTTTACCACAGCATTTCTCGCGGATGGCATTCCTCAGCTGGTCTAGCAAGTTTGCATAGTATGCTCCAGTTATTGTACTTCTCTTGGGTAAAATGTCCAACAAAATAATGCCCTTTGTGTCCCAAAATACTGTGGCCATCACTTTGCCAGCAGATGGTTGAGTCCTGAACTTCTTTGGCCTTGGGGTCCCGGCCCTACGCACTGACGACTCTGGGCTTTATTTTCTGGTTCATAATAATGCAATCAAGTCTCATCCACAGTAACTAGACACAAAAGGAATTCATCTTTTAACCTCAAACGCTTCAACAACGCACTGCATACTGATGCTCTTGTTGCCATTTGCTCATTGCTAAGGGATTTTGGGACCCAACGGGCTGTAAGCTTGCGCATCCCTAAACGATCTTGCAAGATTGTTAAGACGGTATCATGTGAATTGTCTAATGCCTGTGCTATTTCTTCAACCTGACTTCGCCTGAGTATACCAGATCTCTGACTTTATTACACATTTCTTCATCGGTGGTATCAACTGGGCGTCCAGACTTGGCTTCATCTTCTAAAGACATTCTACCGCGTTTAAACTTCCCAACCCAGAATTTAACTTGAGAATAAGATGGTGCAAATAACCCATACACATCAACTAACTCAGCATGTATGTCCTTACCAGTTTTACCTTTTAAATGCAAGTACCGAATTACAGCACGGTACTGCACTTTTGATGAAAAGCTTGCTTTTACATCACTAGCCATGTTTGACATTCAATATCTGACAAACAAATGACCATATACATGTGTAGTTTTGTACACAGGTAAAGTACATGTATTGAAACAATGCATGAAAATCGTGGATGTCTCGGTTGATCGGAGATGTCATAGGCTGGTTATTTATTGACCCGCCCTCGTAGTATGACCTCTGAATTTCTAAACCTCAATTAGTAACTTTTGTAACAACAAATAAAGTATTTTGATAGGGTTGAGTCATGCAACATGTGAAAAAAGTCCACAATACCGAAAATTGTTTGTTTGATGGGTGTTATGTCCCACTGACAGTATTTCAGTCATTTGGAGAGTATGTCTACTTGAGACAAATATAATTGCTGTCACACTGCAGTATCACGCCACAGACATGTGGCATGATACCACACCCAGTCACATTATCCTGACACTGGGCCAATAAGTCCTGCAACTACCCTTATATGCTGAGCGCTAAGCAAGGGAGCTATAACAATTCCATTATTTATGACTTTGGTATGTACCAGCCATCGGGTATTGAACCCACAACATCTGGATTCTGGAAAACACTCTAAGATAGGGTTCTGTGATTTCTTTTTGGATTTTTTTAAATACCTATGGTTTTCTTATTGGGAAAAATAGTGTTATAAATAAAAAGTTAGGAAATTATCAGATAATGAAAATATTTTGAATTAACAGTAAAAATTATTAAATTACTGTCTAGGAAAGTTACAAATTTACATTTTAACTATAACAATAACACAAATTTCATTCAAATTATTTCTTTTGAGAAAGAAAAACTCTTTTATTGTGTAAATATTTTTGAAAGAATGTCAAGTTTTTGGTTTATAGGGGAAACCACCTTTTAAAGGTTGTAAATTCACAACAACAAAAAATCACTGGGGCTACCTTAAGTATCTCCTTGCTGGATCCTTGTTGTCTATCAGTAAGTAATAACAGCCCACCGCAAACCAGGACACCTGCAGGGAAGTAATGAGATATTCACTAGTTAGGATGAGAAAATAACATTGTAAAACCTGGCATTACAGAGCACTGAGATCACCATAATTTGATCTCACGGACACCTCAATAGTCTTAATTACTGTAGAAGAAAATACATTCACCTCTGCTTACAGCTGGTGACACATAATTCAGGATTTGCTCAGCAATTTTTAAAAACTGTAAGTTAATATAATAAGAAAACAGGTGATATTTTCTGTGATGCATGTACATGCCATGCTTTTGGTGAAGAGAGTGGAATACAATGTAAAAAGTATATGATAAAAATATTTTCACTTGTGGCTCTACCACTCCTGAAAGTATTGTTTTCTATGTCTATTTAGAAAAAAAATGCAAAATTAAAAAACAAAAAAAAAAACAAGAGGGCTAAGATGGCCCTGTGTTGCTCACCTGAGTAAGATTGCTGTGTTAAGCATAATTACAAAAAAATGTGGCATCTTTAAGTGTTTTGACACTTGACTAAGTGACTTAGAGTTGATCCTACCTAAATTTGCAATCATCTGGGATTCCATGCAGTCATCATTCTTATCAAGTTTAATGAAGGCTGGGACTCCATGTGACCCATTTTAGAACTCATCCAAGATTTTATGTAGACAAACATCCTGACCAAGTTTCATAAAGATTGGGCCAAAACTGTGGCCTCTAGAGTGTTCACAAGCAATTGTTGACGACGGACAAAAGGCGGTCACAAAAGCTCACCCTGAGCACAAGTGCTCAGGTGAGTTTAAAAATAAAAACTATCACAAAGATTGATTAAAACCCACACATCCTGCCTTGTCTTCATGTAATAAGTGTGTATGAAAGGACAGGAAGTCATAGGACAGGACAGGACGAGTATGATACCTTAATAGTCCCCACTTCTGTGAGTCAAGGGTATAATTAACAAATATCCTTTATGCAGCCATGCCACTCATATTCTAAAAGAGAAGAAGAGAATACACTAAAATACTTACAGGTTTACTGGGATAGAGATCCACCAATTTATGGGCTAGATAAAATAAACCTGAAACAAAATAAGTATCATAAAATAAAATATATATCCACGACAAATGTATGAGAGTTGATCAATAAAATTGTGGACATGTGCTGTAATTTAGTCAAAAATATATCAATTGTCCTCATTTTTGTTTGATATAATCATCAACAATATTTCTTTATTCATACTATAGCAACCCCATTCTATTTCTCCACTGCAGGTGGAATCTTTTGGGTGTTTCAAATTGGTTTGTTCTTGAAATTTTAGCATATAAATCAGCGGAAAAAAGTCACCTTAATCAGATGACACTGTTCATTTTATCTTATTGTCATGTCCAGTAAGTGCTTTGTTTTGTGAATATTAAACGTTTGTTATACATGCCAATGGAGATGGTGTCTTCAAAGAAAACGTCAAAAGATGTCACCTTAGAGCACAGAGTAGTTAAAAAAAGTTGTGTACACATAAAGAAGTCACTGATATAAACCAAAAAAAATATTGGAACGAAGTAGCAAATGGAATGAGTGTATGTAAATCTCTGATATACAAATGTCATAAACACTTGTGATGACTGGGAGAGTATAAGCTACTGTTCAACACACAACGTCATGAGTGCAGGCGTTGTAAAGGATATTAATATTTTTCAATTTCTCATATGATGACTTAGTTGACATGGGTTTTAGGATAATGCATAAATAGTTGTCTAATAATCTGTGCATATAAAGGATAAATACCAGAAAGGTGTTGAGGTTTCTATCCACAACTGTGAAGGAGAAATTGTGATTTTCACATTAACATCATGATGTTATTTGAGCTGCGGTTAAGTACTTTACTTAAGTGAGTGTATGTTAAGTTGTTGTGCAATGGTTTATCGATTTTAAATGAAATTTCAGCATGTGATACAGAAGACATTCCCATTTATCTGATACAAGTTTTATACCCCTATGTAAAAAAATGTGTTGATCAACCCTCGTATTATTGTTTAAACACCTTTCTAAAATGCTACAATATCAACGATATCTATCCCAAACCAAAACTAAAGCTAAACTTGAATGAGATTTATATTCCAGTTAAACCACCTTGACTTAACTAAAGGAAACAAGAGGGCCATAGAGGCCCTGAATCGTTCACCTTAGTATAGGGTTACTGAAGAAACATCTGTACTAAAACATTTTGAAATCTGGCCAGTAGTTTTGAAGGAGATGATTTTTAAAATTTCATAATTCATTTCTTTCTATTGCCATGGCAACCAGAGGTCTACATGGATCAAGTTTATTTTAGCAACTTTTGTGAAGGTTCACCCAAGGATCATCCCTGCAAAGTTAAATCAAATTCTGTCCAGCAGTTTCAGAGGAGATGTCATTTAAAGCAAAGTGTTGACGACGCACGACAGATACAGGGTGATCACAAAAAATGAACCTGAGGTAAAACCTGATGAGTCAGTTCCTATAAAGTCCCCAGTTCATTTTGTCAAGCAAAGACACAATAAACTTTCATTTGAATATAAAAGATATAAATAGTATCTTGTAGAGCTGTAAGAATACAATTACGAATGCTCACACGATATAGGGTCACAAATACAAATATCTATTCATGAATATGAATACACCCTAGTATAATTCAGAAATAAAGACAAACTTAATTCTGGTTGCACATATTTTGAAGTGGCTGCTATCTCGTCAATCATAAACTGTAAACATTGAATGAAAGGAAACAAATTGGTTTGAGAAAATACATGATAAAAAAATAAATTGTTTGAAATATGATCAAACATTACTATTCTTGATAGAAGAATAAAGCTTGCACTTAGAGTAAACACCATTGAAAATGGCACTGTATGTGATCAAAGTTTTTATGCAAAATATAATTAAAAAAAAAAAAGAAAAGAAAAGAAAAAAAAAATGTTACTAAGCCAGATGGCCCATATACAATGCTAATACAGGTCGTTTCTTCTACATATAGATCTAAATAGGTATGATATATCTTACTGTTTATATTTATCATTGTGTACTTCGTATTTTTTATTGCCTTTCATATTTTTCATTCAATATTTATTACCATGTCATGAATGCAAGAAATGTCTACTAAGGCAGAATTAAAACTGAAAAATCAATCTTATCAACTGTGGACTTGTTCATTAGGCTATTGACATATTGTACTTGATATTGAAATATCAAATTGATATTTTGTTTTCTAACTGGTTTCTGATGTTTATTCACACTTTAACAATCTTAATCCACAAAACAGATAGCATATTTGTTTTGAAAAGACATTTAGTGCTGTAACCTTTAGGACCTAAACCAGTTTCTTGGAACTTTCTCATAAAAGGGTCATTTAGACAGTTTATTTGGCCATTACACAATGTCAGTGGTTCCAGGAAGCTTAGATACATAGTAAGTAGCAAGATCTAGGAAAATATCCAAAGATACCTGCATGGCAGAAAAAAAAGAACTGTGCTGATTGGCTAGAGATAAGAGACTGGACTGTACTGTACACAGAATGTGTAAGAGTACACTGAAGCTGATACATTTACGACACCTGGCTAAAAGAAACTTGCTGAAGTCAAGCATTGGATTTCTCAAACAATGATTAATAGGTTGTTATTTGCATCATTTGTTTATTAGCTTATTGTAAATATTCGGTTATTTGTCTTGCGAATAACGAATACGTATTTGAATACTGGCAATATTCAGTGCACCAAATACATGAGTGTATCGTTACACCTTTAGTGGAGATTTTAATGGTTTTTTAAATAAATGTCAAAGTAAAACTGACGGTGTTGGGCCAGACCCCTTTGTGACCCCCCAGGGACACTAAAGAAGTACCATTCAATCTGTCTAATCATTAGGAACAAGAATATATATGATTTATGGGTGGGGATCTGAACAGTTTTTGAGATATAAGGTCATAATTCAAATTGATGGGGTGGGACATGATCCCTGAGTGACCTTAAGTCACACCAAAGTAGTACTATTCAATTCTTCTCATTATGAGGAACAAAAACATATATGATTCAGGGTTGGAAATTTGAAATCTTTAACCAAAATATGTTTTTTAAGCAAAAATTCATTGTTCAGGGGGTGGGGTCCTTAAAAAGTTGTCGGCGGAAGAAAGAAGAAGAAGAAGAATAACAATAAGGAACGCAGTAAAAAAATTATGAATCAGTCTCCAAACTTCGTTAGGGAGACTTAATTACTATTTGTAACGCCAAGAAAATAGTTTCAAATGATAACTGAAAATAACGATTTCACATGTTTATTTCTAATACATTTTCTTTTTGAACAAACCTAGTTGCATCAAACACATTTAATCCTGCTATTCGATTTCAATACTCTCTGCATATATATAGAATACACGCGTGTGACGTGGAGTGATGTAATTAGACCTTAAAGTTATGTAACAAACTTGACCTGGCCTAGGTTCGAACCTGGTCCGCCGGCGTGATAGTCCAATGCTCTAACCACTGAGCCAAAGAGTCAACTTGTCAGATTGTAATTACACCTGTGATGATGCATCTTCACATAACTTGCCCCTCCGAGAAGTCTCGACTCAAGACTTAGCCTGGGAAAAATAAGGGTAAGGCACCCCCGGTCTGGCAGTTGAGGTTATCCCACCGCTGCCACCAATATTACAAACTTGACTCGCCTCAGGATCGAACCCGATCCGCCATTGTGCGAGCCAATGCTCTAACCACTGAGCCAAAGAGTCGACTCCCTGACGCAGTTGTCAGAGATTGTATTGACACCTGTGATGACGCATTGTCACAGTTATATGCAACATGTTAAATATCAGGAAATATGTGATGGTTATACGAAACCAGAAACCAGCTGTTTAGATAACTATCAATATTGTTTGAATCTATGAATGACTTGAATAATGATCTCACTTTATACATGCGGCACAGCTGCTTATGTGTTACCATTCATGTAATAAGATAAAAAAAATATTGAAACTAACATACTGAGAGTGCTACAGATCTGAAAGTTATTGGTTACACACTGCTGGGGACAAGGATCCTTTGTGACCTTCCTTTGAGAAAATTACTAGTTCAACCAAGGAATTAGTGTTGGTTTTATAAACCTGTTTCAAAATCAATATATAAAATTTACATTATAAATATGATGTACAAATTTAAGGCTTGATGAGTATTACTTTGCTGAACTTCAGGAGGCATATGAAACAATGGAGTTTTCTTTGCCATGCAGACTATGTTGAATCTGAGCTACAATATTGTATGAGTAAACAGAAGCGACCCTTGGAAAGGCTACCTGATCTTGGTATAATCTGTTGTCCATAGCAACAAAAAGTGTCTATAAGAGGTGAAACTGAAGCTAGCTGAAGAAACTCACTATTTGTTTGCTTTAATTCCACCAGGGCTGCTATATGTAGAGGTAAACAATGGCTGTTGTATGGGTCGGAGTTCAGGATCCTGAAATTATAAAAAAGGGAAGACAATTAAATGGGAAAAGAATAGTAAACTCAAATTTTCCTGAAATAAACACGATCCATACCTGTTTTACAAAACTTAAACAGAAATAGACCATTTTCCTTTTGAAATAAGACGTAAACTAAGTTAATCTACGAGCACTTCCAAAACACCTAATTTACATGCTGATGTATTATTTCCACCTTGTTCAAAATGAAATAAACATACATTTGAGATTTTTCCCCAGTCACTAAATGGTAAAATTTAAATCAGCTAACTGTATCCTATGGAGAAATGGTCTATATCTGAACAGTAATCTACAAGATAGAGAATCAAAATCCATAATGATTAATTCCCCCCCCCTGCAAATTTATGATTTCATTTTTTCTTTGTGTTTATGAAACTGGGGGTAAAAGTATCCCCTTTCTATGTTAACTGGAGATATGATCATTGATAAAACATTGAAATGTATTATGCTAAATAATTTATTCAAAAGTTAGAGGGAAAAAAAACATCCTTGAAAAAAAAAAAAAGTCATGATATTTTGTAAGAAAAGTATTTAAAAAAAGCAACTAAGGTTTCTACCAAAATTTAGGGTCTCTAAATATTTGAGAATAAGTCTACATTCCCTGAAGCTTACTTGGTGGTCAGTTTGAAGCATTCCCGGAAGTCACAGTTGTAGTAGTGTCTCTCTGCCAGGTTCACCACAATATCCAGATTATCAGTTAACGGGGACAGTGTGTCTGGTACCCGAGCTTCTTGTGGCTTGTCATACTGGAGCAGGGAAACAGGCAGATCATTACTATGGCAATAATTTAAAACTAGACCTACCCCTAAAGTTGATACATATCCTGATAACTCTGTCATGTAATGTGAGTGTAGGAAGTTATGAGACACAACAAGACAAGTGTGATTTCTAAAGTATGACCCCCTACTTCTGTGAAGCCTGGATATCATCATTTAAAACTAAGCTTTACAAAGACCAGCTAGGTAGGGATGCACACTAACTGTCTTTCACTGGCCTGAGAGAGCTTTCTTTTTTTGATGGGCCAAAAATCTCAAGATACGATTCTTTTTTAAGATTTTTTAGAAATGATTCAAAAATAGCATCTGACCAGTCATCAAAATTAAGATTTTGTTGAAGATGCCTAAAATCATACATACGAACCAATATATTGTGAAATAAAATCAATCAAACTCAAAAAGCATTTTACCAATCTAAGGCTTGATAGGTCATGCTAATTTTTATCACTCTCTACTGATACAAGATGTGATGTAATGACAAATGTGGTTCCTTTACAGACTCCTGTGTAGCGGGTACAATATTATTCAACAAACTACACATAACTAGAACTGTCGCCTAAGGGCTTACTAATACCCCCCCGCAAGTGTTTTTGTCAAACATGGCTTTGGAGCATGAAATCAGATTCTTGCATACAACACTCCATCTTAATACGTATATAGAAGACATATGTGCCAACTACATGGAAATCTAGTGATCCTTTGTAACACATACCTATGGATATACCTATGTCTATGGATAAATATCATTAGGATTCACTGAAATCTATCAATGGAAGAAAATTGTAAAACAAATACCATCAAAGGGACATATCTTTAAAACAGGGGGAGGGGGGGGGGGGGGTAACCCAATGTTATATAGAAAAAGCGCTACTACAATGTCTAAGGTTGAATGACAGCAAGTTTCATTGAAATCCCTCCAGTAGTTTAGGAGGAGTAGTCTGCAGAAAATTGTAAAGCAAAAATCATCAAAGGGGCATAACTATAAAAAAGGGACGTAATCCAATGGGAGGAGTAGTCTGCAGAAAATTGTAAAGCAAAAATCATCAAAGGGGCATAACTATAATAAAGGGAGGTAATCCAATGTTATATAACTAACACATGCTTCTACAATGTCTAAGGATGAATGGCAGCAAGTTTCATCAAAATCCTTCAGTAGTTTAGGCGAAGTAGTCCGCAGAAGTTTGTAATGCAAAAATCATCAAAGGGGCATAACTTGGAAAATAGGGGAGGTAACCAAATGATATAGATAACGCGCTTATACAATGTCTAAGGATCACTGCCAGCAAGTTTCATCAAAATCCTTCCAGTAGTTTAGAAGGAGTAGTCCGCAGAAGTTTGTAATGCAAAAATCATCAAAGGGGCATAACTTGGTAAATAGGGAGGTAACTCAATGCTATATAGATGTCTAAGGTTCATTGCCAGTAAGTTTCATCAAAATCTTCCAGTAGTTTAGAAGGAGTAGTCCGCAGAAGTTTGTAATGCAAAAATCATCAAGGGGCATAACTTGGTAAATAGGGAGGTACTCATGCTATATAGATAACGCGCTGCTACAATGTCTAAGGATCATTGACAGCAAGTATCATTAAAATCCTTCCAGTAGTTTAGGCGGAGTAGTCCGCAGAAGTTTGTAATGCAAAATCATCAAAGGGGCATAACTTGGTGAATAGGGGAGGTAACTCAATGCTATATAGATAACGCACTGCTACAATGTCTAAGGATCATTGACAGCAAGTATCATTAAAATCCTTCAGTAGTTTAGGCGGAGTAGTCCGCAGAAGTTTGTAATGCAAAAATCATCAAGGGGCATAAATTGGTAAATAGGGGAGGTAACCAAATGATATATAGATAACGCGCTTATACAATGTCTAAGGATCATTGCCAGCAAGTTTCATCAAAATCCTTCCAGTAGTTTAGAAGGAGTAGTCCGCAGAAGTTTGTAATGCAAAAATCATCAAAGGGGCATAACTTGGTAAATAGGGGAGGTAACTCAATGCTATATAGATAACGCGCTGCTACAATGTCTAAGGATCATTGACAGCAAGTATCATCAAAATCCTTCCAGAGTTTAGGGGAGTAGTCCGCAGAATTTGTAATGCAAAAATCATCAAAGGGGCATAACTTGGTAAATAGGGAGGTAACTCAATGCTATATAGATAACGCGCTAATACAATGTCTAAGGATCATTGCCAGCAAGTTTCATCAAAATCCTTCCAGAAGTTTAGGAGGAGTAGTCCGCAGAATTTTGTGTCTACAGACGGACGGACAGACGGACGGACGGACGGACGGACAACCTGATTCCAGTATACCCCCCCCTAACTTCGTTGCGGGGGGGTATAACAAGTAAAAACAGTAAACCCACTTATTCAGCACTTTCCCCCAGCCAGAACATTCAAACATTTGTCATTAGCTACTGAAATGATATTTTTCTAAATGATCATTCATATAACTGTTATATTTAAAGACTCCATCGTGGCGTTTTGCTAAATGTTGCAATGTATTTAAAAATGTTAAAATAGTTGTAGATTTGGGCCATCTCAACAGTTATAATGAATCAGCACTATATTTGCCTTGCTGTATACGAAATATTCAGAAAATAATGACCAAACATGATAAGACAGATAGGTGGATAGGCAGATATATTGGTGGAAACAGACCAACAGAGAGATAGAGTGATGGATAAATTAGACACAAATGTCACACACACACACACACAAACACAAATATAAATGTATATACATTTATAAAGCTATTAGCACACACCTACCCTCTTCCCACATCAATTATAAAAGAAACTATATCAAATACAACAACTGGTGATTGTTACCTTTTTCAATTTGTTTTCAAAAATTAAATTTTCTGGTTAAACCAAAGGGAACAAGTAGATCTCTCTCTGAAACGACATATCAATGGTCTTCAAAAAATTTCAAATGGAGATTTTCATCAACTCTGAAAATGAAGATGTCTATTTAGATACTACCAAGGAAAAGAAATATTGCATATATAGTGTTATAAACACATTTCATACAAATGTTCACAGAAAGAGATCTCTAATTTTTTTAAAACTTCATCAAACTGGTATTACAGAATATCAGATTTTTGAAATGAGGAAAATCACAAATTTCAATAAACACAGACATCCTAATTCAGGGCCTTGATTTTTAATTTATTTGTTTGCTACCACATTATTTCAGTCATGTAGTGACAACCAGTTAATAATAGCTGGATCAATTTTGATTAGGATTGTTTCAGAAACACAGAAGCATGTAAACATACCTAATATTTGCTCTTTTCTGAATTAACTTGTATGTACAATCTATCCAATAATCAAACTTTGCAGAGATATTCTAGCCATATTAACAAACATGTTCATGTTTGAAGAGTGCCTTTTTACTGTGAAAATCATAAATTTTTGTGGAACACTAATTTTCGTCGATTTCGTGAAGGGTTTTATCCCCGAAGATAACTCCCCACAAAAACTTGTCTCTTATAAAGCCCTCACGCTTCCACAAATAAATGTACCAACCAAATTCCCTTTCGTTCATAAAAAACAAAATTTAATGTCAACGAAAATTAATGATTTTACAGTATTTTTGTAATTCAAGGGCCCTCACTTGTGCCCTACACATTATATATTGCCAAAAATAAAATCACCATATTGCGGCATAGCAAAACATTTCTCAGTGTACAATGAAAGTTTCTTTAACCCTTTCCCTCATATAGACTCATTTTGACGCACTCAATAGGTACCACATAAAGCCTGATCTGCAGAAAACCACAGTTAAACCTTACCAAATTTAATTATAAAGTCCTCATTTCCAGACCACTGAGGAGCTGCAAACAGCATAAAACCTGAGGTTGATCTGGTTTTATGTTGTTCGCATTGGTCTTTTCATGGTTACCTCTATGAGGGAAAGGGTTAATGCACCCTTCAAGTTTTTAGCAGTAAAAATTTGAGCCCCTCATCCCATTCATGTCTAGGTCAATGTTCATAATCAGTCTCACAAACATGACCATGTCAGTGTTGTGTTCTTTGGATAAACCAAGTCAGCCACAGACTACCAATTTTCGCAGTGCAACTATTGGGTACATCTAGGGGTGAGAGTGAAACTAGGATAAGTGCTTATATATATATATATGCACTTAGCCTGGTTTCGTTCTGACCCTCAACATCTAAAACCTGGAATGGTCCTTAAGATACAAAAGCAGATAAACCAACTGTGGACACACAATTCCAACTGTGAACAAAGAACAACAGTCAGGTGAAAGATGGACATCAACCAAATAAGATATCTAGTTTCTGCCATTTGAAATATTTCAAACCCATGACATCCTAGTAGCCTGATGGACAGAAAACAATTATGGTGATCAAATTAAGGGAGATAACTCTTAATTTCCTAGTCAGAAAACATTATGGCTGACATTTAAAGATCAAATCAAGGGTGAAGCCTGTACCTTCCTGGGCAGACAACATATGATGGTTGACAATCAGATCAAATGCTTCAAAACAATACACATCTTGTCTAAGGGCCTCCCTGAAGTAATCCATGGCCAATACACGATTCTCCATGGCCTCAAATATCTTCCCCCGCAATAAGTTGATAGAACAGTCCATCTGATATGGAAAAAAACAAAAAACATGATAGATAGGAAATTTTTATATGTTTGTTAATTGGGTTTAACATCTTGCCAACAGTATTTCAGTTCTTTGGAGACTATGTCTACTTAGACGGATATAATGCTGCAACACCACAATATCACATCATAGACATGTTGCATGCTACCACAGCCAGTCACATTATCCTGACACTGGACCAACCAGTTCTTGAACTATCTTTATATGCTGAACAGTGAGCATCTAATAGGGCCAATACCAGTACAATATTTTACGACTTTGGTACATCGCTGCCAGGGATCAAACTTACAACCCCGATATTCCGAGACGGACATTATCCTATCAGACACCAGACCTGAAGCATGCCTTTACACACAAAGGTCTTTCAACATTTCAAAAATTGAAGTTAAAAACAGTTTTGGCATTGTTTGAGTTGAAGAAAATCTCAATTTGGAGAGGTTACCATAAATAGTGTAATGCAAACCTTTAATACATGAAGTCAAAAGTAAGGTTCAACTTACGGATTTGTTTGAGCTGTCAGGTTCAGACAGACTCTGGTTCACGTTGAAGGACATGCGCTTGCTAATGGGCGCCAATGTTACAGGTTCTACAAAGTCCAGGATATTCAAAGCTTCTTGGTACTCTTTACATTCATACTGAAAATAGATATTCATACTGAATTTGTGTGTGTGTCAAATTCTTCAAGCTTGTCTTGATACTTCAATAAGCAAAAGTTTGAATGTATTTTCTATGGATATAAACAAGACAGGATTTCAAAGATGGTAATCAAGGCCATATGTATATAAAACTATGAAAAGGTAAAACACTTATCAAAATTAATTTGCATAAATACCTGTCTATATGTTTCTATATATGTAACTATATGCTACAAAATTAGCATAATAAATAGCTTACCTACTAGGTGCCTCATTTTTCATTGATTTTAGCAATTATGGTAGAGGGCTATGAGGTGACCATTTGTGCCAAATGTAAGTAAATTCTAACCATTGGTTTTAGAGGTTTTAGAGAAGACTTTTGAAGCTTCAAGAGTAAAATTCTGTTGGTTGCCAGAGTTCTGCATGAATCAAGTTTACTTAAGTAAATTTTTAGGAGGGCCTTCCAAGGGTCATTCATGCTAAGTTTCATCAATTTCTACCCAGTGACTAAACCCAGTCAATTGATCCTGACAACTGACCAACCTTTTATGTTGAGCAACAATCAAGAAAGATTTACCATAGCCATTTCAAATGACCTTTGCATGTCACAGCCAGTAACTTAAGTTCACTGAACCCCTGACCTCTCAATTATACACAAATACCTTACACATATACTTACATGACATTTGGCTGCCAAATATCTACAGTGAACATTAGTCTGAAAATGGAGTAAAAAAGACCGTAAATAAACATTAAAAGAAAAAAAAACTTATAATGAAAACTATAACAAATTTTCTCAATAATATTCTTGGTACTTAAACAGAGTACATGAGTAAAAGTTGGAAATTAAAAAATTAAAAAAACAAAACAAAAAAACCCCCTGAAAATCCTGATTTTAGCATTTTTTTTATACAGTTTTATATAGAACAAGAAGTCATTTGGTAATCTGTATATCCTGGAAATCAGGAAAATTCCTGAAAACATTAACCCATAAGAGTATAAAAGACTCACTGGCAATTTTTTCAATAGCTGTCATGTGATAAACCTTGGTGCAAATTTTGACTTACTGACTCTAAAAACTACTGGTTGGTCTAGCAGAACCATCTGATTTGGAGGTCATACTTGATGAATTGATTGATAACGTTGTTTAATTAGGGTCCATCTGCCTGCTCGGCTTTGTGGGCGGACCCCAGAGTGTGACCCATCACTCCTATGGAGGTCATACTTCTATGGCTTTTTTTTTTAAATCCATATCTGAGACTCACTGTTTATGGGGTTTTGGGCTTTTATTTACCTCATGCTCTAAAAGTTTTTTTTTAAGTTCATGCAGTTAACTTAAGCAAGTCACAGGCAGGACTATCTCAATTGACATGGAAAAATTATCACATTTTGGTCAATGAAGTTTTCTTTTTCCCCTGATTTTTTTCCCAGACAGAATTATCCCTGCATTGTGGGTACCATACCTTGTGTAGTTGTTTACTGATGATGAGATGAGCGGCCCGATGGAACTGACCGGTGTGATACAGGGTCTGACCATACCAGTACAGGTCATCAGCATTACCTGCAACATATTGCACAATACCATATGACAAAAACTGTACAAACACAATGAATATTTAATCTATAAATATTTCTTTACTAGGGGTAGAACTTGGACAAAAACAAGATTTGCCGTCTGATTAAATCAAAATCACGGCATTGCAGTGAAGATTGACAAGCATTGCCAAGAATTGATCAAGCAGGAATTTCAAACATATTAATCTTAAAGCAAAGGAATTCAAACAGGTCTTTTTCTCAATGGCCCATCAAATCTCAACTGTAGAGAAATAACCTACATCTTTATATTGCCTTCAGCAGTCTTCTAATAATTTATTTTCCCTTTTACTCTCAGAAGTCATCAAAATTGATTTACAGTTGTGTTTTCTTGTTAATGCAATACTTAAAATTAAATAAATCAGTCACTGAGTCTTTCATTATGGCCTTAAATTCCTAGATAACTTATTTATTCAATTTTAAAGTCAAATACTAAATTACTAGTCCTTATGTTGCACTGTTCACATTTCCTTAAACACACTAACTTTCTATTTCAACACTTACCATTTGATAGTGATACCAATTTGTCTGCCCAAAACAGTGCTGATTCATAATGGTGCTGAAATAATAAAGAACAAGAGTGCCAGTGATGCCACAATATACGCCGCCACACAATATAAAGACCAAGAGGGGTCTTTTAATTATTGCTTTTAACCTTTCTGTAAGCATAAGCTCATAATAAAGTCTGTAAGACCAATTAATTTAGCTGAACAGAGATAGAACCCTAAAAATGCTTCCAATATGACAGTAGGTCAAATAGCAGTATCAATATGAATCCTTTTTTCTTTCTCCACATAAATCTTGCAAAAATCACAGTCACTGTACCAGAAAATCCCTGCTTTATGCACTTTTACCTGTTTAGAAACTTGAGTTGTGTTTTCAAGAGACCATGTTTAGAAAGGCATAACTATTGCAAATATTGATGAACGTCAAAATCCCTGCTTTGTGCATATCTACCCAGTAAAGTAATGACATTGCCCAAGTTTTGAAAAGATTAGGTCAGAAACATACAAGAAATTGCATTCACAAAGCTGAAATATCAATCAGCTAAAGAGACTAAGTTTCAAGGGACAAAAATCTTGCAAAAATTAATGAACCGGAAAATTGCCACTTCATGAACATCTACCCATTATAGTAATGACATTGACCAAGTTTTGAAAAGATTCATTTAGTTATGTAGGAGGAGTTGCGTTCACAAGGCTGCAATATCAATCAGCTACAGACATTAAGTTTCAAGTGACACAAATCTTGTAAAAATCAATGGACCGGAAAATTGCCACTTCATGCACATCTACCTATTATAGTAATGACATTGACCAAGTTTTGAAAAGATTCATTCAGAAATGTAGGAGGAGTTGCGTTCACAAGGCTGCAATATCAATCAGCTACAGACATTAAGTTTCAGGGGACACAAATCTTGTAAAAATCAATGGACCAGAAAATTGCCACTTCATGCACATCTACCCATTATAGTAATGACATTGACCAAGTTTTGAAAAGATTCATTCAGAAATGTAGGAGAAGCTGCGTTCACAAAATATGGACGTACGGACGTATGTACGGACGTAGGGACGTATGGCCGGACAGAAGGAGAAGATGACGCCAATATACGACCGCCTCCGGCGGCGTATAAAAATGTTTTGAAGTAGTCAAAACCATTAGTCTGAGAGTGACTGTTAGTAATACCATATATTTTTCATCTTTGGATTAAATTGGAATAAATAAGAATTCCTGCTCAGGGTTGGTGTGTGGGTCAGAATTCCAAAACATCAGAAAATTTTGGTCAGGGTTCTTATCAAGTCTTAATTTGGAGTCTGGTGTAAATTCCTAAAATAATCACTCACCCTACCTAGCCCTTTCAAAATTTGAGACAGACATTCCGAAAAGTGCCTGTCTGTCTGACCTGACTGGTGATTTCTATTTCAGTTCCGTGAATATTTCAATACAGTCTGTCCGAATGTCAATGTGACAGGATTGAAGAGGTTCCAGAGCCCCAGATTGAGTTGGATGAAAAAGAACCAACCTGGAAGGAGGTCACTGAGATTGTAAAAAAGGCAAGAACATCATCAGCGCTGGGCCCAAACTGCATTCCCTACAAGGTGTACAAGAAATGTCCCAAAGTCCTATGGCATCTGTGGAAGCTCCTGAGAATCATCTGGAGGAAAGGAAAAGCACCATCATGTTGGCAGAAGGCAGAGGGATGTTTCGTTCCAAAGGAAGAAAAGTCAGAGCGGATAGGCCAATTCAGGACCATTTCACTTTTGAATGTGGAGGGGAAAATTTTCTTTTCCATCATGGCCAAGCGAATGACTTCATATATGACAAGCAACGAATACATCGATACCTCTGTCCAGAAGGGAGGAGTTCCTGGTTTCTCCGGGTGCATTGAGCACACAAGTGTGTTATCCCAACTAATCCATGAGGCCAAGGTCAACAAGACAGACCTGACAGTGGTGTGGCTAGATTTGGCGAATGCATATGGAACAATTCTTCACATGGTGATCGATGAGGCTCTGAAGCACTACCATATGCCAGAACACATCAGAGGGATCATAAAAAGCTACTTCAGCGGGATCCACCTTTGCTTCTCGGTCAATGGCTTCACAACTTCTAGCAGAAGCTAGAGAAGGGAATTGTGACAGGATGTACAATATCTGTGATATTGTTTGTGATGGGCATGAACATGCTTATAAAAGCAGGAGAGAGAGAGACAAGAGGCCCAATGACAGCCACAAATATCAGGCAACCACCAAGCAGAGGCTTTATGGATGACTTGACAATAACAACACAGTCACACATCCCATAAGGACAACATCAGGAAAATGGAGCAACAAGTAGAGGAAGGCATGAGGAAGATTGATAAGACTGGGTTGCCTGGCAAGTTTAAAGCCTGGATCTATCAGCATGGGCTTTTGCCAAGACTTACCTGGCCGCTGATGCTGTATGAGATTACCGCAACAGGAGTGGAGAAACTGGAGCACATTGTAAACAAGCATCTTCGCAAGTGGCTTGGCCTCCCACCAAGTTTCACCAGCACCGGACTCTACAGCTCAACAGCCAAACTGCAGCTCCCCCTGACATCCGTGATGGAAGAGTACAAGGTTGGCAAGGCAAGGCTCATAGTCATAATGACCTTGAAGGACTCCAGAGATGAGAAAGTGCGGATGGCAGGGGTTCAAGTCAAGACAGGGAGGAAATGGTCAGCCAGCAAAGCAGTTGATGAAGCTGAAAGTAGGCTGAAGCATAGGGAGATTGTTGGTGCAGTGTGCAAAGGACGTGAGGGGCTTGGTACAAGAAGGAGCTGCTTCTGGAAAGGTGCCAGTGCTGCAGAGAGGAGAAGCCTCATACAGCAGGAGATAAGGGCAGAAGAGGAGGAACAGAGGACAACAAAAGCAGTAGAGCTGAGCTGCCAGGGAGCCTGGACCAGATGGGAAACTGAGGACAGAAATCTCATTTGGGCTGAGATATGGAGATATCAAACATACCAGCTCAGTTTTCTTTTACGGGCAGTATACGACACTCTACCATCACCTGCCAACCTCCAACGGTGGAATCTCAGTGATACCCCCGAATGCACTCTATGTGGGAAACGAGGAACCCTTGAGCATGTGCTCTCTTCATGCCAAGTTGCACTCACACAAGGGAGAAACACATGGAGGCACGACCAAGTTCTAAGGGAGTTTGCTGATACTCTTGAGCAGGAATGCAAATCTCGCCCAAAGAGGAAGGGAATGTCGATTCAATTCGTAAAAGAAGGAGAGAAGCCAAGCAAAGCCAGGCAAGCAGACAGAGTTGGAATTCTGGACCAGGCAGATGACTGGTCAATGGCAGTTGACCTTGATAAAAGGCTCACTTTCCCAGAGATTGTGCCCACAACTCTCAGGCCAGATATTGTTTTGTGGTCCCGGGGAACGAGGAAGGTCATCACCATTGAGCTAACTGTACCATGGGAGGAGAGATGTGCTGAGGCCCACGAAAGGAAAAAGGCGAAGTATGAGGACCTTCTCGCAGAGTGCAGGCAGCAGGGATGGTCCACCTGGAACTTCCCTGTTGAAAATGGAGTGAGAGGATTTCCCGCCCAATCAGTGTGGCGGATGTTCAGTACCCTTGGAGTGACAGGACGAAGCAGAAAGGCTTCAGTCTGAAAAGTTGCTCAGGCAGCTGAGAGAGCATCTTGTTGGGTGTGGACAAGACGAGACTCTAGCAGCTGGAAACCCACCACTACCACACAGTGACTTGATCAACACTGTGGACCCCCCTTCCTGAGAGTGTTCCGAGTTAGGGGTCGAAACACTTGTTGACGGTTGGACTCGGCTGAAAATGGAAGTGGTGTTGCAGCTTTATATGCTGTATATTTACTCACAGTTCTGTGAATATTTCAATACAGTCTGTCCGAATGTCAGGTAGAGTTTTTAGCAGCAATATTTACTATATAACATATGACTGACCTAAGTGTTGAAAATTAATTAAATCAGGAATCTATAAAGATAGGGTAAAAAAAGTGTTAATATGAATAACTTAATAACATAAATGAAATAAATGAACAATAATGAAATCTTATAGTTTGAGTTTGAACCTGTATATCTTAAAGTTAATTTTGGTCCTGTGAATCTTGTAAAATGTCATGTGATCCACAAAAACTTTTTGAAATGTTTGTTGCAATAGTGAAATCAAGAAAATTACAAAGAACTGTTCTGATTTTTCACTTGCCCTGCACTAATTCTCACAGGTTAGGGCAAGCAGGCAAGTGGAATTTTACACCCCTGCACCAAATTTTTGAGAAAAGGACACTAGACTTTCTGAGTATATCCTATTTAATTAATATGGGAAGACACAAACTTTTCACATAATGAGATTTTATTCATTTCAGAGCTAGGTACCAAAAACTTTAACACATGAAATCATCAGCTACTTTCATTTTATAAACGTACATCTCATGGTCTACACAGATGTCAATCTCTGTGTCACCCAAACTGATTCATTCAGATATTTTTCCTTCAATTAAATGGAATATACATGAAGTCCAGAAGATGGTCTGGGATAAGTAACTATCAACTTCACATCACTTCAGATATTTTCATTTGGTAACAGTGATGATGTAAACAGAGATATTTCTTTTTATGTAAATATTTTTCATCTGTGGTGGAAATGCACATGATGTTGACAAGAAACTTTGTGATACTATCTGCAAAACTGATTCATTAATTGAGACAGGGACTGGTGTAATTGCTGTTAAATGAGAACATTTCAGCATTTCTTGATGTTAAGTTAGCATGAGAAACACACTAAGTCTTGCAACTTGCATTTAAGTGTCAAACCTATAAAACCATTACCAAAGATTTCAATTAATCTTTCTAATACCAGAAAATAACTGAAATGATAGATAAATGCTGATCATGTTTTATCCATAATCAAAACAAGGTAACCTAAACTTACAAAGTTTATCAAAAGCAAAATTTCTGCAAAAATGAATTTACCAAGAGCCAAACTTTATTGCACATCTTTTCCTCACTGTGATTTTAAACTATAAACAACAATTATGCATTAAAACATGGTTCCCTCACCACTAAATAATAATAATGTGAGTACAGATTTGCCTTAAACACGCAATGGAACTTTTTTGGAGCACAATGGACACAATGGAAAAGAAAACACACAATGGAAATACCATTTTTTAATTAGCATTAATGAAGGCCTGTATTAACTTTATGATTCTTCCTTTATTGTTATTAAATGAATAAAAAGTAAGTTGCAACTGAAAATAATTTACTATGTAGTATTGTTGTGATTGTGATTCATATTACAAAATTTCCATTGTACAGTATACTATTAGGTGCGGCTCAATGGAAATTTATTTAAGAATGCTTATGCATAATAAGGTTGAGAAATGGGTTAAATTCTTGCTTTGTTCCGTATCTTGTTTAAATTAAATTTCAGATTTATGATACATTTGGTAATTAAATAAATATTTTTTACTGGTGTACTTTTATTCATATGCAAGTCTACTTTGCAATGGAATTTCCATTGCACCTCAGCAAAATACACAATGGAAATATTATATTTTAATTAACATTAATTAAGGCTTGTTATTACTTAATATTTCATCTTTTATTGTTTCTAATCAAATAAAAAGTAAGTTTGTGACAGAAAGTTATTCATTATGTAGTTTTGTTGTTATTGTGATTGATATCGGATTATCAATTTTGGTGCGACACAATGGAAATTTATATAATGATGCAAATAAAAAAGTTAAGTATTGGGTTAAATTCTTGGTTTCTCTTGTATTATGTTTAAATTACATTTCGGATTAATAATGCATTTGGTATTTAAACAAATATTTTTCATGGACGTACCTTTATTCAAATGAAAGTCAACTGTGCAATGGAAATTACAAATATAATTTCTCAAATAGCATTGTAAATGGCTAAGTTCTAAGACTGATGAAGATACATATTGCTGTATCAGAGATTATAATTACTTACTTTGTTGTTGTATTCATGAACAAATATTCATATTAATGACTCTGCGAATCATGACCTGTTTTCACTTTAACTTATTAGTACCAAAAAGGTCTCTGCCTTCTGGAATGGCCCATCAGATTTTAAAATGGCCAACCTTTTATGAGCACAATGGGCCATGTGTCCTATGGTTTTCTAAGTCTGGGAAGAAAACTGGAGCTTAATGGCAACTGTCCCCTTGGATATTACTTTAAGTTTAAGGGCAACCATGAGGGGCATGGCATGGGTGTCGGGTCAACTCGGCCTAAAAACCTAATCGGCCTAGTCCAAGTCAGCCTGGTCCAAGTCGGCCTACTATGAATAATGATACAGGGTGTTCCCGGTAACACCTACGTGAGACAAACATCCTTTAATTTCTCAACGAATAACAAAGGTGTTAAAAATGATAAAAGTGTTACACAGTTATTAATTAGAAGAGTATATTATATTAAGATTGATATTTTTTCTTTAAAGTGGACTGATTTATCTATATTTTATCCATATTATGCCTGTTCAATATTGCATAAAAAAGGTAACCTTTTTTTTTCAATTCACTGTAACCATACATGGTCTCTTTAATATTTTAAAGCATTAATTAATTTCGTACATAAGTTTTTTTCTATCTTATCGAACATTTTCCCCAATGAATAAATGCTACATATATTTTTTTTTTTGACTGTCGTTTAAATATAGAAATTCGTTCTCAATAAATTTTTAATTTTAAGAAATTCTACCGACTAGTTCCACTTCTCCGGCGGGAATCCGAACTAGTGAAATTGGCAGTTGACGCTGTCGATCTGGACCGAGCAAGATAATGGCGATCTAAGGAAACGGATAAGAAAATTGTTGAATGCTGGGATGCCTACAAGAAGGATCATTGAATACATTTACCGCGTTAAGGTTTAGACCGGTCTGTAACTTACAATACTTCTCAATGAGCGCAGTGTACACGAATGTATGCTCGAGTAACACAGTGTACTTTGAAATTATTAGCGATATTTTATCTCCTAACACGTAACAAATAAATCTCTAAAAATCGTCCAGTTTGAAATTTAGAGTCTCGCAAGTATAAAAAAAAAACTCTAAAAAAAATTTTTAAAAGGAAGGATCATTGAAGACGTTATCTTTTGTTTATTGTATATATTGTTGGGTAAGGAAACTCAAATTGTCAAGTCAGACATTTCAAGACTGAAAAAAAACAACAATTTCTTTATATAGTGTATACATTATTATTTCGTCTTATATGTATAATATTATTGATTTTTTTTTTGTAGTTAAAACCTTTTTTTTTGTTATATCATTGATAGGTCGTTATGTATATATTTGTGATGTTTAAATGTAATATTTGTTCTCCGTAATGTATATAAATATATATTATTATGATGTATGTAAATATGTTTAGTTAATCAATCGTTATCTACACAAATGTACAAATGAATTCTACTATTTCTTTGACTTGTTTTATATCCCTACATGTAAGTGTGCGTATGTGTGATTGAATGTGTTGTGTGTGTTTGAGTTATATATTTCAATTGCGCATCTGAAATAAAAATAATATTGAGTAACACAACTATAGAGTTATTTAATATATAAAACTCAATAATCATGGTACACATCATAATAATCAAATTAGACCGAGTTGGACCAGGCCGATCTGGTTAGTAGGCCGACTTGGACCGGGCCGACTTGGTAATTAGGCCGAGTTGACCCGGATTCCATGGCATGCATAGGAGAGATCGTAGTACAGGCAGATACAGGCTTTACTGTATGCACATTGGGTTAAACGTGGTTGATGCTTATTCCAGAGTATGTGGGAGGGAGACAGCAGTGATTGACTGATTCCACTTTGTGGTAGACCTGTCCTTTGACAAAGTGGGTAAGAGTGTCGGTCTATTGTTTCTGGATCCAAAGTTCATTCCCGATCAGAGGTCACGAATTTTCACCCTGGCGATGATTGTCTTAGAACCCACGTAATGATAATCGGTCTCCACAGGATTTATCTTGTGACTTGTACCGACACAGCGCCCCACCCACTATTTCATACCATGTTTAAGAACATAATGATATGAAAAATGCAAACCATAAACTTAAAATCATTATATGAATATTTCACCTTGTCAATGAAATCCTTAACACGTTCTCTTAACCTATTTAAGTTCATACTGCGAGGTCCTCTTGTGTTTGAACAGTCCACACTTTCTTTATTTTCTCCCTCACCCGCCATTTTTGTTTTGGTATTAATATTGTCCAATCAAAATTGATGTTCTACAAGCAACTAATTTGATTGGATAATATGTATTGGTTCTTAATCCTTTTTGAAAATACTTGACTCTGTACAGTAAACGCAGGAAACCAGAAAATATCCATGAAGTAAAAACGACTATCATTGGACAGAATTTCTACGACATAGTTACAAAGTAGTGTACAAAACATGGTGGCAAAGAGACCATAAGTCTAAAAAATAAGTAATATTTCAGAGCTAAACAAGCACACCGCCTGCCTTTAGAGCAAAATCATAAATAGGACGTCATCCTTTTAATCGCCACAGGTAAATAAAATCAAATTAACGTAATATTGATTCGTGTAGACAAGATAATGATAGTGAAAACACAATTTTAGTGGACGAAATTATATTACCCGAACCGTTCATTTAGAGTCTAGCACCAATTGTCAATTACTGAAGTACAACACATATTAATCACTCTCATTGGCTCTGGTGGCAGCATAAGTGGTCATTATTGTGGGAGTAAACCAGAGAAAATATCAATATTAAGATAAAGATGAAATACTGAAACAACATATACAACACAAATATGTTTTGACCCCCAAATGTGGGTATGTTTTGACAAAAAAAAATGTGTACGTTTTGGTATTTGGGATGTTTTGCTATCTTTTATGGCCAACTTTAACTTCAGCAAACAGGAAGATTGCTTTCTTCTCTCTTTACCAATATCTCCCCGATATTATGACGAAATGATACCTGGATATTCTCAGCCTCCAGGCTCCATGATAGAATTGTCCCTGTAATCGATGAGGTATTGGTCAGACTAAATCATGGGTAGATGGAGGAGAAGATGATAATCTCAGCACATATGTCAAAAAGTGGGACTCAAACCAGTTTTATAAATTTTAAAGGCTAAATTTCTCTTGACTGAGCTACCTGATCACTTCCGAAATGTGAGTTATTAGTACAGTGGCATTCCCCTTCCCCCACACTCATATAGTAGAATCTGCCCCTGAATTATATGAGTTATAGGTAGCATGTATATATATTTAATAAATCAGTATACATTGACCCGCTGAATTTAAAACTAATAAAACAGTAAAACTGTTAAACTTAAAAGTAGTCAGTCTGTCACTAAATTCTTTTCAATATGTAGGGCACATTCAGGCTCAAGTATCGAAATAAAAAAAGTAGCAGTATTTTTGCGTACATGTATTTAGCATTATTTAACCTTTTACCTCATGTTCATGTTCAAATTCATGACTTGATGAATATTAATTTAAAGTACAGTGAAAACATAACAGCCTGTGTTATCTGACATTTTTTTCATTGGGTACATCATTTTTCCTATTCAAGGTCTGTTTAAATAACCTGACTATAACAACACCTGTCTAATCTGTAATCCGACATACGATTTAGGTCCCGTCAGTGTTAATTGCTTTATAATTACTCTGCTTTATCTGACACATCTGCTAACCGTTACTTTTGATGTTGAAACAATTACAATGACAAATCAATTATGATGTTGTTGTGTACATGTGAATTAACTTTGGTGATAATTTAATTTTGCTCATCCCAGTGGGTGTCTGATATGACAGGTGAGGTTTTACTGTACATAAAATGGTATATGAAACAATGATTTTTGATTTTTTGCAGTGCAGACTGTGTATAATTTGAGTTTCAATAATATATAAGCAAACAAGGGAGATGGGTGACCCGGTCTGTGCTCTAATGAGTCTATATGAAGAAAAAGGTTAACATAGCTTAAGCCTTGGAATTAGATTCAGTGTAAAAATAAAATGTCTTTATTTTCAGAACATTCAAGCATGGCAGATGATGATGTTTATGCACAGCAGGCCAGGGTCCTTGTTGATGATGTCATTGAAATGGCGATCAAACGACTAGAAACCAACCTGTCGTTTATGTCAGAAAAGGAGAGAACATTTGAATCCATGAAGTTCAGTGAAATGTCAAGAGAATCAACTCTGGTTCGAGAAGATGACTTTGTTATTGATAACATTGCTTGGCTGTCCATTGGTGACTTTAGCCAAGAGTTAGCACAGAAGAAAATTGAAGATTTTATTGCAGTAGGTATCTTTCATTGGGACACTTTGACTTGAAATAAAGCAATCAAGGTGTTTGCTGTAGAATGTTACTTAGGTGAATATAAAACAACTTTTCCCGGTTTTGAAGTAAAAGTTTAGGCCTTTACATAAATTGTTAAGAGATTAATTCCCTTTCATTACTAGGTCAAATGCTCACAAAGTGTATCTGATTCTGAAATGCATGGTGAACCAGGTCAGCCATCGACCATAGCCAATTTCGGTATCGCTATTTGATAATCTAGTCGCTTGATGATTTGAATTCTTCTGTAAACGTTGGAAAGGCTGAAACATATGCTAGCAATATTTTTAAACTTTATTTTTTAGCAATAATATTTGTTAATGTATTTTTGTTGAAACATTGAACATTTTCCTGAGCCTATGCACAATGTATTACAAACATATGTACATTTTCACAATAATTTATTAACCTTAACTGTATGAAAAACATCACTAAACATGAAATATGTTAAATATTTGAATAACAAATGTTTTACCCCTTAGTCTTCATTAAAGTATACAACAATATAGGAAATGACGTTATTTGCAGCTCTTAGATTATAAATGTGCCTTTTAATGATATACTCCAAATGGCAATGACATCTGCAACATCAGAAATTTTATACATGTTTCAGAAAATGGAAATAACAATTTGTATTTCAACTATAATATCATAATCTACAAAATTTAAACTATAATATTTAGATATGTAGTATCAGGTTTTATACTGCATACATATAAAACATGACAGGTCAACTGGCTCAAATTCCATCAACAATACTAAGCGTTAAGTAATACTTAAATTCTTAAACTAGGTAGATACATCCACCATTCCTGGTTTATAACATATTCAAGTAAATGACTAAGCCTAAATCAATTATTACCTTTAAAATCAACAATATTTGTTAAGAATTGAAATATTTAGGTATTTTTGAAAGAGCAAAAATAATAATGAAATTTGCCACTAAGTATTTAAGTATTACTTAGCACTAAGAATTGTTGGTGGAATTCGACCCTGCTCATAAAAAGTTTCACAAATGATAAAAATCACTTACTGGCTTCAACACAATTCAGATATCATTAGAAATGGTTCTGGATTGTACCCTTGGTGCTCAGCCTGATGAGGCAGGACTAGTTGGTCCAATGTTAGAATAATGTGATTTGGTGTGGAATCATACTGCTAGTGTAGTTTACTGGTAGTTTAAACTTATTTATTTTACATCAATTGGGAAAAAAAAAACTTACAAATTTTAACAAAACCCTGTCATTGTTTCCTGTGTTGGACAAGTACTTTGTGTCTGGGAAGGTCATGAAAAATCCTTACCCTCAAGGGGGTTCAAACCCGCAACCTTCTGATTCACGGGGATGTATGTTACCACTTGCCCACAGTGCCTTTCTTAAACTAATTTGTGTATTGCAGTTCTACTATGTGTCCAATGCAGGCAAGATCCACAAATGATTTAAATAATCAAAGAAATGAAAGACATGCAGTTAGTTGAAAGTTAAAACAAATACAAATAAAACACACTCCATTTCATCACATTTACTGTCAAACATTATTGATATAAATGATTAGGGCATTTGTAACATTTAATATAGTCGAAGAGTGATTTTTCTTTTTTCAGACCTGGAAGTATGACAACAGTTGGCTGTACTGTATAGACTACCTCGGTGCTGATGAACATGAGTTTGACACGAGGCACAGGTTCCGGGTCAGATGGAGTGTCCCAACACGGAGAAAGCCCATACCAAGAGCCACTGCCTGTGTCTACTTCACTTTCCAAGTCTCGAAAATAAAACCAAAAGTATGTTGATAAACAAAGGCTCTGGCTGTGAAATAGACTAGCTTTCCAGGCTGGTGTCATTTATCCATATTGCATTATTGGTCTTAGAGTACAATGTACTTCCTTTTTACCACAGCACTTTTTAAATCATTTTAGTTTGTTCAAAAATTGTTTGTTCTTGTAGTTTTTTTTTTATTTACTAAAATTACTTATTTATTACTTATTTATTTAATTTTATGAGGGTCAAAAAGAAATGGTCATGGTATAGTTTTCCCCTTTGCAAGACTTAAAATGTTATAAAAAAACTTTCTGTATTCCTGTTTCCTATTATATTTATAAACACTCAGTATGTCATTTTGCTCAGTTTCAAATCTTCTTGAACTTACTAATGTTAACTGACCATTTTATGATCTTCCCAGTTGTAAAGTACTGGTCCAAACCAGGATTTGTTGAAAAGAAGAAAGAAATATGGTGAGCTTAAACTAAACTGATAACAAACAATTTTTTTTTAATGTTATGTATTTATATGAAAAGTTATTTTCACTTCATGTATTCTATTTCAGTCCCATCCTGTGGAGGTATTCTACGTATTTGAAACAAACAGATTAGTTCACAAGTATGTATTCAGTTTGTTAATACACAAGTGAATCTAGTGGCATGTCAGTATGCACATGCGTTACATAATTTTTGTGTCACCTGCTTTAGGCAGCGATGACACATAGGATCACTTTTTCGTCGTCTGTCAATCTGTCTGTCACACTTTTTCTGTAAGGCTTGTCCGTCACACTCTTTCCGTCATGCTTCATCTGTTGACATTCGTTCCAAAGAACACTCTTGTTGATATTAACAAAGGGGATCTTCTGATTAAAATGACAAGCAAACATACAACTCACCATGAACTTAGAATTTACAGTTTATTTGCCTCTGACTTAGCAAGATATGAATGTGACAACCTGAAAAGTGAAGACTCCTCTTAATATGATATCAACTATCAGCAATATAATCTTGAATTCTGAATCACATAATTTTTATTATAACATCCTTTGATAACTTCATGAAAATCAAGAGGACTACCAGATATTGAAATTCTGTGTGATTATCAAATATGATTTCAACAAAATTCTCATTTGATTATATTTAATGAGTTATTTTTTCTGTATTTTCTCTATAATTTGATATGTAACCATGGCAACTCTTGACATTTTTATTTTAGACCTGGCCAGTCTCGGTTCAGAGAGAAGTGGCTGAAGGACATCATAGAAAGTAAAGTGTTAATGATGGAGGCCGTGGCTTTCTGAGGGACTAACTTATTCCTTTTGTTACCTATAAATTTACTTTTCTGTATCTGATGAGGAGACTTCAGGTACACACTTGATATTGATGTACACAGGATGTTCCTGGGCTACTCATTTATATGTGTGAGAATCATCTTGAATATTAAAAAGGCCGATTGTCTATATGATTCTTAATATAAACAAATTATGGCTTGTTTTTGTTTTTTATTTTGCCATCAGTATAAACATATAAAATGTGAATAGATTGACAGTATTTGTTGTTAGTAGTAAATCGTGATAAAATAATTTACTTTACATGAATTTCATTGTTATCTTTACATTACTTAATATACCTTGTATGTACCAAGCAATGTTTTTAGTTTTTAAGTTCATACTGGTATTGTATTTCAAGCTTAACAATTGTGATATTGTCTGATTACACTGAAATGAATCATACATGAAATTGAGGAATTGTCTGCAAGATTATTTCTTACTGAGAATTTATTTCAAGAAACACAAAATTGCATATTTGTGTGACTTTTTTGACATGTGTCTGTGATATATATATTATTTGAGTTGAAACATTTCTTCTAATTTTGATTGAAACGTTAATCACTCACAAAACTCACAAAAATGTATTTTGCAATGCCCTTTTCAGGCATTGAAGATTATTGTTAGGCAGTGTCATTAGTTTTATGTCATAAAAATGACAGAAGAAATAGCATTAAATTGGTTCTTCTTATATATTTTTGCTTTTTTCTAAGAAATAATTTCAGATTATGGAAGGCTATTATAGATTGAAATAAATATCATGGGGCATTCCTTTTGCCGATCTGAAGAATATCAAACTATTGTTGAAGAAAGAAATGTTTGTTTTGAAGAAAAGTAATTATTGATAACAAATATTTACATTTTCTCGTATTGACATATATGCATTTTATCATAGTTTGTTGTTGGCTTCCCCATATATGTATATATATATATATATACATACACATTCCACAAATTTACACAATTTTTCAAATTCATTGTTGTATTAAATACTAAAATCGGAATTCTATTCGGAATTCTATCTTATATTTATATTTTATAAATTGTACTTTTCATTCCAATATTTTTTTCTCTCTCCTGAATCATATGTTAAAATCGTGTGTGTTAAAAAAAAGTGGCTGTTGGGTTTGAAAGTCAATTCTATAAGGAGAGGTGGTTGGGTTTGATCAATGGCTGCGACGTAACAAAGTTGTTTAATTTGAACATGTACATGTATATCAGACTTGTTAAACAGTGTTTGACGCTCAGCAAATAAAGGTAGTTCCAGGATTGTTTGGCCCTAGTGTCAGGATAATGTGACTTAGAGTGGTGCCATTCCATTTGTCAACATAATGACCGAAAAACTTTCGATGTGATTTAATTGACGTTAACACAACAAAAACATATTGCCAGGCCTTTTACCTGTAAAAAATATTGACATTCATGATAGAAAAAGCGTGATTTCTCAAACTATGCCACATTATCTTAAACTTTCATGGAATGAAGACAGAAATTAGCATCCAGGAATTCTTAAGTTCTATCCTAGACAGCAATATGCCAACTTCTAAAAAAAACCAACAACACACACACACACACAAAAACACAAAAAACAACAACGACAACAACAACAAAAACCCAAAAACATGGCATTGGTATATGTTCATTGATTGGTGTTCAACCAGGGATGTCGGGATACTGTGATGGGGTA
>CM037793.1:14949507-14999507 GCA_021229015.1 Solen grandis
CAGTTCTCAGGGTTGGCAATATACACCATTACCCCGACAGCCATGTGATTGAGAAATGCCATGCACAAAAACCATAACTCTGCACTTCATATTTTTGGAGTTTTTGCCAGTTGTTTAATTTCATAGATGAGATTTCTCTAGAGCATAACTCATGCACTATGAGACATATAATCTTAAAACTTCATGGATGGGTGGACGTTATGGACAATTGAAGTACACATTTAGAGCATTATCCATTTCCAAGGTTTTATGTTGGAGTTTTTCCCCTTTATGCAATTTCTTGTGCTTAAGAAAACTCCTGTTCAACTCATGCTATTGAAATTAAATTTCATTCATGGAAAGAAATTAATGAGAGGAAGTGTTATGCACAAGGTTCATAACTCTGACCTCAGTATTTTATGGAATTTTCCCCCCTTTTCACAATTTCTTAGCCGCAAGATAACCCCTGTTCTATTTATGCTATAGAAACAAATTTTCAGTTATGGAAAGAAATTGATGAGAGTAAGTCTCACACACAAGGTCCATAACTCTGGGCAGAGCTTGATCAATATAGTCAGCCCTTTAACTTTTTGCATATGTCACTGTGTGCTTTAGTGTAATGTGTTTTAGAGGAAGAGAGACATCAGTTTTCTATGAAAATAAATCTCTGGTATTTATTGATATTATTTTTTCTCTATGACAATGTGGTATATGAAATCCTATTTATCTTGCTATGGCCTCAGCAAATATCTATATAAGATATTATTTCTGGTCAGGATATGGTCAGGCAGTCTGCTGTGGTTTTGAATATTCTCCTGGGTATATCAGATGCTTTTATATTTTTATACCCCCGAAACAAAGTTTGGGGGGGGGGTATATAGGAGTCACCCGGTGGTCGGTCGGTCGGTCGGTCGGTCGGTCGGTCCAGCGGTCCGTTGCATTTTCCTTGTCCGGAGCATAACTTGAAAAGTACAAGTTTGATTTCAAAACAATTTCATACAATGGTCAACCACAATATGAGGAAGTGCAGTGCACAAGAACCATAACTCTATCTAGAGTAATTACAGAGTTATTGCCCTTTGTATTTTTTCCTTGTCCGGAGTATAACTTGTAAACTACTGGTTGGATTTCAAAACAATTTCATACAATGGTCAACCACAATATGAGGAAGTGCAGTGTACAAGAACCATAACTCTATCTAGAGTAATTACAGAGTTATTTCCCTTTGTTACTTTTCCTTGTTTTTCTTGTCCTGAACATAACTCGAATATTATACATGGTATATACTTGAAACTTAAAATGTAAACAGATGGCGACTAGGAGAAGTGCAGTGTCCAAGAACTGTAACCTTATATTTTTAAACTACTGTGACAAACAACCATTATTGACTCTCTATCAACTTTAAATAAAAACTTTACTTACTTATTACTATCACAACCAATATACTATGTATACAGGTTCTTATCTATGCTCTGCCTGAAGTCTGGCTTCTCCTGCATTAAAGTATTTTGCGGGGGGTATTTATCACCTTCAGTGATAGCTCTAGTTTTAATTTTTTTTTTTTTTTTTTTTTTTTTTATTATTATGGATAAAGATGGCCGTGGGTCAAGGGGGATTTTGGGCATTCAAAACTTCAAATATTGCCAAAAATAATCAATTTTTATTTGATTTCAACCATTGATTTTGAGCTGCAATTGGTTAATATTGAAAACCCAGGATCTACCTTGGTAGCCTCTGTGTCTGAACAAATATACATCGGTTCTGTGGGGTCTCCATTCACCTGTAATGAGTTGGATGGTTGGATGATAACATGTCAGTGATGTTAATATGCACCCAGTTACTTAAATAAATCCACAAGTTTACTTCTTTCTATGTACACAGACAGGGAATGCACCGTTTGGAGTACAGGAAATCAAATCTGTCACGGGCCAGTGTAATAACACGGACAATACGAACGTCTTGAGCGTGAACTTCTTCAAGAACTGGATGATGGAGATCACATTTGCAACTGATAAGTCCAAGATGCTGGGGGATGACAACAACAAGGACTTCTGGTGGAGCAAGCTGGATCTCACCTACACCTATGACAAGGACGTCTTCAAGGATGTGGATCCTAAAAAAGGTTTTTTATTAAATACAAGTCACTAAATGCCATATTTCTTTATGGGTTTTATACTTTGGTAGCAAAATAATGTTTGAAGGAGTATATAGGTGTAACTGTGTGTTCAATCAGCCTGTCTGTTGTTCTGCTGAAATTTTTATACCCCCATAAAGATATAGAGGGGGTTATATAGGAGTAAGTTTGTTTTTGATGGTCTGTTGTCTGATAATCTCTCATAAACAGGTTGACAGATTTGTATAATATTTTATACACATGTTTATCTCAACAAAATAAAAGCCTGAATTTTGATTTTTGGTAAAATCTGTATAAAATAATTCAATTACATTGATTTATCTAAATTTATGACAATGTTTATGGCCATAACCTCTTGGCCAGGTTTGATTGTGGCTGATATTAACCAGTTAGGTCAGGAGTTAAGCCCCTTTTGATAGATAAAAACTGGCAGATTTTACCTTGTTTACATTCTAGTACAGTTGAGACTTGTTATGTTGACATTGGAGTCTTGACATTTAATATATCGCCACTTACTTTGAAAGTCCTGACTTTTTTCTTCTATTGAAATGTATATTAAACCCATTCTCGACATTTTGTATTTAGACATTTTTTATATCTCAACATATTTCTTTGGTCCCAGTTGGTAAATTCTCACCTGTAACTGTGTTTATCTAGACACATGAGGACACCAACACGGACGTGCAAATGTTCAGTATCACTGCATTAAGTTTCCACACTTTGGTAGATTATATCCACAGCCACAGCAGCTGGTGTCAATTACACATTAAAATGTTGCAAACTGTAATGTTTTGAATTGAACAGATTAATAGTAGATTCAATCATACACACTTAACTAAATTATATAAAAGTGTGATCTATTTTCATGACAATGGTGATCTAACGTCGACGCCATTTGGCAGTATTAACAGTGAATATACCAAAAGAAAAGAAACTTGACGCATCGACTTCAACATAACTCATTCAGGCTATAACATATAAAGACAAGATTTTTATTAGGCAAGTAGGGTCTTTATCGACAAATTGTGTCAAATACATGTGCATTTCATGAATGATTGTTTACATGGTTCCAGGTATAAGTAAATTCATATGTCGACATCGTATCTTGACATAAAAATGTTGATTTGTTGATGTCTAGATAACGAGTCTCTACTGTATTAAGTTATGGCCCTTGAAATGAGAAAATTTCTGCTGCACAATTTAACCTTTCCCTCATAGAGGAAACCATGAAAAGACCTATGCGAACAGCATAAAACCAGATCAGTCTGCGAGTAACTCGCAGGCTGATCAGGTTTTATGTTGTTCGCTGCTCCTCAGTGGTCTGGAAATGAGGATTTTGTAATTAAATTTGGTAAGGTTTAACTGGATTTTTGCAGATCAGGCTTTATGTGGTACCTATTGAGTGCGTCTATATGAGGGAAAGGGTTAAAACAAGCAACAATATTCTTGTCATACCGAGACATCTAGCTTCCCACTGGTTTTTGAAATGGTTGAAATGAATTGCCAATTCAGTTGAGCTTTTTAACCACGTTTCAAAGATTTGTCAAAGGAGATTAAAATATAAGTTTAAAAAGTCCTTTGGCTTAGTTGCATTCATCTTACTGCTTTGTTCTAGATTACATATTTAAATATGCAGTATATCAGTGTGTGTGTGTGTGTGTGTGTATATATATATATATATATATATATATATATATATTGTGTGTGTGTGTGTGTGTGTGTTTTATATACACTTATGTATTTATATGTGTTTTGTTTTTGCTGGGGGGTTTTTTAATGCCCCGAGATCTGTGATCAGAGGCATATTGTTTTTGCCCAGTCTCTTGGTTTGTTTGTTGGTTTGCCAGCAACTTTAACATTTGCCATAACTTAAAAATCATAAAAGGTATTGATTTGAAACTTCATATATGAATACAATGCAACTTTTGTTGGGAGCATAACTCATAAACTATATAAGGTATTGACTTGAGACTCAAATTAAATGTTGAGATTGGGAAGTTTACATGTACCAGTTTTTGAATTATCTCCCTTTATTTAATTTTACAAAGAATTTCTATCCAGAAAATAATTTATTTACTATATACTTGAAAACTATACAAGCTTTTGACTTGAAACTTCATAAGTAAATGAAAACTAGGAATAGTGCATTGACTGGGAATTGGGGGGGAGGGGGGGGGGGAGAAAACTTATATAAATATAAGACAATAAGGAATTGAGACTTGAAACATTATATGATAGAAAATAGGAACTGTGTAGTAACCAAGAAACATAATTCTGCCTGGTCTGGTTTTCTGATTATCTCCCCTTATTTTACATATCAATTTTGTCAAGAACATAAGCCTAAACTATTCAAGGTATTAATTTTAAATAGATAATAGCAGAAAACTAAATGCAATGATTAAGAAACAGAACTCTGTTGGGTTTTATATTTTTTGAAATTAGCTCCCTTTATTTCTTAGCTCACCAGAGCACAAAGTGCTCAGGGTGAGCTATAGGGATCACCCTTCGTCCGTCATCAACAATTTGCTTTAAAAGACATCTCCTCTGAAACCGCTGGACAAAATCTGATGAAACTTGGTATAAATGGTCCTTGGGTGGGACCCTACAAAAATTTTTTCAAATACAGTTGATCCTTGCAGAACTCTGTTCCGGAAAAAAAAAAAAAAAATTTAAAAATTTTTGCCATGGCAACTGGCCAGATTTCAAAATAAATTGGTACAGATGATCCATAGGGGTAGCACTACAAACATTGCTAAAATTATTCGGATCCACAAAAAAACATTGGCGTCAGGGGCTGGGCTTATTTTACTTTTTTTTTATATATAGGGAAAAATTTAAAAAAAACATCTCCTATAAAACCAATGGACAGAATTTGATGAAACTTGGTATAAATGGTCCTTGGGTGGGACTCTACAAAAATTTCTCAAATAAAGTTGCTCCATGGCAACAAAAAGGGAAAAAAATCTTGGAAAGTTTAAAAATCATCTCCTTCAAAACTACTGGCCAGATTTTAAGTCACTATAAACTGTTCGGAGTCAAAGGTTTTTTTTGTGTGATTTTTTCACTCCGTTGTCTAAAATATTTTTATCTTAATGGAAGCAAGCACGTTTTTCCCAAAAAAAGAAATGTAATCCATCAACTTACAACCAGTTAACTGTTCCAAGTCAAGGGTGTATTTTGTGTGGTTTTTGACTCCGATTTATCTGTACTTGAAATTGTTTTGGCTGCTTTTTATACGCCCATCTTAAGATGGGGCGTATTATGTGAACACTCACGGCGGGCGGGCGGGCATGGAACATTTGTTGTCCGGGCTCTAACTTCAAAACCGTTTGCCCAATCCTTTTCAAACTTTCCACACATGTGCATGGCCATTATATCTCGGATGAGTCCGATATCCAGCATTATCGCGTGAATGACTTAGAAGTTATGGCCCTTGACGTACACAAAATACTTGAAATTGTGATTGTCCGGGCTCTAACTTCAATACCGTTAGTCCAATCCTTTTCAAACTTTTCACACATGTGCATGGCCATAATATCGCGGATGAGTTTGATATCCAGCATTATCGCGTGAATGACTTAGAAGTTATGGCCCTTGATGTACACAAAATACTTGAAATTGTGATTGTCCAGGCTCTAACTTCAATACCGTTAGCCCAATCCTTTTCAAACTTTTCACACATGTGCATGGCCATAATATCACGGATGAGTTCGATATCCAGCATTATCGCGTGAAAGACTTAAAAGTTATGGCCCTTGACGTACACAAAATACTTGAAATTGTGATTGTCCAGGCTCTAACTTCAATACCGTTAGCCCAATCCTTTTAAACTTTTCACACATGTGCATGGCCATAAATCCGGATGAGTCCGATATTCAGCATTATTGCGTGAATGACTTAGAAGTTATGGCCCTTGATGTACACAAAATACTTGATATTGTGATTGTCTGGGCTCTAACTTCAATATTGTTTGCCCAATCCTCTTCAAACTTTCCACACATGTGCATTGCCATAATATCTTGGCTGAGTTCGATATCCAGCATTCTCATGTGAATGACTTTGAAGTTATGGCCCTTGATGTACACAACATACTTGAAAATTTGCTTGTCCCTAGTCTTAGACCCTATGAGGTGTTGTCAGATCTTGCAGTTAATTAATAGAAATTTATCAACATTTTTTTTTTATGATAAACATCATTAACTAATGGGATTTTGGAATTATTTTGCTTATTTATGGACAGTAGCTTGTTTCTCTGAGCTATTTCTGAGAGTCCCCATACCATGATGGGCGTATTTTGTGGCAGTCCTGACCCTTGTTCCAGATTAACAACTGTCACAGTTAAACATTCCTTGTTACAGAAAACAATTGTTTCATTTTAAAATGCAGATGTACTCTGGTGAGCGTCTATGGCCCTTGGGCCTCTTGTTTTTATTTTGGTGTTTTTTTTTTGTCTTGAGCATTACTATATATATAAGTCTATATATTTAAACATAATAACTCTTATAACACTTATGAATAGATTAAAGTTGACATCAATTATTTGACATCTGACCTGCTCAGACGGGGCATAGTGTTTTCGAACACATCTGGTTTTCATTTTTAGCTAACCTGAGCACTTTGTGCTCAAGTGAGCTTTTAGGATCGCCCTTCGTCCGTCGTTGTGCGTCGTCAACAATTTTCTTTAAACAACATCTCCTCTGAAACCGCTGGACAGAATTTAATGAAACTTGGCAGGAATGTTCCTTGGGTGAGGCTCTACAAAAGTTGCTAAAATAAAGTTGATCCATGAAGAACTCTGGTTGCCATGGCTACAAAAAGAAAAATAATTTGAAAACTTTAAAAATCATCTCCTTCAAAACTACTGACCAGATTTCAAAATAATTTGGTACAGATGTTCCTTGGGTCAACCTCTACCAAGTTGATAAAATTATTCCGATCCGTAAAAAAACATGGCCACCAGGGGCAGGGCTTATTTGCCTTATATGTATATAGAGAAACCTTTAAACAACATCTCATCTGAAACCACTGGACAGAATTTGATTAAACTTGGCAGGGATGATCCTTGGGTCAACCTTCACAAAAGTTGCTAAAATAAACTTGATTGATCCATGTAGAACTCTGGTTCCCATGGCAACAAAAAGAAAAAAAAATGAAAACTTTAAAAATCATCTTCTTCAAAACTACTAGCCAGATTTTAAAAATAAATTGGTACAGATGTTCCTTGGGTCAACCTCTACCAAAGTTGCTAAAAAAAAATCCAATCCGTAAAAAACAGGCGCCAGGGGCGGGGCTTATTTGCCTTATATGTATATAGGGAAAACTTTAATCAACATTTCCTCTGAAACCAATGGACAGAATTTGATTAAACTTGGCAGGGATGATCCTTTGGTCAACCTTCACAAAAGTTGCTAAAATAAACTTGATCCATATAGAACTCTGGTTGCCATGGCAACAAAAAGAAAAAAAATATGAAAACTTTAAAAATCATCTTCTTCAAAACTAGTGGCCAGATTTTAAAATAAATTGGTACAGATGTTCCTTGGGTCAACCTATTTATCTCAGGTGAGCAATTTAGGGCCATCATGGGCCTCTTGTTTCTTGATAGTGGTTCATTCTCTTTATTCCCCCACTTTCTTGCCAATATTAATGTGACTATAATGTGTCTTGAATGTACATGACCAAAACTATTGTATTAACTGTCGGTTGTATTGCACATTGTGTCTGCTGAAAAATGAAGTATTCATGTTCTATTTTCCAGAAAACAAGACCAACAAAATCAAGACCACCTTCACCGACCATCAGTTCCAGGGGTCCATGTCCAGCTCCTACCTGTGTAACTCAGACACGGGTGTGAATCTAAACAGCAGCGCCAAACTGGACACCTATCATCTCCAATACAACGCCTTCCAGACCTCGAAGAACCAGACAGATTTCCAAGGGGGTACGTCCCATTTGTTATTATGCTGCACCCTTTACAAGAGATGTGTTGTTTCATTTTTTGTGCCCCCGCATCAATAGATTGGGGGCATATTGTTTTTGGTCTGTCTGTTTGTCAAATACTTTAACCTTGACCATAACATGGAAGTCCTTCCATCTATAGCCTTTGAAATTCACCAGCCGGTGACCGTGTGGTTAGAGCATCCAACCCATAATCAGGAGGTCATGGGTTCAATCCCCGGCCGTGGCATACCAAAAAAAAAAAAGGTACTTGTATAGCTCCCTTGCTTGGTGGTTAGCATAAAAGGGTGGTTCCAGGACTGGCTTGCCCAGTGTCAGGATAATATAACTGGGTGTGGTATCATGCCACATGTCTATGGCTTGATACTGCAGTGTGGCAGCACTATATTTGTCTAAGTAGACATTGTCTCCAAATGACTGAAGTACTGTCGGTTGGACGTTAAACAAAACAAACTTCATGTATGCATTACAATGAGCTCTACCTGCCAGGTTACCCTGACCTTCAAATGACCTTGACCCCCAAGGTCTTAAGGCCACCCATGGAGGCATGGCATTCATTCCAACGTTGCGTTTGTTTAAGCCTAAAATTTTAGGTGTTTTGTAGACATGTCTGTATCTAATGATACACTGTGTTTTACAATAAATTTGGATCTACAGTTACACAGTTTGCGACCGTTTGTACTTTAATACTGTATCTCCCTGCCATGGAAGAAAAGTATCAGTGCAAGAGATATGTGAGATTTAGTGAGATATAAATTTCCTGCTCTTTCAGTGCTTTATCAAAAAGCCTTTGGAAATAAATGTTTGTGTTTAAAAAAAAAAAATGAAGAAAATAAGTTTGTCAAGATTTTGACATCATTTTGACATTCTATGTGTGAATGGAGGGTAGATATTGCTGTTTCATTATATGCATTATATCTTATATAGAGCATTACTCACAATGCATCTTCAGTGTAAATTTTCATTTTAAAAAAAAAAAAAAAGTAATTTGTGATGGAGAGAATTTTCGCTTTACATTTTCTTATTCTTGATAAGATGGTCTATACAAGTAGACATTTCTCATAAATTCAGTGCTTGGTTTGCATATTAAATATTTAAGAAAATATAAAATTTGTAATATTTTCCCAAAGTAAACTATAGAACTATATTTTTGATGCCTAGGATTGATATATATAAAATTTTAGTGGAAACAGAAGTACAGAGGTCATGTTTTTCGGTTTCAGAACCATCCCAGTGTTCTGCCGATTCTGCCACCAACAAGATCGTTCCAATTGCAGTCGGCGCTGCTCTGGCTGGGCTAGTGGTCATCGTCCTGATTGCATATCTGATTGGTCGTCGTAGAAACCGAAAGGGTTACGAATCTGTGTAGAAACTGCAAAGAGACTATAAGGGTAGAAATATAAATAATTGACAACAAAACAACCAATTTATTTGTCAGACATCAATATAATAGAAATCCGACATAAATGCATTGTGCACGTTTTGGACAGAGCTTTACTCTAAAGACTTTAAACAATTAACATATGTATTATTGATAATTTCTGAAATGGAAAATCAGTGAAAAAAAAGCTTGATACATTCTTGTGGGGGTATGTAGTGGGGATGTTGCTGTCTTTTTAATATAACATCATTCCAGATTGTTTTTTTTTTTTTTGTCGGTTTTTTTTTTTTTGTTTGTTTTTTTTTTAGGACAAAAATTAACAGAATAATATGAACATCTTAGACTCAGATACTAAAATTTGAGTAGTGAATTAACTGACTAGTAGCTATGACTTTATTTGTATTAATACATTGTCTTGAATTCTTTAAAGGGGGTGATACTATATTTGATATTTAAAGAAACTTTTCATTATACTCAGTTGTCTTGCTTGAATGAAGTGTCCCTTTATCACAAAACTTGAAATTAGTATATAATTCTCATGCTTAAAGATTGAAATTTTAATAGATCGTGTAGCAAGTTGCACAGTTTTGTTTTTATATTGTGATATGATGTTCGAATATTATACAGCACACACATTTGCACAATTTATTTTTTTATTTTGTGTTTTGATTTAAAAAATGCTTTGTTATTATTTTGTAAAAATAAAAGTTACTGATTGTTGCATATAGTGCTCTGTCACAGGATGATTGTGCTTATTTTGTACATTAGACTTTCATAATTTAAATGTGCTACGCATAGAAATTTTATTTTACTTAGTTTTTAAAAATTCCAATGGATTAACGGTTTACTGAAATGTCCATTAATCTAAAAAAAAATTTTAAAAAGTATTATTTAAAATGAGAAAAAAAAAAAGACTGAAAATAAAGAAATCTGGTAAATTTTTGTAGAAAAGAAGTACAAATGTAAATACTTAAAGGTTGTTCAAGGGCTTTTTCTTACTGACATGTTGCGTAGTGGCTATGTTGAACAAAAAATGTGTTTGAAAGGAGAGAGATTTAATTAATTGTGAGAAAACTCAAATGAAATTGTATGTATGAGAAGTGTTGTATTGCACAATACTCGTGTGATTAGGTATAATTATTGTATGTATGTTCCCCATAGGTATGTTTGTTCCACTGTCTGCATTGAAAGTACTTGTCTTGTAGTGACACCAGTAGATTGTATACAAGAAAAACAGGGAGGGGTCCGGGCAATATCAGGGTTGATTTTTGGAGGATTGGGGTGGGTGGGGGATTATTAAAATGGAGCTTTTTTGCTTTTTTTTTTTTTTTTTTTACTTCAGTCAGAGTTAATTGATATGCTTTATTAATAGTGCTTATCACACAAGTGCTTTGAAGAGTTTTGACCAAGGAAAATAACTTTGGTATTTCCTCAGTTTTTAACTACCAAATATTTATTTAACTAAAATCAATTTACATGACCCAAAAATCAGAGTATCCCCTCCCTAATTAATTATTGAAGGTTATTGAACAAAGAAAAAATTGAGCACAAGATCAGTGTGTACTGGTATTTGTTTAAGTAATGTTTCTCTTTTCATTTATTTTTAAAGAATTGGGACACTGGCGTTATTTAATTTTTACACCAGACCTGTCTTTCAATACAGATGTGGCTGCTTCTTCCTTGTATATGTATATTGTAACAGTGTAATATTGTACAATCACTCACATTCATCCGTACTTTAGTCATAATGACACTATTCCATATTGCTTACACATAACAGATTTGATTTATGTCTGACTGCGGACCTCTGGCATGCTTGTTAAAGGGCCCAGGTTATTAGCATAAGTAAAGCCCGGGCCTACGAGATTTTCCCAAAATCTCTTACCTCGTATTTAAGAGAGAGACTGCCAGTTACTCACAGATGTGTCGTCTCAAATACTGGTTCATCCAGAGAAGGGTTTAGACTAAAAGGTAGCCATTAAATGACTAAACCAGTACTGTTAAACTGTTAAAACAGTTCTTTGAAAGGCATGATGTATGTCCCTTGATTGACACACAAATACTGTTGTTGCTTAGTTGTTTTGGCTCCAGTATCTTAAATGCTGACTTAAGTATGAATTGCTTCTCACTTAAATGTGAGAAACAGATTGGTCTAGATAGATAGTCGTGTTCAACAATGCCTATACCTTGCTCACATAGGCAGTGTGCTGAAATATGGTTAAGTCGGTTATGCCTAGAGACAAGGGAGAGAAGGCTGTCATCTTATATATTAAGAATCATTTCTTGTGCATTTCAATCATGTGTGGAAAAAAATGTAAACCATAGTTGTTTCATGTATAGAAAAAAATAGAAACAAAATGTATGCCAGGTTGTATATGGATTGATTGATTTTGTATAATTTATTTTGTGAATAAATGTTAATTGAACGTTAGTAAAGTTTCTGAAGTGGTCTCTCAATTCCTTGTTTGTTTTTTCTTCTTGATATTTTAGCTCTCTAGAGCACAATGTGCTCAAGGTGAGCTATTTTGATAGCCTGTGTCCATAATTGTCCAATGTGTGTCTTCATTAATTTGTTATAAGACTTCTCCTCTGAAACGTAAGAAAATTTGGCATGTAAGATCTATGAGTAAAACAAACTTCATGAATGCAGATTTCTGGTTTCCATGCCAACTAACAAAATTTTACTTGAAAAACAAAAAAAACAATAAATCTTCTCCTCTGAAACCAGTGGTCTTAATTTCACTTCATTTGTCAGAAATGGTCACCCATCATTGCTAAAATAAAGCCAATACTTTGAAAAAAGGATGCCCCTAGTCGGTAGGCTAGTTTCCTTATGTACTCTATAGAAATAATCTTCTTTTTTTTTTCTTGTGTTAAGTCTTTGGTATTTCATTGATCACAAATGGTCTGTCACCTAACTGCCCTTAAAATGAATCCTAAAGGAAAGTTGATCCATTAAAAAATGAGACCCCTGAGGTCAGCTAGTACAGGAAACTTCAAAATTCTTCTGTGAATTTATTTTCATTTGGCGCAAATATCTGAATGAAGATATAAATACAAACATCTTAGAATGACTGAAGGACAAAAACACAAAACCTTTCTGGAAGTGTGTCAAGTCTAAAAGACAAGAATCAACCGGAAAAGCCCCATTCAAAAGAGGAAACAGCCTAATAACAGATAACAAAGAAAAGAACAACTCAAACAATTGAAACCAAAACAGAAAGGACTGAAGAAACTTCTTTCAAAAATAAATCCATCAAAGGCTTCTTGACTTCCTAACAAATAGAACAATGAAAACAATAATATAAAGGCGAAAAATCAAGCGAAACAACAGTAGACTCAGGAGTACCCCAAGGCACAGTACTAGGGCCAATCCCTTTCTTGTGCCACATAAATGACCTGCCAGAATGTGTAATATCCTCTGGCAGACTATTTGCAGATGATTGCATACTATATAGAACAATAAAATCAGAACAAGATCACCTCCAATTACAACAGGATCTAAATAGCGTAGAAACATCGGCAACAAACTGGGGCATGAAATTCAATGCGAAAACATGTCAATCAACAAAAATTATCAACTTAATAACCACATAATGCAGGAAATACAGAATAATCCCCATCTTGGACTACAAATCTCAAACGACTTAAAATGGAATATCAACAAGGTATGCAAGAAAGCAAATTCAACTTTATGTTTTTTTAAGATATCTCAGAAATCTACCAGAGAACTAGAAAAACAGCCTACATTACACTAGTAAGATCAATAATGGAATATGGGGCTACCATCTGGAACCCTACCAGAAAGACAATATAGAAAAACTAGAAAGAATCCAAAACAGGGCAGTGAGATTCATAAAAAAAGATTATACAAGCAGAACACCAGGGACAATATCAAAAATGAAACAAGAACTTGAATTAGAAACATTACAAGACAGACGTCTAAGCCTCAGATTAATATTAATGTACAAGGAGGTTGGGGTTAGTTCCAGCACTGCCAACATCAAATTTTGTGAAATTCACAAGACCTAAAAGAATAATAAAAACAAAACAAAAAATAATGACTGCGTAACATCAAATATATTTGAAAAACGCCTTTGCAAATATTATAAGGGTCTGGAAAACATCATCAAACTCTAACCAATATGAAAATTCAGTCTTTGTGGACACTGTAATTCAATGGAATCATCTCCCTGATAACATAGTGCATGCTGGCTCAGTTGAGGCATTCAAAAATGCCTTAAAGAGCCACCGCCAATAGTGAGGAGCTCTCTTTCCGTTGTGTAAAACCCAGTATAGGGATCTACAACGAATTAGATTCAGATCCTTTGAAAAATGAGGCCCCTAGGGCGTCGGCTTATTTTCTTATATACCCTAGTCCACTTATAGGTTTTTCAAAATTCTTTTCCTCTGAAATCGATGTAGGGAAATAAACAGGTTTTGCACTTGAATGATATACTCTTCATTCTTTGTTTTATTTGCTTTTAGCACTGTTGATCACCTCCAGATAATATGCTAGTTGTCTGATATGATCTATATAGAAGCTACGAAATCTGAAACTTGAATCGGGTCGATGAAGAATACCAGGTAAAATCAAATGACCTGAATTATTCTTTAAGCAAACGTGCTTGGAATGACTAAAGTCATTTGATGTTTGTTCTGGAGGCTAAAAACTACCACGTTTATTGATTTTAATATCATGTTTTGATATTATTTTTTAAAGTAACTTCTTTAAGACTTTCAGATGTTGATAAGTGGGACGTTAAAGCCAACAATTAGAACTCGATGAGCTTTTAATAAACCCTTTGATTGTGGTCCAGTCGCGAAGTGCTATAGTCATGAATGGTGGACTTTGGGGTGGACATTACTCGGGGTAGACTTCTGAGTGACCAAGTGTGCTTTGTTGACTCACTGGATATGGACCACGCATAGATTAGTCGCCAACATCTCGTGTTTTAGCATATGTACACGTAAAGTGGCTTTACACATAAACTACACCCAGTTTGTCGTTTTGGACATATTACATTCATATACGATGTACGAAGTGAGGTTTATGAATTATTTATAATTGTCTGAGTTTACAAAATTAAGTTAGCATATTGATAAGCAATGTCTATCATTCTTTCCTGACGTTAACCTAACATACTAGTAGGCCCATGTTTATGGCAGACTCAGATAACATACAGCCCTGTCTTGGAGTTGTCTCTGCTCTTTGTCCCAAAAGTGAGTGGGCGTCTATTATGGAATTACAAATTTATGCATTATTTTCCTCATGGAAGAAGTTATAATAATCATATAAAGGATAATGGTAAATGGCTATTTGTTTAAACACTGATGGAAACATTTTCGTTAAAATTACTTGTTTATTTAAAAAAAGTATAATAGTTTAGAATGTATTTACTTTAAATTTATCTTTATAAAATAATTGAATCAACGTAGTTGAATCGTAACTGGCATCTGGGCAGATGAATGGGTACAATAACCTTTAAAACTTTTCTTTTAATTATTTTATCAAAAACAGTCTTTTTTTTATTTTTGTGTTTTTCTGACTAATATCATTAAAGCAGGACCAATTTGTATTTCAAGAAACAAACCTGTTTCGTAACAGTATTTACATTCCGGTTCGAATAAATACTTCTAAGTTAAAAAATGTGTTAGTTATAATTATAAGTTGTGTCCATGAACTTATTGATCAACCCTCGTAATAAAATTACTAAATGATAAACATCTATAGCAACGAGTGTTTGGTGTTTCATTACCAGATAGATAACTAAAAAGTCTTTAAAACACAGCATATCCGTCGTTCTGTTTGTAAACTTGATTATTGGTCATTACAAATGACCATGACATAACAAGGGTTAGAAAAGTGGATATTTTTTTCCTCGCCACGCTAGCTACTTTCTTTTAACGTCATAGTTTTTGCTACACAGTAGACACGTTACTTGTGTAATTGTTTTCATCTTATGAATAAAATACAGTTTTGTATCTTTTTTCAAATCCCTTCTCTCTAAAAGAAAAAGGTGCTCTGATTTCCATAACACTGTTGTATACAATGTATATGACATTTTCATTCAACTACAGGTATCGTACCCTATATTCTACACTGTCGGCGCGGCAAAGAAAAATCAATTTAAAACATCGATTCCCGGAAGTATCACTCAAATTTTTAATGTAAGGAATCCTTCAAAAAAAGAAAAGAAAAAAAGAAGAAAAAAAAAGAACAAAGATGCCTTATTAGAGATTAACAGTCTCGTGGAATGGGTGTTTACCTATTTTTCAAGTCATTTTACCTAGTTTTTGGCTGAGAGTTTAGCCCGATATGCTCATATTTTTTTAATATACATGTAACTGATTTTACTGTGGGAGAAATATATGTATTTTTTGATAGACATTAATTATTTATTTCATGTATTTAAAATACTATTCATTTGTGAATTAATTTCCACTTTTATATGATATGTGTACTCTCTCTCTCTTTCTCTGAAAGCTACAAAACTTTATATATTTATTTCCATCATTATATAGACACACATCGAAATACTGGCAGATATCTAGTTTCATATACATTGTATTTATTTCCATCTTAAAAAAGACAAAGCAAAGCAATCCCGAAAGATGTCAAGTTTCATGGATCAATAAGGACACAACAATTATTGATTTTTTTTCTTTCCCTAAATTTTTATATTATAATCTATCCGAAAGTAAAATTACTAATTTATACTATTTAGATAGATAGGTCACAGTCTTTCAGTTCTCAGAATGAATCAGATGAGACACGTTTTTCATAACTCGAGTTTGACTCTATCTACACTATTTAGATTAATACCATCTTAATTAAGAACATTTTTTTTTACCTAGATTGAGACTTTTCTCCCATAAATGGAAGGTTCGATCAGAAAAGAACAGATGGTACAATATGCATTACTTAAGATATTTTTTGTCATAGTATATACCGAACATCAAATTTACAACAACAAAAAAAAAAAAATAAAAAAAATCCACAGCCGCAAGCCATGTATTCATTTGGATTTGTGATTCCTTTATCTTTCTCGTAACAGTTCGGGATTGTTGCATTCGGCAGATAGCCGAGATAATCCGTTTGTGTATACGTCATATGCATACCGTGTTAGAATTGTGATAGTGTATATGTGGGGGAAACTGGTCGTAGGTTCGGGACTAGGCTCAGTGAACATAGAAACGATTGTGAAACAAGAGGAAATAAAGCATTCAACAGGGCTACTAGAAGAACACCAGAAAGTACCATGGAAAAAAGTGCAATCACGGACCATAAAAATAGAGAAAAACACCAAATTAACTGGGAGTTGGCTAGAATAGTTGAAAGATAGAGTAAGTATAGTGCAAGAAATACAAAGGATGCAATACAGGTTACAAGGGGCGGTTATGAACAGGGACCAGGGGACCTTCCTTTCTGGAATCTACGACCCTCCTTTCGCCGATCTAAGAGGATCAGAGGCGTGAGTGATACATTGTCACACCGACAGTAGCTCCGAGGATGTCCACAGCAGTTGACGAAACAGTCAGTAAATGAAAAAGTAAATGTGTCGAGAGGAAAATCATTTACTTAATATGGATTTACCAACACGATGAACACTTTCAAGGATTATATTTTTATTATTTTTGCAATACAAAATACCGGTACATATATTTTTGTTATACTGAACATCATTAATTTACCTCAGGGTCTCTTTAAAACTATGTATATATAGAGACCCTGATAACCTTTATTAAGTGTATATAAAATGAAATTAAAACAACAACAACAACAACAAAAAACAAAACAAAAACAACAACAACAACAACAATAAAAAACAACATGTACATTAAGTGACGAACGTTTGTTGTTTTAGATTTGCTTGCACATATTCATATAATCCTATAAACTGTAGGCAGAGAAAAAGGGAGAGTGGCGGTATGCTTATTGTTAGCGATCCATTGAGACAAACGATGTGTTCATCTTTTCTTTTAACAAGGCTATTTTAAAGCGGACTTATAACATAGGATTTATTGGCATTGCTTGAAAATTTGATCATCGTATATTAAATTTATTTTGATAAACAAAGGAATGCGACATCATCACATTAAAAACCCTGTTCTCTCAGCGCTATCAGCGCTTTGATTAATACATGCTCATACGACCATTTTCTCTCAATTTCTACATAACTTTTATCACCCTTGGAACAGTAATTAATTTGCATAATGGAACTTCTGTATTTTTGTAGATTACTACATATCATGTATCTTAACTGACTTTCTAACAACAGAGCAATGTGATCTCATTAAAAAAAGGAATACTAGTACATTTTCTTGTGATCATATCTGTTGTTTGTTATGCCGGTCAAAAGCAATATATAGCTACGGTTAACTTTTGTATTACATGACATACTGACATCAAATAAAATTTTGTATTTAATCGTATCTTACAAGTACCGGTATATATAGTACTTTGGGTGTAATGTCAAAGGTCAAAGGCACTGATAAGACACTTTTTGGCGGCCATTTTGTATGGTTAAAGTTAATTACTTAGCGTTACTTAGCGTAATTTTTACTAGCGTAATTTTTCGGGTGCAGGTCCTTCTAGGTCCTTGCAGGCGAAAGCTGACAAAACTTGTGTTTAAATCACCGCTTTTTTTTGTCTGTCTATCTAAATGAAAACTCCATCCTAACTGAAAACTGCATCAAATTGAAAAGATTTTATGACTTATTTAAAGTATGAAAATGATATTTTCATATATTTAAAGATTAAAGCTATATAACCAAAAAAGTTATACTTTTTATTATTTTTTTTAAGCTGAACCAATAATTTAATTTCTTTATTGTGTGTTTATTGTTTGTGCAAACATCCAAGAGCTTTTCAATAATGTATATAAATGTTGAGTTTTGAGGCAGAAATACGGACAAAGATATTTCTACCCCAACGTAACTCGTGTAAAAATCCTTTGAATTTGCCATACAAAATGGCCGCCAAGGCAAGAAATTTTCACTGATATGGAAACTGGAAACTATCTACTTGTGTTTTAACAGGGAATACCGCATATGTATATATATATATATATATACCATAATGTACACCAGAGTCCCTGGTTTACTATAACAAAAAGGAAGTAAAGAAACAAAGAAATATCACACCACTTGCCAATTCCGACAAGAATACGATTTAAAAGAAAAATAGGTATAAAAAATAGAAAGAAAAATTGATCTATCAGAATCAATAAAGAATAACCAAAGATTTTTGATAAGTGAAGATGAGGAGAAAACAACAGGGTCAGATAATTATAATAGATAGTTCATTTCCGGTAGTATTATCTTTTTCACTTACATCCGGTATTACGACAGAAAACGTTAATAAACTCTTATTGTTTATTTTACTATTTGTCATCTTAATTATACCCTTCATATCAAACATATAAACTATTCGGATATCAATGAAATATGAGTTACCCCATTTCAATTTGAATAGATTGAATTCTTTGTTCCTTTATGGTAGGGATAGTAAGGGGGAGGTGGAAAGAATAGCCATGACAAAGGTCAAGATTAATTTTTCCTGTCACTCAAACGTTAATACACCCATCTTTGGACTTTACTGATTTTTCTGTGTTATTCATTAAGGATATACTGAGCGGTTATCATTTACAATAAAAGTTTGGTAAGATGTGTTTTGTCTATTTGCCTTAATATTGCATATATTAAGAAATATGTGCAAAATTCATGCTTGTAGCGAGATCCATGACGGGTTTGCAAGAGTGTTCTCCCTTTGTTTACTTTTAATGTTCCTTGGCTAAAGAATTGATATTTTATCATTTATTGGCACATGTTGCGTAGTTTGAAGAAACTAAGTTGCGTGTTAATGTATGAATTTATTCCTGCCATTGCACAGCGCACATCTTGTTAAATCTTGGTTCGATTGTGTTTCAGGTGAAGTAAAAGTAAATTACTTAGCCATGAGGTGGGGCAGTGGATTTGAGTCACTTAGTCTTTTGATCATTACCTTTCTTTTAGGTATTGGTAGGCACATTTGACACTCCTTAAATTATATTAGTGAATTCATTACACCAGATAGAAAATCACTTCAAATGAGGATGGCTCAATCAGAAAATGTTGTATATATTATATCAGTGTTTACTTTGTTACAGGCTAAAAGAATAAGTAAGCAAGTTTAAGTTAAAATTCTGTTTTTTTATTCTCATCAATTTTTTTTTTTTACATTGGTTTGTGTGGATTGAGAACTTTATGAAGGGAATGCATTACATTACATATTGAGTATTTAAAGTCCTCACCTAAGACAAATATTTAATGTATAACATTTATTTTTTGTAAATAAAAAAAAAAAAGTTGGAATTCTTATGAATTACCACATTGCCATTGACTTCAAGAGCAATTTAAGTATCCCTCACCATTGATATTTAAATTTTATATCAAAATTTTAAAGTTTTGCAGCCTTTAACCATTTCTGTCTTTACTATTTCTGTCACCAGTGCTGTAAGCAGAGGGACCACCTTTCAGTCGTCTGTCATACTTTTTTCTGTCACGCTTCAGCAGGTGACACATGTTCCAAAGAACACTCTTGTAATCTTTATTATTTTTAAGTTAACCATAAGTTAACCAATTGCAATGCATTTTATATCTTAAGGATTTATTAAAAAAAAAAAAAAAAAAAAAAAATGTTTTTAATTGAACAAACTTAATAAAATTATAATTCATTAAAAATCAAATAAACTGAATTGGATCAAGTTTTTCAAATTAAAGTTACATTTAATCAACTCTTAAGAGTAGTTGATCCAGGATGATTGGACCTTTGTTGTATAAATAATGAATTATGAAAACTATGATGCAGCAGTTTTACTTGATGCAGAACTCGACCATTTTCTGTTATCATTGCTCAGCCCTTTCCCTCATATAGACTCATTTTGACGCACTCAATAGGTACCACATTAAGCCTGATCTGCAGAAAACCACAGTTAAACCTTACCAAATTTAATTACAAAATCCTCATTTCCAGACCACTGAGGAGCAGCGCTGTGATTTGGTTTTATGTTGTTCGCATAGATCTTTTCATGGTTTCCTCTATGAGGGAAAGGGTTAACCATATTGAAATTGTGTACATTGTTCTGTCAAATTTTTACACTACAATATTGAAAGTTCATTATTTTTTTATATTGTTGTCTTTATTCAAGTCAATGTATGCGGGAAATTTATCATCTTAAGCAGACAATTTGTTTTAGCTCACTAAAGCATAACATTCTCAGGGTGAGCTATTAGGATCATCCTGTGCCAGTTGTCGTGTGTTGACAACAATTTCATCTCCTTTGAAACCTCTGGATAGAAATTTATGAAACTTAGCATTAAATATCCTTTGGTAGCCCTTCACAAAAGTTGCTAAAATAAACTTGATCCATGTAGAACTTTGGTTGCAATGGCAACTAACAGACTTTTACTTTAAAAACTAAAAAATCTTCTCCTCTGAAACCAGTGGTGAGAATTTAATTTCCTTTGGTACAGATGGTAACCTCATTGTGCACTACCATAGTTGCTAAAATGAAGTTGACCTCTTTAAAAATGAGGCCCCTAGGGGGTCAGCGATCTCTTTAAAAATGAGGTCCCTAGGGTGTCAGCTAGTTTATGCTCTATATAGAAAATTCAAAGTTCCTCTATATACCAATGATTAGAAATAAATTTCTCTTGGCCAAATGGTCACCTCATGACTGCCTACCATATTTGGTAAAATAAGGATGAGCCCATAAAAATGAGGCCCCTAGGTGGTCAGCCAGTTTCCTAATATACACGATATAGAAAATTTAAAAAAATTTCTTCTATGAAACCGATGGCCAGAATTTAATTTCAGCACAAATTGTCACCTCATGGCTGTTGATCCCATGAAAAAATGAAACCACTACTAGGGGAAAGGCTAGTCATATACTCTATACTGAAAATTTCAGAATTCTTTTATGAAAGCAATGGTTAAAATTTAATTTTTTTTGGCACATATGGTCACCTGATGGCAGTCTATGATTATTTAAAAAGAGTTGTTCCCTGGAAAAATAAGCCTCCACATGATTGAATAACTTTTTAAGAAATCTTTGTATCTGAATCTTGAATCTGGTTGCTGCTGGAAATCATGCATGCAATTTTCCTTGAAGCTGTAGATAATAACCAATGTAACTGCATCATGTGAATATGACAAAACACGCCACTGTCATAAATGTTGTAGAACATTGTCCTGTTTCCCTTTTGATCCACATTCAGTGTAAACATTTGACATAGCAGTGACAATCAAGTCTCCCTGTAGTTAGAACAGTAGGACACAATATGATCAATAATGTTACCATGATGTCACAGGCCTGCCTTTTTAAACACTCTGATCTTGTATCATGTTGTGTACATTTTTATGTCCACAAAACCTTAAACAAGCTGCCTGTGTTGTGGTTCACTCTATGCTGAACAGATAATTATGTCATTTTTAACCATGTTGGGTCACTGAAAATCTTGACTTTATAGTCTAATCAAGTTTCTCAGCTGTAAGAAATGTGACAATCAGACATATAATACAGTATATTGCAAGGCTGGTCTGGTTTTATACTGGTCCCATATAAGCCATATATTTGATAGCTAAGATTGAAACTGAAAACAGTTTGATATTTCTAAGCCATTTATCTTGTGAATGTGATTAATGTTACAGTTGTGTCCTCTGGTGGGAAAATGTAAGGGAGTGTAAAGATGTCTGACATTTGACATGTAGTTTGCATTTTCAGTCTGGGTGTTTTTACATCTACCAGCAACTTTATGGAAATACATAGTCTTTCAATATCTTTGATGTTTAATTTGTTCCAGTGAATTTGTCTTACTGTATTCCTACTTAATTTTGCTGTTATAATACAACTTTGTAGTTCTTTGTACACAGTAACACCATAAGAAATTCAGATAATAAAATAGATGGATAGCAGTTTTCATTTTGAATAGGTTTTTTCTTGTTAAGCTTTTCATTTGAAATATCCTGAGAGGTTACATGAGCAGTGTGTATCACTATCAGTAGAGGCCATTATCCCTAGAGATGCATATAATGCCTATATGATGCCTGTATTTGACTACCGTACACACGGGCAGATTAGGCGCAGCAACATGTAATGCACATCTTTAATTTTCAGGGTAACTTATTTGAAAAAAAAATCACTTATTGTATCGTATACGTCGTATGTCACCGTGGCTAATCATATGGTGAACTGTTGTTTTTTTTACACATGGCATAAGCTTACCGTTAGACTGTTACAGTAAGGATGGGTAGGATAAAGGTGACACATTCTCATATGATGGCATATATAATACTCAACCATGTCCCCGCATTCTATATAACACTTGGGACCAGTGTCACTTGTCAAAATTCTCCCAGCTAACAAACATTATGTAACAATTGCCACCAGTCAAGTTTCTCCTGTACGCCATGAGGTCCCGTAAAATTAACTTGTTTATATTGAAAATGGCTTCCATTGTTTCAGTTTCTCATGATCATTTTATCATAAAATATACCAGTAGGATAACTAATAAGAACAAAGGCAATAACTGGTATTGTTAATTATGGTTTCATATAGACTTTATGGCATATTATCGTATTATTGGCTTTCAATATATCCATTTTCTCAGATCATATACCGGTAAATTTCACCTCTGGGAGATTGAAAAAAGAAACCTGACAAACTGTATATCATCTTATAAGGCCCACCCCCTCTATAAACCTGAATTATCTGGAAAAATAGTACACCTAATCTGCCAGTGTATGCTGAGAGGAGACAGGTGATCATTTTGATCTTAAAAAATTGATTGCAGGTTTTTTATCTTCTGTATCAGGAAGTGTCAGTTGGTGTATCCCCTCAAAATTTCTATAATTTCATGCATTTCTCTCAAAACTAATATTAACTCATGGATTTTTTTTTTTACTGAAGTTAACTTGATAAAAATGGTACAGAATTCCTGAAAGTGCCTGTCTGTCTGCAGTGTTTTTTTTTACTTTGGGGGGAAAGGGGTCTGGGCCCATAGGAGGGGGGAAAATTGTGCGAACAAGCTAATAGGGGTATTTTTCTACTATGCATAATGCAGGCATGTTGTCGTATTTTACTCTTATTTAATGAAGTTTAATTGTGTAAAAGAATAATAAGAACAATGATATAACATGTTTGCACGTTTTATTAAGAATATAGCATTTAACTACAAGAGTGAGTCCATGCACACAATATGGTATGTAAACTCATAATTATGGAGGGGTAAAATGAAAAGAATTGGGGGAAAAAATATATATTCCAGGCAGGGGAATGCCGCCCATATTCTCCGCATATTTTGACCAAAAAAAACAACACTGGTCTGACCTGACTGGTGATTTCTATTTCAATCCTGTGATTATAATTTTATTTCATTACAGTCTGTCTGAGTGTGTGGTAAAGTTTCCAGCAGCTGTATTTACTATATACACATATGACTGACCTCAGTGTTGAAAATTCATTTAATTAAATCAGGAATCTATAAAGATATGGTAAAAAAGTGGTAATAACTTAATAAAATAAATTTATGAAATAAATGATAAACTAATCATAAAATCTTGTTCTTGGAGTTCAGTCCTGTAAAGTTAATTTCGGTCCTTTTAATCTTGTTAAATTACTGGACCAAATGTCCGGTGATCCCTAAAAATCTGATGGTACATTGACTGTTACAGTCTGTAGCCAGCATTGTAGAAAGCACAGGGTTTATATTGAATGGAGTCTGACCCCAGATAACACCCCCAGTAACTAAACATTGCCTCCAGTCATATCTGCTTCTTCACATTCATCACTCTAGCGTTTGATGTGCACACACACACATGCTGTGTATTGTAGTAGTGGATTTAAGGTGACCTTTATACATGTATTTAAAATACATTACATATTATCGTGTTATGCATCACATGGACTTGATCTGTATCTGCAGTTTACTTGAATACATTTCCAGGTTTAGTTAATATCAAGGATCTAAATTGACTATAGTTGAATGAAATTTGTAAATATATGTATAACACTTATTCTCTTTATACTGGGCATTAATATTTCCTCAATTATTTTGGAAAAATGAGATTTTTGTTTTTTTCCTCAGGATTTTTTTTCAGACATGATTATCCAAGCAAAAAGTACTAGTACATGCCAGTCATAAGAAACTTGAAAGAACAAGTTTTGTTGTCAATCAAAATTATTTGCAACACACCCAACTATGAAACTTAATGATTTGGACAACCCCAAAAAGCGATTGAGCATCTGTTAGCCTATGCTGATTTAAAAAAGTTTAAAAATCAAACTCACAAGAATGTACTATTTTACAGCTTTAACCCTTTCCCTCATAGAGGACACCATGAAAAGACCTATGCGAACAGCATAAAACCAGATCAGCCTGCGAGTAACTCGCAGGCTGATCAGGTTTTATGCTGTTCGCTGCTCCTCAGGAAATGAGGATTTTGTAATTAAATTTGGTAAGGTTTAACTGTGGTTTTCTGCAGATCAGGCTTTATGTGATACCTATTGAGGGCGTCAAAATGGGTATATATGAGGGAAAGGGTTTAAGTGTAAAACGCATGGAATTCCCCTGGATCCCTAGTACAACTGGAACTACACCCATTTCATGGCCCTGGCAAAGTGGCAAGCCGCTTGGATTGTCACTGCCTACATTTTTATAAATATTGCGCCCCCACCCCCTGAACTCCTGGATCCAGTTCTGCATCTAAAGTTGAGTAACTTAATATACATCAAGTCATAAACTTGTACACGAATATTCCTAAGTTGCAATTTTTTCCTTCTATAACTGGTACCCTGAACAGGACCCATTCACAATGAAGAAGGGACCCAAATTGATTCACAGTTTAAAAGCATTATTTTTTATAGAGGCATGGTTTAAACCCTTCCTACTCAACTGAACTAATTTCGAAAGAATATCTCAGTTTCTTGAATATATACACAGGTCTTACCATTTTGTTGAAAAATTGCAAAGAATTCTGTCATAGCCTACATTTTCTCCTCACAATATCAGCAAAAATGCCGTTAGTTTTTTTTTCACAATTTTGAGAAATACAAAGCTATTTTTTTCACAAACGAAGGGGTACCAAACCCATTCACAATTCAAGGAAAAAAATCACTGCACGGGTAAAGTGTTAACCTTTCCCTCATAGAGGATACCATGAAAAGACCTATGCGAACAGCATAAAACCAGATCAGCCTGCGAGGCTGATCAGGTTTTATGCTGTTCGCTGCTCCTCAGTGGTCTGGTAATGAGGATTTTACAATTAAATTTGGTAAGGTTTGAGTTTGGTTTTCTGCAGATCAGGCTTTATGTGGTACCTATTGAGTGCGTCAAATTGAGTCTATGAGGGAAAGGGTTAAATCAGTAATATATGGTCAGATCAGAGTTAATATTCACTTGAGAGAAAAATGACCAACAAATCTGTTAAATCCTGATCAGCAATTTCTATACAGGTTAAGTGATCTATTCACAAGTTATGATAATGTATGACAGTCAGAAATGGATGAAATAGCCAAGGTTCTCATTTTGAATTTGGTGTTCTCAACAGGACTCCTTTAAAGTTTAAACTATTTACATCGATTACGAAACAAGTTCTTATAACTTATAAATATTAATCACTCTCACTCTCGATGGCTCTGTTGGCGGTGTATGTGGTCATTATTGTGGAATGAAACTGGAGAGCCTGGAGAAAACTCACGTGTCTGGATGGGTGACCACTGTACCCTCTCGTGTACGTGACCTGGAATCGAACCTGGGACATATTGGTATGAAGCAAAGCGCATTACCACTATACGTTTTCCTGAGCAGCTCCGCAATAGGAATATGATGGAGGGCTTAAATTTTGGCAAATCTTTGCGAAGAACGGACTCTTCTACGTTCCAGCATCATTGTTACAGCCTGGTAAATCTGATTTGCTTTCTGATCTGGGTTGTTGCAGTAAGGTATTGTGATTTATATGCACTGTTATCAGTAGGATATGCATTGGGGTCAGCAGATTCATGCACTCTATTTGAGTCATGTATATGAGACTTAAAAAAAATAGCTAGTCTCAGACTTTTTAGATTATATCTGTTGGTATATTTTTCGTTGTTTTCATGAAAGAAGGAACAAGAAGAGGTAATTTTGACATAAAAGAGCTCTGTCCGTAGAAGTGTTGAAAAGGCATAGATTATTTACAGGTTCTGACTGCTTTGTGTTTGACTAAAATAGTCTAGAAATTGTTATTCTCATGGTATATTTGAAAAAATAATGAGAAAAACAAGAAAAAAGTGTTGTTTTTCCACACACACATGGGTAAAGTGTGTCGGTAGGGCAAATTCCAGACAGTCTCCAGTATTTTGAGTAAAAGACAGTCAGATCTATAAATTTTTAACCATTAAAATTTTTTAATTATTTATTTATTAGTTGACCTCTTGTAATGTACCAGAGACTCCAGCATGTTGAAATCACATCTTTGAAATACATGTGTCTGAAGGAATGCATAAATGCAGGAATTCTTAACAATTTCACCCATGAATGCTTTATACGATATAAACTTTATAGGAAGCAACTGTTACTAAAATCAGAATAATCATGAATTGAAAAAAAAAAAGGGAAAAAAAAAGAGATCAAGCAAAAGACAAAGACCTGATCTCTTTCACCTTAAAAAATGGTGCTTGTTTTTCTTGTGCAGCAGGAGTTGCGTATCCATTTTCCAAGGATAACCTTCAAAGCGAAACATGAATGGTTTTGACAAGTCAATTACGGCAACTGCATGATGGGAAGCTTCTCCTGCCGGAAAAATAGCAACAACAGATGTTCCGAGGGGCGAGACCAGCTGTGTGTAAACTGAGACGGCTGTGTGATGTATTAAACAATGCTTGTGAATTGTATAACTTCAGTTTATGTAATCAGGATTACAGTTTGTGACCTACTTTCTGTTTTGAGGCTGAGAGAAAATGTCATGTATTTTTACAAAATTTAAATGATGAAACAAGACAAGGATATTGATTTTAGATGCTGGTTTCTCAACTGACAAATTAGAATTGAGAGAGTATGAAATTTATGCAATAAGGAGAATGAAAATTATGCGTTTTTTATTATAAAACAACAGGTAATATTGTTAACTCTGAACAAAGGTCTATACTGGACATGTATGCGATTTAGTGATTCTGTCTCTCGTCACAGTGGGCGAAGTCAGCATAAGCCTACAAAATGGGTTAAAATACTTTTCATACATAAAATGTATAATTTTATGTAAAAGTGCTAGTCATTTTACTTCATTCAACAGCTGTTTAAGGATTCGGGTGTTTTTTTGTTGAAGTTCTGAATAATTTATACAACTATGACAGCCACTGCATGTTATCAAGATAAGTGATCTGGGTGAAGGTTGCATACTTTTTCATGGAAATTTGTGAAAGTCATGTACCTGATGCCCTTGATTTAAGTCAGAGCTCTGTCAATTTAATATTACTTGCAGGCTGATCTGGTTTAATAATGGTTGCTAGGGTTATTTCTTTTCTAGGCCTTAAGTGGTACATTTATAAAAGGGTTGATTTTAGGATGTACAGTGTAGAGTTCCTGCACCCTGATGCCATGGTCAAGTGATTGTGTTTATACACTACTAATGAACCGAAGGTAGCGAATTTGATTCCCATTGGTGCAAGATTTTTTCATGATCATCCTAGACACAAAGTACAGGTCCAATCCAGGAATAGCTGAGAGTTATTAGCTCTTAACCCTTTCCCTCATATATACTCATTTTGACGCCCTCAATAGGTATCACATAAAGCCTGATCTGCAGAAAACCACAGTTAAACCTTACCAAATTTAATTACAAAAACCTCATTTCCAGACCACTGAGGAGCAGCGAACAGCATAAAACCTGATCAGCCTGCGAGTTACTCGCAGGCTGATCTGGTTTTTTGCTGTTCGCATAGGTCTTTTCATGGTTTCCTCTATGAGGGAAAGGGTTAATGTTTCTAAATCAGCCTAAAGGATCTAAGTTTGAATTTGATTTAGAAGTTGTATGTTCAATTTTTTAAGGTTAATTGAAGTCTTTGTAAGATCAAAGTACGAAGGCTTGTTTGGGCTGTGTGTTTACTTACCTGATATAAATCATTCCCTACATGTCTACTACAATTAACAGTGTATCTGTAAGAAGACTGCAGTTGTTACTGGAGCATCTGCCAGATGAGTCAGCCCCAGAGATGAGGAGATAAAGCTTTTGATGAGGGACTCTTCACTGTTAACTACTGTTTATGGATGTTATTCTGATCTCTGATAAGCCAGGTTTGGCTGGGTAGATTCTTTGATCTAGGAAATTTATACTTGTTTGGAAAAGAAAGGGCTATTTAGGCTTTCGTTGATTTTATATGTATTATTTCTATATGAAATAAATAACTAGTAGTGTATGATTACCAATATTACAAGCATTATTTACATCAACATATTGCTATTTTAGGGGATTGTTCATGGCTCTGACAAACAGTTACTTCTGAACATAGAAACACAGGTTCATATAGGTGATCATATTTATAGGAATAATTAATATAAATAGGTCACTTGTTTGTACCTCTGAATAGCTAGATGATATCATGCAGCATGTTCAGGGAACTTAACTGTTGCTAACGTGAGGGGTTTGACCCCTTGTAATTTTGTAGTGTATAGAATGTAAGCAGGGTACCAACTCGCAACCGTCAGCTAACGTGAGCTTACAGTCACCTTTACTGAACGCACGGAAGGACTCGTATAAATGGGGTTTCCCATGTAGGTACGTGAAGGTTGCATGCAATGTTGCTGAGAAGCATGCAGCAGCATACTCTAAGTCTTATTATTAAAATACATTTTAGAAAAGTCAGGGAAAAGTCAGGGAAAAATGAAAGTCTGAGTTGATGTTTTGAATTTTTCAGTGGCTATGGCAGTCTTCAAACAGTATTTATAAGTATTACTTTCAAACATTGATTATTTAATAATATAAAAACATTCCTAAGCATGAAACCTTAAAAGGTTTGGGATGTTAGACTGATAGGTTAAGTCAACTCACTGAGATTTTATTGTGCACACTGTTTATCAGAGTTATTTTTGTTGAGTTAAATGTTTTAACATTAGAGGTGTATGACATGACTGTATGTACATGTATAATCATGATGATTTTAAATGCTTTTGTGACCATTTACATGTAAATGTTGCTTAATGTGTAATTAAGTATTATACCTTGTAAGAAAATCATTTTTTATTGAATTGTTAAGTTCTAAACAATAATAATGAGATGGGAGGATTGGACGGCTGAAGGGGAGGAGGAGGCCGAAAAATTGTGGTTGTATTGGTCAGTGAAAAGTAGGGCTGAGTCAGGGAAAAGTCAGGGAATAGTCAGGGAATTTTATTTCTTCAGCTCTGTGGCAACCCTGTTATTATCCTTTATAGGACTTAAGTTATTTCTAATCGTAGAAATTGTGTTTGTAGACCTTGAAAACCGCTGGGTTTGTTATTCGGAGTAGGTCTAATAAAAACAGTTTCTTGCTTTTCAGTACCAGGGAGGAAATGAAGACTTTTTTTTTCTTAAGTATACATAACCTGTTTTTATCCATGAATATTGATAAAACATGAAGCATCACTCGCTAAATACTGTAAAATCATTAATTGTTGACATTAAATTTAGTTGATTATGTACCTAAGGGAATTTTGTGGGTATATTTATAGATTTTTTTTGGCAGATATGCATTGGCATGGACAATTTATAAAACAAGCACATATAAAATTGTTACATGTTGATAAATTAAATCCATGTCAAGCACACCAACACCAAGGACGACACAAAAAAAAGTAAATAACTCTTATTTCCATTGTGGTCCTTTGTGTTATTTGTGGATCTATGTTCCAGAAAATGTGAGGTCTATACAAGAGACAAGTTTTTGTGGGGATTAATATTTGTGGATAAAACCCATCAAGAAATCGACGAAAATTAAGTCTCCCATGAAAATTAATGATTTCACAGTAGGTCAAATTCTGAAATCAAGTCTCAGGTCATCAGTAGAAATCCTTTGAAATTGGAACAAAACTTCACAGATTTGAACCAAACAAAATATTCATTTTTGAAATTGTCATTTTGTATGGCTGAAAGGTAATAAAACAAAACAAAATCTGCTTTATAACTTAATTTTCATTTTGATTGCCTTTGTATAGATCTTGAATGATTAAGTTATAAGTAAGACTATATTTAAGGTTTTACAAAAGATGGAAATTTAGCACTCCTGAAGCAAATTTTTTATTCTCTGGAATTTATTGCAAGAGATGTAAAAAGAGACTGTCCTTGGAGTTTTGAAAAAACAAAACAACCCAGTATCTTACCATAAAATAATATTATCCATTATCTAACGTCAATGCTTGGATAGAGTAGTTTGTGTCTCATGTGGCATTTGTCGTTAATGTTGATGGCAGACCATTTTCTCGTAATCCACCCCCAGTGGGTGAAGGAAATAGTTTGTCATTACTTATTTAAAATAAACAAATTGGTATATATGAAGGGAGTGATACAAAACGGACATTGGTTTTGGTCTGTAGGGAATGCCAATTTCCAAAGACTATTGATGAATCGTCATGTCTCCCCGGTTAATCCTAGGAAAATCCCGGGATAACCAAGGGAACATTTCATGTATTGTCTTCAGCAAAAACTTCTTTGTTGAGCCTTTACCACCAAGGTGTTGTCAAGGAGATGACCTGTGTAGCCAGTACAGAATATGGTCAAACTGACCTTTGTGATTGATAGAAAAACATTGTCAAGGAGATGAATTATATATATATTGTAAATTCAGATAAGCCTGCTGCGATTAATGAAAAGCAACAGAAGAAGGCATAACTCCTTGTTGATCCAATATAGTTGGAACTACAGTGTTTTGGGGGTTCAGAGTCACCTAGTTTTACCATAACACTTCTGGACCAATTTGTAACTATCTCATATATTAAGGAATAATCAATAAATTCAATGATCAGGTATTCATATTATATTAGAAGTGGAATAGTAAAGGATGATCTACATGGTATTGTTGTCCATGTAATACAAGATACTAACTGGGTTTTTCCTTAAGAATTGGAGTAGATGGCTAATTTTAAATTGTAGAAGGCAGGCAGGTGTGGTTGTTTTCTTGTGAGTTTTTTCATTTTCTTTGAATTACTCCCTTTTTTTAAAAAAGAATTGACAAATTTGAGCCGGCCATGAAAGGATCTGAGGCATTCAAATCTGCTGCCAGCTGCCTCTTAAGGAAAACTCTGAACTAAGATCACCGCATAATGTTTGTATAATGGAGTCTTGTTTCTCCAGGAATATTTTCGAGTTCCATGCCCTAAGGCTGCTGTGGAGAGAGAAAGGTTTTTGTTCTGAGCAATTATGACTGACACGCTATGATGGGCCCGGGCTACTGGGTAGGGTATGTTTGTGGAATTGACTATGAATCCTCCCTCACATTTACAAAATATGCTCAAAGTGTAAGCAATGCAGTAACAGCTAATAAACTATGCCTGGCATATTAATTTCGCCGAAGGTCCAATCTGTCATTCACTCTTCAACAGCTTTTGCTGAGAACTATTTCCATTGTTTCTCGGCTTGTATATTTTCACACATTTCAAGTTTAATTTTTCCTCCTATCCCCTCGAGAGTAACAATTGCAAAATGAAGGCTTTGATGTGCTGAGGCTTTTTAAAGAATATCTAAGTGTATTTGTTTGACAAATTTGAAGAGATGGTTCATCTGAATACTAGGTGATTCCTGAGGGGGAAATAACTCTTCAGCCTGTTGTAACAAGTTGTGACAATATAACAACTATTAACGATAAAAATTCTAGATAACTGAAGTCTTCGTCTATACCTTAGAATGATTTAAGGAAATTTTCCCAATTTGAATGTGAAAATTTCTGATGAATCCTCAGAAAAGTATTTGGTTTATTGAATTTTGCCTGATAGATTGACTAAGTTAGAGACTTATTTCCATGCAAGGGAGCTCAGTAAAGTGTTAAAAAGGTAATTTAAAGCAGTATACTTAATGCAAGTGTGTGAATATGAAAAATGGTATACCTGAAAAGATGTTAGAAAAGTTTGAACATTTTATATTCACGGTACCTTGAATTAATTGTTTATATTGTTCATCATTAAACCACCACGATTCAGATCTTTGAAGGTAATTATAAAGTTATGTTGGGGTCCAGTAACCTTGGTATCTTATTAAATTGGACAACATAATCAACTACATGTGCATATAAAAGTAATTAGAATTTGGGGTCCATGGTTTAAAATTTGTGTTACATTGCTTTCCATTTCTACCCCGTACTCTTATTGTAAGTGCACAATATTGTTTTTACGCTTCAAAATTGTCTCAGGGAATGTATGTCAAACTAGGGTGCGCACTAGAATTCCTTTTATAAAAAATTAGGGTCTGAGAACCACAAGAGCCGTAACGGCTGCCAACCAACAACATGTGGATCTATCATCGTTATTTAGCCCTTGAAATTTGCTCTCTGTTTACAGTTTGTGTAAAATGGTGTATCGCGACGGTACAGAATTGAACAAAATGCTGATCCATTTATTGATCAGCCTCGTGCATGCAACTGCGTACAGATGTTAATGGATTGCAATTTAATTAGCATGTTACTCAGTGCAAAATGAAAAGACAGCAGCATCTTGTTTGTTTTCAACTTGGAAAAAAAACAACAAATTGTAATAAGCTTGTGGAAGATCAGCTAATTGAACAACAAACATGAATCATTTATGATGGTTTTTCCAGTCACCCAGGGTGAAGAAAGAAGCAATGGTCTGTGTATACAGCTTCCATAGACTTTACCACTTATGTGATATGGATAAATGGTCTAATGGTATATAATGGACATTGTAGGTAGGCTGATTTTGAGTGGCAATATTGATATGTGAATGTTTTTGCCATCTGGTCGGTTCCCTATGGTTTGCACCAGCGTGATCCTCTAAACAGTTAATACAGTGGCGGAGGGTGAGCAAGGTTCAAGTCTATGTTAATTTATCAGTCTGCCAGGCCCTTTGTTCTTTGATTTAGGTACTCTGGCAGTGTGTGTGGCGTTATTGATGTTTCAAAGTGGAAAATAAGGTGCAGGTATGTGAAAAGAAATAAAAAAAAAAATAGTTTTTTTTTTCTTTTTACAATATTATCAATGAAAACTCTGGCTTTCTCTGATTTAAAGAAGGAGTACATTTTACTTTTCCTTAAAGTTTCACCCCAAGCAAAATAGTATTAGGAGTGCATGGAACAATTTGTGGATAAAATAAAACAAACCTTTTTAGATGGTAAATTGAGTATTGCTGCCAAAATGATTATAGTTTAGCCGTTCACTGTGAAAAAAGATTATATGCTAAATGGATGCCATGAGAAACTATAATATCAGAGTTGATAAAAAACTTGACCAGTATAATCACCCTTGCTTGGCACATGGCATATAAGGTCAACTCCGGGGCAAAGTGTAATCAGGGTATGGTATAAGTTGACCGTTTGTCTATGTAATGATGCATTTTATCTGTCTAATGTAGACAAAAGTTCTGCAAATGACTGAGTTGTCTAGCAGTCTGGTTGTTTAACCAAAAGTAATGAACAAGCAAAATTTTTTTTTTTAAATTTTTTGTCTGTTTACCTATGTGGATGTGGGTGTGTTTACATAAAACACACACACACACAAAAAGAAAGCAACTTTTTGTCTTACTTTTTTGAAACTAAAAAAAAAATTTTAATTAAAGTACTTATTAGATAAATCATTTATATTAACACAGAAAATGAAATAAACACTTGATTTAATTACATTGTATTAAAATAAAGAATACCAAACTCTTTTATCCTTGTATTCCATTTGGTCAAGAATTTTCAAGACTATGTTAGAGATTGTACTGATCTCATCGATCATTTCCTTATTAGCTCCCAAGTAATCAAGGTCAGTGGATGTGTTCATTGTAAATCATATAAATTGTGTGTGTCTCAAACTGAAAAAAATGTCAGTAGAGAAAGGATATCCTGGGTATATGATATTCTGTATCCCTCCAGGAGCTTGTTGATTTGACAAACAATCCATCAGACTGTATCAGCCAGGTTATAGAAGAATAAAAATGTTAATTGTACGTTATGAAAAGGCACTGTGTCTTAAATGAAAAAAAAAAAAATCTGTCTTTTTTATAAAGTGTAAGATTGTATAAAGTATAAAATGTGTGGCTTATTGTGAAAAAGGCAAAAATAAAACAACACTACCACTAAGACAACAGTCTTATCTTTTATTGAGTTAGGAAATGAGGTGTAAATCAGGAGCTGTGTGATATCGAGACTGAAGTAGAGTAGGTTTGTAGGGTAACCTGCAGCTGTCAGGTCTTAAACAAGCGCCGATGATATCAGATGTGGGGCCTAAAGTTTCAGGCTGAGGTTTAACCTTTTTACATGGGGGTAATTAAATGTGGAGGGGTTATTTCTAATTAACCCTTTCCCTCATATAGACTCATTTTGACGCACTCAATAGGTATCACATAAAGCCTGATCTGCAGAAAACCACAGTTAAATCTTACCAAATTTAATTACAAAATACTCATTTCCAGACCACTGAGGAGCAGCGAACAACATAAAACCTGATCAGCCTGCGAGTTACTCGCAGGCTGATCTGGTTTTATGCTGTTCGCATAGGTCTTTTCATGGTGTCCGCTATGAGGGAAAGGGTTAAACTGTTTTTGTCATTTAATTAGAATTGCATTGATACATGACTTGCATGCAATGGCAGTTGTGCAAATTTAACATTGACTTTTGGGCTATTGGTGTATTTATTAACATTGGTGTATTTATTAACATTGGTGTATTTATTAACTTATAATTCATACACATTAAAGATTTAATTAAGATCTTATAATACAAGTACTTTGAATGTTACAATGAAGATATACAGTTGTAATACTGTATGGATATGAATTTTTGTGGGAGGCTGAATTTTGCTGACTTTTAGGATTGCTTGTCCCAAAGTTATATACCCCCTGAAAATTATTCGTTTATGAGACCTTTTTTTTCTGTGCCTTGAAACTATAAAAAATGTACCCATGAAATGTTCTTTATGAGCTTGTCTGTTATTCAAAGAAATTTTTTTCGAGATATTGTCATCACTTTTGTGTCGTTTTGGTGTTGTGGTTTTTGTGAAAAACCTTGGCCATAACTTCTATGAAACAGTCCTCCTAAACTTCACATACTTGTTCACTGTCACATTTTGACCTCATTTATCTCCCCCTTTGAAAAAAACAAAACAAAAAAACCTAACAGATAGATGTTGGCATCTGCATGCAGTGCTCTTGTTTCAGATTCAGCAGAAAATGAATGAATCAGTGAAAAATTATAGTTTTACAAAAGAATTTCAACAGTTACAGTGCGTCCGGTAGGCTCAAAGTGCAGTTACATGCAGGGGTGGGATGGGAGGGGGGGGTATCCAGCCTGGTTAGGGATTCCTCCCTTGGTAAATTGGAATACAATATCCTTACTGATGAGTTTTAAATGTTTTCTTAAATGTTTTCATTGGCCGTATCTTTTATTTTAGAAATCTGGTAAGATTTATATGCTCATGTATACTACATCGTATTTTATTTGGCTTTAATACATGTGGTTATACAAATTCATGGAGGTTTTCCATTATTGGATTAAATTTCACAGAAATTCTTCGTAATTTAATTACTTGGAAAAATTGTTGAAATTTCACAATATTTCTCCCTTGTTACTGTTTGGGGATTTGAGTTTAAATCCTCTTTATCTCATGACTATAAAAAATCAATTATTATCCAGAAAAAAAAATACAACTACCAAATAATCTCTTTTAAATGCCCCTGGAGGCTTTGTAACTTTCTCTCATTAAACTAGTATTTCAATTAAACAAACCCCTTAAGTTATCAACTTAAAAGTTTAAATTCTTCAAAAAAAAAAAAATAATTGTTTAATGCTGTTTTGGAAATTGCTTGATATTCAATGAATAAAAATTTTTAAAATTTGTTTTATTTAGCATAAGGATTGGGTACATTTGTGGAAACCTCATACCTGCTGGAATGTTGTTGTTTGTGATCGCACTCAGGTGTATTGTGCATGGTGCTGCGGTTTTTGACAGAGAACGCCTTTAAGGCCAAGTACCTATGACTTTGGTTCTCTTGGACTTTTTCTGTCAGGGTTGCCCTCCCTTAGCACCGCTAAACAGGAGCACCTTCACACAGAGACAGATACGGCTACAAGGGATCTGGGTGTGCTACCCTAGTTCGTTTCAAATAGACCCCCTGGTTCTTTCACATCCCCGGAGTATAGCACTGATACATGCAAAACCCCTTAACCACTGTCTGGATAAACCAGCACTAGGCTTCTAGTAAGGCGGAGAACACATAAAAGTGTCCCAAAGTTTTCCAAGGTTCCACCAGGATTTGAACCCAAGATCCTTGGCTTAGCAGTCTGGCGCGTTACCACAGTGAGTCACCAGCTGGAATGGTTGCCTGAATTTTTTCTTACAAATGGGGTTGGGGCTTTCTAACAAGGTAATTAGTTTGGGGATTTACAAGGGGTCATACACTCTGTTGATATGTTAACAATGCTATATGGTGGATCTCAGATCCAGTGTATTGATATCCTGTTAATCAATCGGAAATTCTATTTAAAAGATTTCAATTTCATCTTTGTATAATGTAAACTTTAAGTGTCCTTACATAAATTTAAATTCTGTAGCTGTTTGTTTCCAATTTGATTATTCGACTCCCATTGTTATTGCTTGTTGATGCTGCACTGTATCTACCAGTTTCTCCAGAGAAACTGATACTTGAACTGATGCTTTTATGATGTGAACTGAAAATTGAAAAGGAGGATCATATTGCCTTGGTGGTCGGGAGGAGGATTTTAGAATACTTTATATATAGATGCTTTTTATTACAAAGGTATGAAATGTGGTGAAATCAGTAAGTGAGATCATGTAGATATTTGTTCGTTTTTGTGGAAGATGCAATTTTATTTTTTTGAGTTAACTTTGAAATTTGTATTCCCACAAGTGGTGTAACCACCTTCATTTAGAATACAATTTTCTAGGTTCTGTCAGTTCGATTCACCTCATGACATCATGCCATGTTGAACTTTAACACTCACTCAGCCGCTCACCGCGTGGGTTCGAATCCTGGCAGGGTCATTTGGATTTTCATGTGAGGAAGCCTTCCAGCTGGCTTGCGTTAGGTCGGTGGTTCTACCCGGATGCCTCCGTGCATTCAGGGTTTTCCTCCACCTATAATTAGCTGGACGTCGCTATATGACTGAAATACTATCAAAGCAACGGTAAATTCAGATAGTCAAGTTATACCATGGGGTAATAGACAAACAAAATGTTATTTTACAGCAGTAGCAGACTAGAATATCAACCAATGAATTTCCACCTTAGAAAGGAAGGACTCTATGGCATGTAGGTTTGTAAGCCATGTAAACTTATGAAAAAACAAAACAAATAAAAACCATCGGGAACATCTGTATAAAACAATCTCAGTGATTGGTTAAAAAATGTGATGGAGCTAATAAAATTGCATAATTTGACACACCCTAAAATGACAAATCCATCAATCTATCTAACAATGGGGTAGGATATATAGGGGGCCTTTGCATTTAAAGTTCGATCACTTCTAGCTTTATTAACCCTTTCCCTCATAGAGGATACCATGAAAAGACCTATGTGAACAGCATAAAACCAGATCAGCCTGCGAGTAACTCGCAGGCTGATCAGGTTTTATGGTGTTCGCTGCTCCTCAGAGGTCTGGAAATGAGGATTTTGTAATTAAATTTGGTAAGGTTTAACTGTGGTTTTCTGCAGATCAGGCTTTATGTGGTACCTATTGAGTGCGTCAAAATGAGTCTATATGAGAGAAAGGGTTAATTGGCTTGAAATGTCACAATGGTCCATGGCGTGGTTATCCCCTTGTGATTCTGTTGGCTATCTTGCTATAATGTAACACACCTTAAACTTACTGTATTTACTGTAGATACCCACACAATTGAATGTGCAAGTCCTCCAGGCTGATCTGGGTTTGTCAAGGTCTGACAAGGTGGTATTCACTGAGTGAAAGCCAGTTTTAAGTCAGGTATAAAATATTTCTGGGGAGCAAAAACTTACCAGGGAAATTAATACTGGTCCAACCCAGGAAGCCTTGAGAGGAAGAAGGTAAAACCTTGATTGCTTGTTAACCAATTAATGTTGTAAATGAAAATAAGATTGAAATACCTGTCAATAAAACAGTGAGTGATGGAGTTAAAAACAACGGGGAACAATGTTGCAAGCTTGCAGAACATGCACATGAAGATTAACATTGATCTTTTGTCTTTCATCTGCGTTCCAAGCAATATAAACCCAGTAGTTAAAAATGACACTTTATTATAGCTAGTTTGGAGGCATAGCAAGCTTGAGCCGTTCCCAGTTGCTTGTAAACACTAAGGTAAATTGATCAGTAATTTGTTGTCTAGGTATATGGTAAAGTTGAGATTGTATAATGATTGCATATACACGCAAACACGTGTTGTAAACATGATTATAAATGCATGGTGTTTTCATTGTACAGTATTGTGGTATAACAGACAGTTTAAAGGCCCCATGTATTTTATAATGATATAATTTTCTTGAAAAAGAAAATACAAAATAACATTGAAATAGTGTAGACTTTCACAAATGGTACATAATGTGCAAATATCTGCTGGTGAATAACAGTTAAACGTATTGATTCATTAACAATGGTCTTTGGAAAACATAGAAAATTGACAAAGATTATGCGGAATATGCAAATTAGGTATTTTTGTAAACAATGGAATGATCTTATGCATCTCTAAACAAATCTGTAGCACACATTTAGCATTCCTTTAGAAGATCATACTTTCTTTTGGAAGAATAATGTAAATTTGTAATCATGTGTAGATCACTTTGGTTTCTGTCATTTAATTGCAATGGTTTGAAGCTTGTGGTTTCAATGTATTTAATACTTGGATGTGTAAATAACTATTGATGGCAGTGGGATAATATATATATACTTGTCAATATTCTTGATTTAGAACATACCATATAACTCATAATAAATACCCCCTGGGAATTTAATATTACCCTGAAAATAAAAATCAGCAGTCAAAATGCGTATACGTGTGACGTACCCCCGCTTCACAAAATGAAATTGGGACTTGGTAGGTATCTGATGCCTTGTTCCATCCACAGGGACTTGCTGCCATACACACACACACACCACACACACACACACACACTGTACATACACTATCAACAAGGGTGGACATCTTTTCAGGGGTCGACTCGCTTCAACTCCGTTTTTTCAAATCATTCAAATAAATCTATGAAGTTAACATACGGAATCACTCAAATATATATTTCTCTATCGAAATATACAAAATTGTCGTGAAAATAATCCTCCTTTGTATGTTTATTTGTTTGAAATATATGCGAATCCGAGAAAAGGACAACAACCTGGACCAGCAGCGCAGTACATTTCGGGATGATTCGGATTTTTACGCTGCGAAATTGGTCAGCGATATTGCGATTATTTTCCCGCAATCTGTCAAACCGTTAAATTTAAATTATTAAAGCGCTGACTATTCGGGCGTTGAAAGAAAAAAAAAACCAGGCAGTATGGAGAAATCAGCTGTTTCTTGGTAAATAAAAATTCACTTGTCTGTGAGTGTGTGTTTTTAAATTGAAATAAATATCACAGGGATTTGAAGTTCAGTAGAATTTAGTATTCCGTATATATAAGAAAAAATATGTTTTGTATGTATGGAGTACTATTATTTTCAGAATTTTATTTTAAATTACTGAACTTCAAATTCATGTAATAAATATATAAGTTATGTGAAAAATATATATATATTTTTTTTAATTTCATTTACTTTTATCTATTTATTTTGTTTAGCAATCTCTCCCAACCATCCAAAAACAATATAAAACTATATGTTCCTCCTTTTTTTTCAAATTTTTCAAAATTTACATGTTGAGGTTGAGGTTTGAACTGACAACCCCCAGCTTCACTGGGATAGGTACCAGGGGACAAAATGGCATCTTAATTTAAAAGCTAGATATATAAGTTTTATATCATGTGAAAAAAGTGAAAATGATTTTGTGTGTGTGTGTGGGGGGGGGGGGGGGGGAATGGAAACTTTCTTTATCCTGTGCTAGCTTGTTGGGTTGTAAATTCCTAACATATTCTGAAATGGAGATTTTTTCAAGGATTTTTCACACTATGTGACAGAGGCCTATAAAAGGCTACTTCCCAATCCAAAACCATGCAGTTTTCCCAAATAATCAAACTTACACAAGCTTCTTCACTTCCCAATTGGGTCAAATGTTTCCCAATTTGGCAGTTTTAGCTGCGAGTTTTTCCCAAAATCAAAGGTCTTGGCCTCTTCCCAATTGCAGCAGAAAAAGCCATGTTTTTAAAGGATATTTATTTAAAAATCAATCAGTCTTAATGATCTTTTCTAATTACTAGGCAAACCAGCTTGTCACAATTTGAATGTTGCATTGAAACTGTGTGTGTGTTTTGGGTTTACCGTCGTTGTGACAGTATTTCAGTCATATAGCAATGTCCAGCTAATTACAGGTGGGGGAAACCCCGAATGCACAGAGACACCCGGTTAAATCACCGACCTTCTGCAAGTCAGTTTGAAAACTTCCTCACATGAAAATCCGAATGACCCTGCCAGGATTCGAACCCACAGCGGTGAGGGGCTGATCGAGTGAACAGCTGATTTCTCCATACTGCCTGGGTTTTTTTTTTCTTTCAACGCCCGAATAGTCAGCCCTTTAATAATTTAAATTTAACGGTTTGACAGATTGCGGGAAAATAATCGCAATATCGCTGACCAATTTCGCAGCGTAAAAATCCGAATCATCCCGAAATGTACTGCGCTGCTGGTCCAGGTTGTTGTCCTTTTCTCGGATTCGCATATATTTCAAACAAATAAACATACAAAGGAGGATTATTTTCACGACAATTTTGTATATTTCGATAGAGAAATATATATTTGAGTGATTCCGTATGTTAACTTCATAGATTTATTTGAATGATTTGAAAAAACGGAGTTGAAGCGAGTCGACCCCTGAAAAGATGTCCACCCTTGTTGATAGTGTATGTACAGTGTGTGTGTGTGTGTGTGTGGTGTGTGTGTGTGTGTGGGAGCAAGTCCCTGTGTTCCATCTCATTAATTGTTGTGTCCTCACTGTGACCAGACTTGAAATAAAGTTCATTTTCTCCTCATTCTGTTCAGCAGGGCAATCATTGAATCATATTCATTGATAGTACTGTTATTGATTTTTTTTTTTCATACTAAATTGAGCTAATAAAATTTGCAAGATTTTTGCAAATTTTATCATACAGTATATAAATATGTAATATGATTAGAGATGGGGGGCGGGGATTGTTTTTTTGGGATGTATGGTATATCGGATTATCCTGCGTAAAGGTGCAGCTTTTCAATTGAATCTTGACATAGACTGATAAAAAGATCTGCATCGTCATCCAGCTGTATTTATATCCTGGTAGAAAATAGATTCTCATAGCTGAGAATGAAGAATCACTTATAGTAGCCATCGATATTCATAAAAAGGGGTTGTAAATATCAGAAATTCATAGATTAATATTTTATTTTTGACATGAAAAATACAGTTTTATGGATATCAAAATGTGAGGGTTGACCACAGCACTATTTGAGGTGGGGAGATGAAAAAGGTTTGTGATCAGTCTTAGCTTGTTGTTGATGTTTATTTATTACCATGGCTTATTCAGCCTTCAAAAAAAAAAAAAATCTACTCAAGATTTTTTTCTTCCACTACAGGTACTTACTGTTAGTTGTCTCACTTTGATGGGATATTTTTATTTACACTAGTGCTGTTTGTCTCAGAGAAATATTTTCAGGAAGTGCAAGGTTGGGACCACTTTAAGCACCCCAGTCAGTCCATTTGCTGTACCCGTTTGGTATTTCTCTATTTTATGTTATGTCCAGTTTCTGAGTTTTTTTGTTTGTTTTTTTTGTCTATTTTATCTGTACTTGCACTTCCCTTTGGAGGTCTTAATGTTGTGACTTCCTTATAAAATGTCTAATCATCCATTATAAAATGCCAAATTGGCCCTTATAAAATGTCTAATTGTCCCTTATAAAATGTCTAATTGTCCCTTAATTCCCCCAATGCTGTATCCTGATTAATGAGTATGCATGATGAATTATTATACAACAGAACCATGTTTATGCATACATTTAGCCAGATGTTAATGGTGCATAAATAGTAACCCCCAACTGTGAAACATACAAAACATACATTTACAGTTTGCCTGTTTTATCTGTTCCTGTGTCATTCAAATAGAAATTCAGGTCGTAAAACTGTCACTTATATCAGTGTCATTTAATTATATGTTGGTCTGAGAATATATTGGTCTGAGGATATATTGGTCTGGATATATTGATTTGATGATATATTGGTCTGTGGATATATTGGCCTGGATATATTGGCCTGAGGATATATTGGCTGAGGATAAATATTGGTCTGGATATATTGGTCTGTGAATATATTGCCCTGAGGATATATTGGTCTAAGGATATATTGGTCTGGATATATTGGTCTGTGAATATATTGGTCTGTGGATATATTGGTCTGTGAATATATAAGTCTGTGAATATATTGGTCTGGATATATTGGTCTGTGGATATATTGGTCTGGATATATTGGCCTGAGGATATATTGGTCTGGATATATTGGCCTGAGGATATATATATTGGTCTGGATATATTGACCTGAGGATATATTGGTCTGGATATATTGGCCTGAGGATATATATATTGGTCTGGATATATTGGTCTGAGGATATATTGGCCTGAGGATATATTGGTCTGGATATATTGGCCTGAGGATATATTGGTCTGGATATATTGGTCTGAGGATATATTGGTCTTGATATATTGGTCTGAGGATATATTGGTCTTGATATATTGGTCTGAGGATATATTGGTTTGAGGCTATATTGGTATGTTGATATTTGACTCAGATCTAAGAGTAAAATTCCTAGATTGATCACTTGCCCTTTTCATATTTTAGATAGTGAAATCAAGAAAAATACAAGGAAATTAAGATTTTCATGCAATTTTATCCTTCTGTGGACTGAGGAAAGCATTGGTCTGATGTTTAACTAGTCTGATATATTGGTTTTAAGACATGTTGATTAATTAGTCTGAGGTTAAAATTACCAGTTTTTGGTTTAAAGATATTTGTCATATGTAGGGTTGGATATCGTTATTCACGAAACGGTCCGATACCAATACTGATATGACGAAACGATACCGGTGTAACAGTCAGGTTTTTCCCCAGTCAGTTTTTTCCCCGGGGAAAAAACTGACTGGTCAGGTTTTTCCCCGGGGAAAAACTTGACCAGTCAGTTTCTTCCCCGGGGAAAAACCTGACCAGTCAGTTTCTTCCCCGGGGAAAAACCTGACCAGTCAGTTTTTTCCCCGGGGAAAAAACTGACTGGGGAAAAACCTGACTGTTACACCGGTATCGTCCAGAATTTCCCCACCATCAATACAATCTAAATGACAGGGGGGAAAAAACTGACTAGGCCAGAATTTCCCCACCATCACGCACAATATATTAGATAGGGGGGAAAAAACTGACTGGTCCAGAATTTCCCCACCATCAATACAATGTAAATGACAGGGGGGAAAAAACTGACTGGTCCAGAATTTCCCCACCATCAAGCACAATGTAAATGACAGGGGGGGAAAAAACTGACTAGGCCAGAATTTCCCCACCATCACGCACAATATATTAGATTGGGGGGAAAAAACTGACTGGTCCAGAATTTCCCCACCATCACGCACAATCAACATGACAGGGGGGAAAAAACTGACTGGTCCAGAATTTCCCCACCATCAATACAATCTAAATGACAGGGGGGAAAAAACTGACTAGGCCAGAATTTCCCCACCATCACGCACAATATATAAGACAGGGGGGAAAAAACTGACTAGTCCAGAATTTCCCCACCTCAGAAACCTTAAAAGATTTTAAAAAAAGAGGGGGGAAAAAACTGACTGGGTGGGGAAAAAACTGACTAGTCAGTTTCTTCCCCGGGGAAAAATCTGACTAGTCAGGTTTTTCCCCGGGGAAAAAACTGACTGGGGGGAAAATCTGGGCTGTTACACCGGTATTTTAACGATACTGATACTATGATTACTATCAGTTTACTATATCAAAGCCTTTGTTGCAAATAAGCACTAGTAAGGTAAATCATGTACTATAATCTGTTTATTTATATAAACTAGTCTTATGTAATGCTATGCTGTCATACATTAATTTAATTCTTTTTTTTATTATTTTTTTTTTATTCACGGAACATGGCAAGATTTAAACAGTAACAACATTTTGGTGCAGGAAAAATATCTAAAGAAAAACTTTTAACATTTTAATAGCTAAAGACAAAAAGTAAATTATAACATACTCAACAAAACAGACAAATGATAATTACGGCTAGAAATAACAGATTTACTCATCTTATATCTTATTATCTTAAATTGTTTTTGTATTGACTAGATTTGACTTTAAACACAGTTAAGTTGAACTTACAAGTGTAAAGTCACTCTTTTGCACAAGAAATATTGGAAGATTGAAAACGAAACCTCAACTAAAAGAACTTAAATCTCTTCATCATCATCATAAATGTTCAGCAAGTAATCATTACAAATGGCCTTACAAACTACATTTGCCACCGTTAATTCACTTTGAATAATACGCCCAAACTTTGAAATTTTTCGTACGGTTTCCAACATTTCGGTCGTAAAAAGCCGTAACTTTTATGTATTACGCACATTTCTATGACTTCAATTTCATTTTCGGAGATGGGGTGCACAATACACAAGCTTTCATTTTTTTCGTAGTTTTTCCAGGTCTACCCCACCCACTAAGAAGTCATATCGAAAGTCGATTTCATAATTTAAATCGGTATTAAAGCTTTATCGTATATGTCCCTGCCAGAAATGTGTTGTCTGGTTGTAATTTCTATAACATAATTGTAAAATAAATGCTTACGAAATCATTGTTCTCGTATTCATTTTCATATTATGATAACATTGTTGTAACTCTCCCGGAACTAATAACTAACTTAATAATTAATTGTTCGCATCGTCATTACTGAGACCAACAATGATTGCCATCATGTTATGATTATATTGTTTTTATTATATTCAGACTATATTTTAGCTAGTTGAATTTCATTTTGGACAGAACTGTTCGGTTTAAGTTAATTGTGTAACGTTACTTCAAAATTCAATTAGAAAGGGACTTGCGACAAACAAACAACAAGGTATCAACATTTGAAGATTATTACTCAAACAATTGGCCGTAATTAAAATCAACGTAACAATGCAAATGAAATGTTGATACTAGAGGTGTGAATAATATTTTTTGTATGACTGACTTGCGGAAACAGTATAACTTTTTATTTTACCTGTAGCTCTACCGAACATCCGCAAAACACCCGCATCGAAACAAAAATGGCGGCCTCCTCAAGTGCGCATTATCATTCTTTTAAATAGTGTATTAAATAGTTATCTTTTTTAATTGTAGGACTTTTTGTCAATCCTTCGTAAGTAAATATTTTATAAATGACAATGTTTATTTGTGAAATTAGAATTGTCCTATGACTTGTTCTATATGTCACCACAGACATATGCTGCATATGTCTGTGGTGTCAGTCATTGCTGCTGTAACACGTTATGGATCCTTATATTTTGTTCACGGTTAGTTATCTGTGTTATAAGGCCATTTTTAAAGTTATTTGTTTACATTCTTACGTCTTAAAGACTGGTTTCTTGACACAATTACAGAAGTATCGAAACCAGGCACCGGTATTTTACGAAACGGTATATACCGGTACTTTACGAAGTAACTATTCGGTATTGGACCGATACCGGGAATCGGTGTCCAACCCTAGTCATATGGTTATATTTTGTCTGATATATGGGTTTGGGGATATGCTGGACTGATGTATTGATGAGATGTTACATGAGTCTGTGAATATATTGGTCTGATGTTTCATGGTCTGTGGATATGTTAGCCTGATATATATATGGCCTAATATTGATTTGAGGATATGTTGGTCTTCTGATATACTGCTATGGGGTTATACCTGTCTGATACAATGGTTTGAGGATATATTGGTCTGCTGATATACTGCTATGGGGTTATACCTGTCTGATACAATGGTTTGAGGATATATTGGTCTGCTGATATACTGCTATGGGGTTATACCTGTCTGATACAATGGTTTGAGGATATGTTGGTCTGCTGATATATTGGTCTGGGGTTATACCTGTCTGATACAATGGTTTGAGGATATGTTGGTCTGCAATATACTGGTCTGTTTTATTGTGTCACATGCTGTAAGCATAAGGGTCACCATTTGTCTGTCTGGCTGTCTGCTGTCACATTTTGTCTGTCACACTTTTCCATGACTCTTCTTTCAACAGGTGACACATGTGTGTCAATATTGGGTCTGATAAGGTGATATTTCTCACATAATCAGTTTAAGGACATGTGGGTCTGATGTATTGGTCTAATGAGGTTATGATTGTCCAATGTTATATTGGTCAGATATAAAATGGGCAGAGCCCAAAATTGATGAAAAGGAGTGAAACCGTCAGTTATCCAAACAGTGCTTAGACCAGTGTTTAGTCTAGAAAGTATTAAAAAAAATAATAGCAGATTTTCTGAAATATTTGTAAAATATGAGGAAGAAAAAAACTGCATTAAATGATCAAGCATGTCTGTCTTTTGAATAAATGATTGAATACAGACTAACAAAGCATACAATGATGGGTGAGAAAAGGAAATTGTTTTTCAAGCAGTTGGTCTGCAAGGGCCAGGAAGGAATTGAGTCACAGTTGTTTTATAATGACATTTTGTGTTGACAGATGGACAGTCATGTCTTGTAGTGATGAATTATTGGAAGGTCTAGGTGCAATAGGATTGTCTGCATAAATAAAATTATATGCAGAAATAATGGACAGGGTGGTAAACACCAAGTGAAAGGTGCACATTGATTAGGAGACCAATTTGTGTGTGTTATTCATTTTCATTGCAGGAAATAATGGTGCTTTGTTATTTCGAGCTAGACAATATAATTGGCCAATATATATTTTTTTGTCATGAAGTCTGCAAGCTTTTCTTTGTTTGGTATTGAACTGCCACAGGAGCTGAAGAGATTAAATGTCCTGAGAAATTGTTTAGGACCACAGTGTGTAGTTCATAAGGTGGCAAGGTTTGTTATATTTTATCTGGAGATTTCTAACCCTAATCAATGATGCCTTTGGGAAAAAGAATTCTGTTTTTACCCCGCACGAAGTTGGGGGTATATGACAGGTGTCGTCGTCCGATCGTCCTCTGTCCGTCCTCTGTCTCGTCCGTCTGTAGAACACAAAATTGCGACTACTCCTCCTAAACTTCTGAAGATTTTGATGAAATTGCTGGCAAGACCTTAGACTGTATTAGCGGTTATCTATATAGCATTGATTACCTCCCCATATACCAAGTTATGCCCCTTGATGATTTGCATTACAAATTGCGACCCTTTTCTCCCTAAACTACTGAAGGATTTTATGATACTGTGTAATGTCTTGACATGTTACAGGCGCTTATCTATATACATTGATACTCCCCTATTGAACAAGTTATTGCCTTTATGATTTTTGATTACAACTTCTGGGATACTCTTCTAAACTACTGAGGTTTGATGAAACTTGCTGGGAATTTATCTTAGACATGTATATCCGTTATCTATATATCATTATGGTACCTCCCCTAATTACCAATTATTCCCTTGAGTTTTGCATTACAACTCTCGGACTACTACAGCTAACTACTTGAAGATTTTATGTACTTGCTGTCATGTCTTAGAATGTAAGCAGCGTGTACCTAATAGCATTAGTTACCTCCTATTCACCAATTTCCCTTTGATGATTTGCATTACAAAACTTCTGCGACTCTCGCCCAAACTACTAAGATTTAATGAAAATTGCTGTCATGATCCTTAATAACATTGTGAGAGCGGTTAATTATATAGCATTGAGTACCTCCATATTACAAGTTATGCCCTTTGATGATTTTTGCATTACAAACTTCTGCGGACTACTCCTTCTAAACTACTGGAAGGATTTTGATGAAACTTACTGGCAATGATCCTTAGACATCTATATAGCATTGAGTTACCTCCCCTATTTACCAAGTTATGCCCCTTTGATGATTTTTGCATTACAAACTTCTGCGGACTACTCCTTCTAAACTACTGGAAGGATTTTGATGAAACTTGCTGGCAGTGATCCTTAGACATTGTATAAGCGCGTTATCTATATATCATTTTGTTACCTCCCCTATTTTCCAAGATATGTCCCTTTGATGGTATTTGTTTTACAATTTTCTTCCATTGATAGATTTCAGTGAATCTTACTGTTATTGATCCATAGACATACATATACCCATATGTATGTAAAACATAGGATAACTAGATTTCTAGGTAGTTGGCACATATGTCCTCTGTATATTAAGATGGAGTGTTGCATACAAGAATTCTGATTTCATGCTCCAAAGCCATGTTTGACAAAAACACTTGCGGGGGGGTATTAGTAAGCCCTTAGGCGACAGTTCTAGTTGATGTCCATTTTTCCAAACCTTTATGGTCCTTAGAAAAAAATTGATTTGCTCTCAGCATTTAATGTTTTTGTATAGATATTATTTGTCAGGAAAGTGACCTGTGCAGTGAGTATAATCTAGATCAACCTGCAAGTTATGGATCCTCACTGTATGCACCCTGACAGCAAACATGCACCTTTTTACCTCCCTTGAATACTTTCTATGGCTTGAGATAGATTAAGTGTGGTTGAATGTATGGTATCATGGCTGCCTTTTGCAATTGACTATGGTATGAAAAATAGTTTGTTGCTTTTTTTTTTTTTGAAGATTTTTTTTAGCAATTAGGGTTAAATAGATGTGTTTCAGTGTTTCCTCCTCATCTCTGTATCAAAGGTACATTACATTCAGACAGGTTCTGGTTTTGGATATTCAGGTCACAAAGGTCACTTAATTTTTTCTTTTGTTTAGAGATTAAGACAGAAAGTGTACCAAGAAGATACTGTCTCATTTTGCAGAAATTTCCTTGAACTGCCTCAAAAATATAGCCTGTCTCATACTTATATATGCCTTATATTGAATATATATTATGATCAACTTTAATTAACCAATTGTGGATGATAAATAATCAATAGGATTCAGACCGTCACAAAATGAGAAATCTATTTGCTTAAAAATTCCTTAGAAGTCTAGAATATTTTTCGTAAATTCAATTTTGCCAATACACATAGCCAGCTTAAGCCTGTCTCTCCTCCAATACCCCAGACTACAAAGACCATTGCATCAGTAATCTAATAAAAACCAATAAAATTGCCACATTCTTCATCCATGTCAG
>CM037793.1:14999607-15049607 GCA_021229015.1 Solen grandis
GACGAGGTTACAATTTATAGTTTTAAAGAATGGTATACATATAGAATCACTGGCGGCCATTATATTTTCTGATATTTTCTATAATCAAGCAATGGCTAACATTTGGTATCGTCGAACTTTTTGTTTGTAATTGTATGAGACATTTATTTTTGTTTAACAGATAATAAAGAAGTTTAAGTTTAGCTTTATTCTGAAAATATGAGTAACACACATTGAATTGTTTAATGATACATGTTCATTGATAAATTCAATAAAATGTGAATATATTTGTTTATGTTAAATTATTATTGTTTTGAAAAAGGTGCAATGATACATCAAGTTATAAGGTATATTCTCTGTAACAAGAATGAATATCCAGTATGTACGTCCTTTGCTCATCTTTGTAAAGTCAACATTTCATTAATTTACCATAAAATTTTTAAGTATGCACGTTATCTATAGTTGGAATGGTGGTAAATCAGTAAGACTTCACAGATTTGAGTTCAAGAACATTTTTATATAAAAAATCTGGGCTGTTAATGATTATGCAAAAGACTCTAACGTGAAAGGGTTTTGGATGGGGGAGGGGATTTGTTAATATGCTCCTTTTGTATAAGTCTGGAAAGCAAAGTTCTCGAATATAAGTAGTCATGTTTGTAAGGAGGAAACGAGTACAATATGGCATCGCCATTTGCTCAGTGGAATTATAATATTATTAGCGGTTCAAATATTACCAACACACATGGTAATCTTTGTATGAATGGTGGGGTGGATTGGATTTCAATTAAATCGTAATCCCCTGATATGCATGCTTAAATTCTACGATTTGTTCGTTGATTTTTCATATATCTAACATATTGGTTTTCGAAGAATGTATACGACGTTATTCATAATATATTGACGGTGTATAGATTATGTTGATAAAGGTATATAGAGATACAAAAAAGGACGAACGAACTCAAGAGAAGAAAGCAGGATGGGTCATGCGGGGTGATAGTGTAGCTGGGACCTGTCTAGTAACATACATGTATCATAGTCTCATAATCTTCTTTCACTACATTTATTTTTTTTCTGTGTATTTAATTTCATTGTTAATGTCATTTGAATTTTACATTTTAATTCTCAATTTATTTGTGTTATTCATCTTATCCAATGTTTCTGTACGATGTAGTTGTAACTGTCATGCGAAGAATATTTTTTGCATCACTGTCACATTTTACTATAGTACATTTTGTGAAATATAATACTATTGTAAAATACAAAGATACGTTTTAAATTCTTTTATGATTAACCCAACTTCCTACTGCATGATATTGAATAACATTTTCATCAGTCCCTGATCAAGTGAAGTTGCTAAGCTCTTGTGGTAACACCGTCTATGTTGTAAGGGTGTAATAACCAGTTTACTAGAGTGTGAGAAATAACAAAATTGGCCATTAACATGGCGATGGAAATGAGATTTAAATTATGCGAATGAAAAGATCGCATACTGATTCCAGTGATCTCCAACGAGTTACAATATGTTACCCTATTTAATGAGGTGAGTTTGAGAGAGATTTGCATTTGTCGATTGATACCTTGTTATTTTAAACTACGAGTAAAGTCTTTAAAACCCCGTTGCTCTTTTAAGACCTAATATTGAATGTTATATGTAAAGATGATTCAACATTATGTGAACTCCTTTGTTTTTATAAGGCGCGATTACTGATTTTAAATGCACAGGTATTGAATAATACTGACGAGAGCTCATTAAGACGGTCTACAAATAGCTAAGAACTTACGTGCAGAACAAGAAACAGACAATTGAATATATGCACAAATATGTTTGAATGACTGAAGACTGCTCCCCAAAGATTTAACAGGTAAATGATAAATAAAGTACCCTGCCCGTACTGCACGAGACTTCTTAATCTGTTCGATTGTCTGGATTATCAGGAAAATGAATCCTTTTTCAGAAAAAAAGCTGATATTTTGCTTACGAGTTAATTGGTGCAAGCACTAATCCTTTCAGTTTAACAAATATAAAAATACAAACAAGTAATTATTATGTATATGGTTGCTATGACAGCAAAAATACAAGACGTGTAATCTGACTTTCTCATCCCCCAAATCGAATTAAAAGCTTGTGACATATACTGTAAATTGTTACAATTTTTTTTTAAATTGACCTCCGAATTGGCATTGTGCGTACATGTCAGTATTATATTAAATAGGTAAAACTACCTGGATCCTACTGTATGACTCGGGATTATTAATATAAAACGTGGGGGGGGGGGGGGGGGGGGGTAAAAGATGCTATTAATCATATATTTTCATCGGCATCAAATTTCGTGGATTCTGTTGAATGGTCAAGTAAGTGGGTGCATATATTCGTGGATATATCTTCTAGAATAAACGAGGTCTACCAAAACATTTTTTGTGGGGCTTAAAATTCATTGATAACGCAGTTCCCGAAATCGACGAAAATTAATCTCCCACGAAAATGAATGAATCTACAGTAGAGTTACTGAGGCAAAAACAATAATGCAATATTTAAAAAAAAAAGTTTAAACTTTATTAATCCCCCGCCGCGAAGCGGGAGGGGGTTATAGGAATGGCCTTCGTCTGTTTGTCCGTTCGTAATGTTTCCGCTCCATATCTCCTATTCCGCTTGAAGGATTTTCGTGAAACTTGCCTCAAATGTAAACCTAGTTGAGACGATGTGCAGAACAGAGGTGGCAGCCATGTAGGCTCAAGGTCAAGGTCACACTAGAAGGTTATGTGTTTGAACCTTCAATTTCGATTTCAATTTCGTGTCCCTCCATATCTCCTATACCCCTTTTAGTTTTTTCATGAATCTTGTATCAAATATATATCTAATTGAGACGATGTGCAGAACATAGGTTACAGTCATGTCGGCTCAAGGTCAAGGTCACACTTGAGGGTCATGTGTTTGAACCTTCTATTTCCTTACAATTTCATGTCCGCTCCATATCTCCTATACCCCTTGAAGTATTTTAATGAAACTTGCCTCAAATATAAATATAATTGAGGTGATGTGCAGAACAAGGTTGTAGCCATGTAGGCTCACGGTCAAGGTCACACTAGAAGGTTATGTGTTTGAACCTTCAATTTCCATTTCAATTTCGCGCCGCTCCATATTTCCTATACCCCTTTTAGTTTTTTATGAATCTTGCCTCAGATATATATCTAATTGATATGATGTGCAGAACATAGGTTGCAGTCATGTCGGCTAAAGGTCAAAGTCACACTTGAGGGTCATGTGTTTGAACCTTCTATTTCCTTACAATTTCATGTCCGCTCCATATCTCCTATACCCCTTGAAGTATTTTAATGAAACTTGCCTCAAATATAAATATGATTGAGTTGATGTGCAGAACACAGGTTGCAGCCATGTTGGCTCAAGGTCAAGGTCACACTTGAGGGTCATGTGTTTGAACCTTCTATTTCCTTACAATTATGTGTCAGCTCCATAACTCCTATACACCTCGAATGATTTTAATGAAACTTGCCTCAATTATAAACCAAATGGAGGCAATGTGCAGAACACAGGTAACTGTCATGTTGGCTCAAGTTCAAGGTCACATTTGATGGTTCAGTGTTCATTCCTGGGTATTTTTGTTTCCATGCTATATTTTCTGAACAACGGAAAGTTTTTCATAAGCCAACTACATCAAAATGTTGGCAGAAGCAGGGCAATTTCCATTAGAGGAAAAACATGCCTCCTCTGTCAGCGGCGGGGGATATAGCTGTCCTTTGGACTGCCTTGTTTATTTTACATCGATTACGAAAGAAGTTCTTACAACTTATATTAATCACTCTCGATGGCTCTTATGGCAGCGTATGTGGCCATTGTTGTGGAAGGAAACTTGAGAGCCAGGAGAAAACCCACGTGCCTGGACGGGCGACCACTGTACCCTCTCACGTACTTGACCAGGAATCGAACCCGGGACGCATTGGTGAGAAGCAAAGCGCGTTATCACTACACCATCGAGAAACTCTATGAAACTGTCTGCGTGATCCACACGGTAGATTGTAAGACGTGTATATTATAAACCCCTACTTAATTATTTATTATTATGAATTATACCACAAAAAGTAGCAGGAAAATTAGAATGTTCAATCTGATACGCGTGTATCCAAAATTAAGGTTTGATATTCTCCCCCATGGCCAATAAATACAATTGAATTGAGGTATGACCGGCAGGATCAAACGATGTATCCTCACGCGATACAAAAAAGGCCAACTGGGCTTGTAAACAAAAGACGCATACTGGCTATAATACGTTCGACTCGTTTATAACACCCAGTCGAAGTGGGATTGTCAGTCTGGTATTGTGCGGGTGCAAATCGAACCATTCATAACACGGACTTCTGAGGACCTGAAACAGTAAGCGCCTTTATTTTGTTTATTTGTTAATTGGGTTCAGCGTCCAACCGACAATATTTTAATCATTTGGAGACTATGTACCTGAAACAGATACAGTGATGCCCCACTTCACGACTTTAGTATGTCGCGGCTGTGGATCGAACAACGACCTCGTGACTCCTGAGCTGACGCTCTTATCACTCAGCAACCGGGACCGGTAAAGCGCATTTGGACTGTTACATGAAATACATATAATCATAAATAACTTTATTACTTAACTGAATAAAAAGAAATATAATTTGAATTCGTCAATTTTGAGTACTTCTTAAAGATAATGCTTAAGTCAATATTAAAGTTCATAAAAATGATTGCATTTACTGAAAACTACTTTTTTTATAATTCAAGTATCCACTTGAAAATATAACTATTTTCAAAATCATGTATGCATAAATAATAACACGAATCTAAATTGGGAAAAAATTCTTCAAAAAGGCAATGTGTCCCTTTGGAACATCCGCTATCATATAAACATTACATGTTGCTCTGTAGGAACGCACTGGTGTAAAGCGATGTTGGTGTTGAACATAAAATTGTATTACACGCTGTAGGATTTAACACTGAACTGCGTTACGCACTATAGGTTTTAACATTTAACTGCGTTACACACTATAGGATTTAACACTTTTCTACTTTTTCTCATGGCAACTGCACTGTGATGCTTCTAAGATAAAGAGTGTTCTTTAGAGAATTCGATGCCTCAAATTTATTCGAGTTTCTTGAGATATTAATAAATTAGCTTCATGTTGATATACCCTGATGGCGTAGGACATTAAATTCTCTTGTATTGGCGCGCGCTAAAGAACGATATAACCACTTTTGACGTTTAAGCGCGCGCGCGCGCGACAGAACGAAAGTCACCTGGTCTGTCGCGCGCACCAATACGAACTTTTCAAATATTAACTTTTCATCTTTTTAGATCTATCGCCTCCCGGTTCGATTACGCATGTGTCTTTTTCTTTACATCAGCATTTACTCTTTTCTTGACTGTTGTCCTATTTTTTATTTTCCGGAAACCATTATACTATTTTTTTCCTTTATGTTTACCGAAAAATAAGTTTATGTTAGTTGAAGCATAAAGACCTTTTATGCAGAATACAATTACATGTATTTCTATACGAGTGCATATTTGATAGATAAAAAAATATATTGACCATTATTTTTCTACGAATATTTACTGACATTCCTTTCCGGGGATTCATAATTACATTCAACAAATACGCGTTTCTACGGAAGCACCGAGGGGACATGGTGTTTTTCTTAGTTATTGACTCGTGAATGAAAAAATGAAAAACAAATCTTGCTTACTCGTGGCCACGAGTTAATAACTAAGAAAAAATCAACAACAAAAATCGCTATCTCGTGTCCACGAGATATAATTAAGAAAAAAAAAAGCAAACAAATATCGCTTTCTCGTTGCCACGAGTTAGTAACTAAAACAAATCGCTAACTCGTGTCCACGAGTTAGCTAGCCAATCAGATCGTGAGTATCGAGGTAATCCAACGATTTGATTGGTTAGCTACTCCTTGCCACGAGATAGCTAAGTCGTGGCCACGAGTTAGCTAGCCAATCAAATCGTTCGATTATCTCGTGGCCACAATATAGCGAGAACTGTTTTTTTTTTTATATTTTTTCTTATTTACTTATTCGTGCCACGAGTAAGTGATATTTGTTTTTTGTTTTTTTCTTAGTTACTTACTCGTGGCCACGAGTTAGTGAGAACTTTTTTTTTTTTTTAGTTATATCTCGTGACCACGAGTTAATATTCGGTTTTTTTTTCTTTGTTATATCTCGTGGCCACGAGATAGCGATGTTTTTTTTTTAAAGATTTCTTCGTTACTTACTCGTTAGCATGATTTCTTTTTAGTTTTTTTTCCCTTAGTTACAATCTCGTGGCCACGAGATAATAACTAAGAAAAACACCATGTCCCCTCGTTTCTTCATTTGAACTTCATGATTTAAATGAAACTATAACATTATAGAAAAAAGATAAGTATATGGATTGCAAAAACCTCAACTAAGTTATGTACATATAGAATATTCGTGTAAGATATATTCTTAACTAACACAAACATCTTTTGATGATACATTCTCTTGAAGCATCCTAATCTGTATTGAAGAGAATCATGGGCTGAAAAATCCTGAAACCCAAAACAATAGCCTGTTCCTAAGGTTCCTTGATATTACATGAGGAATTATGAAAATCGATGCATGTAATATGAGTCACTTAGAAGTTTTGCTCTATTTCATCAACCAGTCTGCGTTTTAATACTTCTTAATATCAACCTTTGTAAAATACATTCAAGAGTTTAAGAAATTTATACACTTAAACAATCCTCATTACGCTTTGCATGATTTACGAAAAAAAAAATGACTGGATTCATTTTTGAACAGGGTTGCTTGCCACGCTGAGCTATGGTAGTATACATTTCTGCATCGCACAACGTTTCAATGCTATATTTAGACATAGATTTCCATTTATTTACTACGCGGAGATAAAGTTCGAAATCAAGTTTTCTGTATTATCACAAAATGGCAAAAATGTTTATGTTTATTTTAGTGTGACTGCGTTATAGAGGTCGAAACTGAATTTAAATGTGTTGATAATCTATGCTGTAGAAAACGTGTTTGATACACTGTCATGAAAATAAAAAGAAAGTACGCAAGCGAAAAAAAAAATCGTACCTCATTCAAAGATACTATGAACCATAACTGGCTGGAATTTTCAGCGAAAGGTAACAAGAGAGGGATAAAATTTTCTCTACATGCAACAGTTGGCCCATTGGTGCAGTGGGTAAAATAGTTAGGCCAATTAAATGGTGCGGAAAAGGGGTATGGGTTCGAGTCTCAGCCGTAGAGTCTAGGCCGTTTCTTCATTTTTGTAATATAAGATACATTTACAGTTGTTTACTTGCGACATACATATATCAGCCACATGCTACCTCTATATGGCAGTCACTTGCGACCTACATATAGCAGTCACATGCGACCTACATATGGCAGTTACTTGCGACATCCATGAAGCAGCCACATGCGACCTACATATGGCAGTTACTTGCGACCTACATATAGCAGTCACTTGCGACCTACATATGGCAGTTACTTGCGACCTCCATATAGCAGCCACATGCGACCTAAATATGGCAGTTACTTGCGACCTACATATAGCAGCCACATGCGACCTCTATATGGCAGTCACCTGCGACCTACATATAGCAGTCACATGCGACCTACATATCGCAATTACTTGCGACATCCATAAAGCAGCCACATGCGACCTACATATGGCAGTAACTTGCGACCTCCATATAGCAGCCACATGCGACCTACATATGGCAGTACTTGCGACCTACATATAGCAGCCACATGCGACCTACATATGGCAGTAACTTGCGACCTACATATAGCAGTCACTTGCGACCTACATATGGCAGTCACTTGCGACCTACATATAGCAGCCACATGCGACCTCTATATGGCAGTCACTTGCGACCTACATATAGCAGTCACATGCGACCTCCATATAGCAGCCACTTGCGATCTAAATATGGCAGTTACTTGCGACCTACATATAGCAGCCACATGCGACTTCTATATGGCAGTCACTTGCGACCTACATATAGCAGCCACATGCACCTCCATATAGTAACCACTTGCGACTTCTGTATAGCAGTCATTTGCGACCTCCATGTAGCAGTCACTTGCAATCTCCTAAAGCATTCACCTGCGACCTCCAAATAGCAGCCACATGCGACCCCCATAAAGCAGTCACTTGCGAGTTCCATATAGCAGCCACATGCGACCTTCATATAGCAGTCACTTGCGAGTTCCATAAAGCAGTCACTGGCGAGTTCCATATAGCAGCAACATGCGACCTACATATAGAAGCCACATACAACCTCCATATAGCAGTCACCTGTGACCTCCATATAGCAGTATCTTGCCACCTCAATATAACTGTCAACTGAGACCTTCATATGGCAGTCACTTGCGACCTCCATGTAGCAGTCACTTGCGACCTCCATATAGCAGTCCCTGCGACCTTTATATGGCAGTCACCTGCGACCTCAATATAGCAACCACTTGCGACATCAATATAGCAGTCACTTGCGACTTCCATGTAACAGTCACTTGCAATCTCCATAAAGTAGTCACAGGCGACCTCAAAATAGCAGTCACTTGCGACCTCCATGTAGCAGTCACCGGCAACCTCCATATAGCGGTCACCTGTTACCTCCATTTAGCAGTTACTTGCCACCTCCATATAGCAATCATATGCGACAACTAAATAGCATTTACTAGCGACTCCCGTATAGCAGTCACTTGCGACCTTCATGTAGCAGTCACCGGCAACCTCCATATAGCGGTCACCTGTTACCTCCATTTAGCAGTGACTTGCCACCTCCATATAGCAATCATATGCGACAACTAATTAGCAGTCACTAGCGACTCCTCGATAGCAGTTTCTGCGACCTCCATATGTCAGTCACTAGCGATCTCCATATTGCAGTTATCTGCGACTTTCATTTAGCAGCTACCTACGACCTCCATATAATTTCTAAGTGTCTTAAAATACTTAAGTAATACATAGTGTTCTAATACTTTTAAATATCTTAAAATTCATTTGAAATATACATGCTCATTTTATTCACATAGTTTTTAATATGGAATTGGAATTATTCATATACTTAAATCATGTACTTTGAAAATTGTTTTCTTGTTTAACAATTTTAAACGTTCAATGAATTCACTGAGATTCCGGTAAGGTTTAGTGTGTTTCTCATATGGAAAAAAAAAATAGGACTGTCTTGCAAAAATGAATGCTTGGACAACCATGAAGCACGGAAAAATTGAGAGCACTTTTTAAATGTTTTCCGTTCCAGGTTTAGGGTTCCAAAAATAAAACTGAATAAAGAGTTTAACTGAATAATGAGAAGGAATTTCATAAGGCGCCGAGTTGTTTGGTTTAATGAACTGAATATTTCTGTATTTAAAAATGCTGGTAGACCTGTGAGAATGGTTTTTGTCCGTGATTGAACTTCATATTGCACAATTCAAACATTTTGTTTATATCCGATAAGAACCAATAAGAGATTAAATATCGCTATTATTCCATAATACAATGATGTAATGTAATAACAGTTTTAAAACAAATGCGTTTGATGTTCTCAATACTCATTGAAACACACAATGGATGTTCTATTTATTGACGTCACATTAGCAAAGCAAAATCTAATCTTTAACATTACCATGCAATTAGCTACGGATCATAACAGCAACACGTGACTTTGAGCGTACCACGTGACCGACAGATAGCAATAGGTCTGATCCACGGTCGCGATATATATCAAAGACGTTAAAAATATATATATACCTTGCCAGCGTTCAGCAAATAAAGGTATTTCCAGAGGACGGGATTGTGACCTGCCCTGCGTTCAGTTAACCATAATGCTCGCAAGTATGACGGATTTGGTCCCCAGCTTACACTCTATACGCTATGATACAACAGGGATACAAACGCTCGTATCATATTGATCCAATGGGTAAGATCGTTTGGATGTTTGACACAAAGGCGTTACCAGAGAGGGTTGTCGGTTCGATTCCTACCAGAAGACATTTTTTTTTTTTTTTTTTTTTTTTTTATGTTTTTGCAATATTAAAAGTAGACCAATATATTTTGTAATACAATGTACTGAATATCATTAATTTACCTATATTAAGCACAAGTGTATATAAAATGAAACGAAAAGAAAAAAATACATTAATTAGATATCGATTTTTTTTCGCTTCGCTTTGCTTCCTTTTGATTTAGTTACACATATTGATATAAATCAATAAGAGAGATGATGTGCTTATTGTTAGCAGTCAATTTAAACAAATCGAGGTCTTACCGCACAGTTCTTCCATTTCCTTCTATTTCCTTCCATTTCAATATTATTTCCTTCTATTTCCTTTTCATTTCTATATAAACGTAGAACGGTTTCGCGGTCAGCCCTCGAAATGGTGCATTTATCTTTTCTTGTAACGACCGTGTTCACGCAAGTTTGGTTTTATTTGCATCGTCTGAAAATTTGAACCTCGTTCATTAAATTTAGCTTGAGAAACAAAACAATTGCGACATCATCACAATAAAGTTCCTGTTTTTCTCAGCGCTATCAGCGCTTTGATTTGCTCCTGATGGGAATTGATGAACCGCAGGAGGCGTCGGGGGACAGGTCCTCGTTGTTCTGCCGCCGATGCTTCGGGAGTGTCGTGGGCCATCGGGAGGCCAGAAAAATCAATTTCCGTTTTGTCGTGAAAACAGTCCGGGAAGTATCCTCGGTGCTTCTTAGAGATTCCGCGAAATATTGTATTCTCTAGGCATCCCCGAAGCGTCGGTAATGTTTCGCCGAAGTATCAGGGGGACCTTCGGGGATATTTGAAATGTTCGGCAATGTTCGGCGATCTTTAAATGACCTTTCGGTAATACATTCTCGATCTCGTGGTTGATTCCTCGAATCGTATTCGCCAATATTTTGACGAGGGTTAAGAATTGACGGTAAATCCCCAAAAGTATTTTCTCTATTCTTTTTGCATTCGACCCACAAATTCTCTTATCTTCATAATCTTCCCCGAGGCACCTTTGATGGTTCGCAAGTATTCACTGATGCATCCCCTTATCTGCGGAGATATTTCGTCGATGATGTTGCACATTCGTTGAAGCTCCGGGCACCTTCGTCGATCATCGGAAAAGGCTTCCCATGACGCTTTCCCGAACTTCGAGAGCTATCCCTGATGATTCAAGGCCATTCCCAAAAGCTTGAGACCATAACCGAAGCATCAGTAAACGTTGTACGGTCCATCTCAGATGCCTAATAAGTGACAATTCTCATGGGATTGTCCCCCCCCCCCTTTTTTTTGCTCTAACATCGAGAGACAATCTGTCTGTTTCCACATCGCCGATAACTATTTTCCCCCAGTGGGACCTAGGAATAACAACGTACGAGAAATAGACGAGCTACAAAAGCATGAAGTTAAACGTACATAATAGATCTCGAAATAGTACATATCATAATGATATGCAAAGAGGGGCCTCCGTGGCCGAGAGGGTAAAGTCGCTGACTTTCACACTCACTCAGCCCCCCACCGCGTGGGTTCGAATCCAGGAAGGGTCATTCGGATTTTCATGTGAGGGAGCCTTCCAGCTGGCTTGTAGTAGGTCGGTGGTTCTACCCGGATGCCTCCGTGCATTCGGGGTCTTCCACCTCCTGTAATTAGCTGGACGTCGCTATATGACTGAAATACTGTCGAAGCGACGGTAAACTCAAATAGTCAAGTCAAGTCATATGCAAAGAGGAATATTCTGCAGATGAGAACTTTTTCAGAACAAACTATAATTCAACTAGAAGTCGTTTGTTTAAGATACAAACGAAGCGGCTTTCCGTTTGCTTATTTCAAAGGTATTGAATATATAAGTTAATACAAAGAAATGGATTAATGATGCTTAATAATGTTAGCTTTAATACGTAAAGAATCATTATCATAAATATATACCTATGTTCAAAAATAAGCTTTAAATCTTTTAACTTTTTTTTCATTTTTATCTTCTTAAGAAGATATTGAGAAAGAAACCGTTTACTATCATGCAGAAATAAAATAAAATAAAATAAACAAAAACAAAAAACAAAGCAAAACCTAAAAACCTACCTAGATGGCTTTCATTTCGTTTCGGAAAGTATTTGGGATGGGTTATTTACTGAGGAAATATAACTAAAAGAGTTTTGACCTCCAAAGCTATTTCTTTAAGAGTTTTGCAAATGGTTTTTTGGAAGGACCATTATGTTTCAATCGAGTTGTATTCCTTCCTATATAGATTAGTAGAATGTTGATTGTAGTGTTTTATAGTAAAACATGCTATAAGTATATAACTGTAACATTAAATATCAATAACAACCATTCGCATATTCATTCTTGTGTGATTATTTTGAATCATCTCAAGAAGGTCATTTCAATTTTTTATGATTTACTCATATATTTGTTTACAAATACCTGTATGTGCTTAAATGTTATAATAGATAGACTACCATCGTTTTATGTACTTTATCCGTACTTCTTATTCAATCTTTATTGTTGGTATTGTTTTCTTATAGAATCTATTGGAAATTCATATACACAATCAGAAGCAAAAACCCTAACACTCGTACGAGAAAGCAGAATCACGCGCACACATACGCATGCAAGTCTTCACACATATACGCACACACTTATACACACACATAAACACACACGCTCCCACATAAACATATGATACAGGTTTAAGCTTTTTTAAATAGAACTTATTTATATTTCATCTTATTATTTAGTTTAATGTTAAACTGCAGCTACATAATTTATTTATATATTATCATGGTATACATAGGTTGTTTGGTAAAGCGCTTTCGAGTATTTCGTATACACAATGTTTAAAATTACATGCTGTATTATGTTTCGTAATTTAAACTTTTTTTTTTCTTTTAATGAAATAATACCAATAATGTCATGCATTATTATAAAGAGAAGTGAAAAAGTTGAGAAGGAAAAATATGACATACACACGCACGCACTCAAATATACCTGTATCACTGAAAGAAAAGCATCATTGTCTTTGTGAATATATGACATAAACACGCACGCACTCACTAAAAAAAAGTCGCACTGCCCTTACACATGTACACGTCTGATCAATACATACTTTTTTATATACATGTATATCTATCCATAAACTCTTACATCCCCGCATGCACGCTCAAACAGATTGTTTTTCAAAATTAGTATTTACAATTAAGTTAAAAAGACACTTTCATTATCTTCTTTGCCCATATTTCAACTATTCATGTTGTGTTTTCTAGTTTTCGTTCTTTCATCATTTCAGTTTTTCATTCCATGTTATGTTTTAGTATTAGTGGTGGACTACGGTGGTGTCTGGTATTGGTTTTTGTTGTGTGATTATCTGAATGGTGCGAGTCTGGTGCTGTTTGTTTCTTATTTGTACTCCTCTGGTGTAACATAGGTATTACAACGTATAGCTCAGCATCCAGACTCAGACTCTTCAGGTTCTCTCGATCTCTTACACTATTTTTCTCCATATTTATTATCGCTAATGTTCATCAAAGTTATTTGATAATCAACTCTATAAATGAAAGATCTTATATGTTAAGGAAACTTAACAAGTGCCATTTTCAATTATATAGGTCAAAGTGTACAGTATGTCTAGAAATCCATAGTAGTTGGATAGTTGTAATATGTGTAGTACTAGTTTTCACTACTATTTTTGTCTGTGCCGTTGTATTGCAATTGCTAAAATTATCTGGAGATATCCATCCAAACCCTGGCCCTGATATATCGGTGATGAGTGAAAGCTCACTATTATCTGACTGTCAGTCTATTGAGTTTGATAAATATCTCACGTTTGTTCATTATAATGTCCAAAGTATATACACAAAGCTTGATTTACTTTCCTCTGAATTAAAGGACTTTGATATTCTTGCTTTCTCCGAAACGTGGCTAAGTCCGCAAATTAAAAATGAAAAAATACTTATACCATTATTTTCACCACCCGAAAGAAAAGATCGAATAACTGATAATCATGGGGGTGTTTTGATTTATGTAAAAAATAATATTTGTTACAAGCGAAGACCAGACTTAGAGCCTGTAGGTATTGAATGCATCTGGATAGAGGTCAAACTTAAATGTAGACGGTTTCTATTTGGCTTATTTTATAGACCCCCAAATACAGATGCGTTAAACCACTCGATGATTGAAGATTCTATCAGTCTTGCATGTGACTCAGATGTCAACAATATTATTATTACTGGTGACTTTAACTTGAATCCGAAAATACCAACTTGCAAGAATAAAATAAGTTTTCTTTGTCTACATAATTCGTTGCAACAATGTATAGTTGAGGATACTCATTTTACCGAGAATTCTTCTAGTTTGATTGACCTGATATTTATTAAAAATCATGATCATGTTTTGTTTAGCGGGGTTGGTGAGCCTTTTCTATCCCAAGAGATAAGATATCATTGTCCAATATACTGTGTTTTAAATTTCAAGAAAGGGATAACAAAATATTTCAGTCGTCATATCTGGAATTTCGACAAAGGTGATTATAATAAACTAAGACAATTAGCTGGTATTACCGACTGGACATCTTTTGAAGATATAGATATTGACAAGTATGCTTTAACTGTAACTGAACATATTCATACAATCTCGAAAGAGTGTATCCCAAACAAACAAATTAAAGTAGTGCCAAACAAACATCCATGGATAACGAGTAAAATCAAACTGATGATAAGGAAACGTAAAAGAGCGTATCGAAGAGCTAAGAAAACCATGTTAACTCATCATTGGAATATTTTTAGGCGTCTTCGTAATGATACAATTCAAAGTATTAGGGAAAGTAAAGAAAGATACATTTCCAATTTGTGTCAAAATCTTAATACTGGAGATAAGAGTACTAAAAAATGGTGGTCAACTTTACATACCATATTAAACAATAATTCATCAAATGAAATACCGCCCTTAGAATACAATGGATCTATAGCTGATAATGAAGTTGATAAGGCCAATATATTTAATAATTTTTTCCATGATCAAACTGCTATAGATGAAACAGGTGTTAACATTCCCCAACTACCACAACCAGAAAAAACATTGAAATCCATAACTATTTCTGTTCAGGAGGTTAAAGATGTATTAAAAACTTTAAAAATTGGTAATGCTGTAGGGCCCGATTTAATTAATAATTATGTTCTGCGTGAATTAGCAAATGAATTAGCAGACCCCTTATGTATTTTGTTTAATAAATCTTTAACAAAAGGTGTCGTACCATCTTGTTGGAAGGAGGCTAATGTATGTCCTATATTTAAATCTGGAGATAAATCTTTAGTATCTAACTATCGCCCAGTGTCGTTACTTAGTTCAATTGAAAAGGTATTTGAAAATTGTGTTTACAAAAATGTGCATAATTTCTTCATAGAATGTGATACTATATCAAAATATCAAATTTATGCCAGGTGATTCTACTATTAATCAACTCACCTATTTATATAATTATATCTCATCAACAGTTGATACAGGGAAAGAAGTAAGAGCAGTCTTCTGCGATATCAGCAAAGCCTTTGATCGTGTTTGGCACAAGGGTTTAATCATCAAACTAAAGGCTGCTGGTATCGCAGATTGCTTGCTCGCTTGGTTCACTGACTATTTAGATAATCGAACCCAGAGAGTTGTTTTACATGGTGTCAAGTCAGAACCTGTATATATCAGGGCCGGTGTCCCTCAAGGATCATTGTTAGGTCCTCTTTTGTTTTTAATATACATAAATGATATAGTAAATGATATTCATTCTAAAATTCGACTATTTGCCGATGATACAGGTCTTTTTATTACAGTAGATGCCCCAATATGTGCTTCATCAATTCTAAATAATGACCTAGGTAAAATTGGTAAGTGGGCTAATACATGGCTAGTTAAATTCAATCCTAAAAAAACAGAATCATTACTTTTCACTAGAAAAAGAAATAAAACTAATCACCCGCCAATTATGATGGACAATGAGGTTATAAATGAAGTTGACAATCATAAACACTTAGGTATATATTTTTCTAACAATCTTTCTTGGCATCATCATATTGAACATATTACATCTAAGGCGTGGAATCGAATTAATATTATGAAGAAGATGAAATTTTTACTAAATCGAACAACATTGGAAACAATTTACATATCTTTTATTAGACCTCTACTTGAGTATGGTGATATTATATTTGACAATTGTGCTATTTATGAAAAAATGGAATTAGACAAAATTCAAAATGAAGCTGCTAGGATTGTAACGGGAACAACGAAACTTGTGTCTCTTGAAAAATTATCTAATGAAATATGCTGGGAATCTCTTCAAACAAGACGGAATAAACACAAATTGATACTTTTTTATAAAATGATTCACGGCCTTAGTCCCACATATCTTCAAGAACTTATCCCTGATCAAATAGCAAATATAACACATTATAATCTAAGAAATGCAAGTAATATCCGAGATATTCCATCAAACACTAATTTATACCAAAATTCTTTTTTACCTTCTGTGATACGTGAATGGAATAAGAAATGCGAAATCAATTTCAGAATTTAAAAGATTAATAAATGGTGACTGCAATAATTCTCCGAAACACTACAATTATGGTGACAGAAAATACCAAATATTTCATGCTAGGATTCGCACGAATAGTTGCTCCCTAAATCAGATTTTATATTTGAAAAATATGGTAAACTCTCCGCTCTGTGACTGTGGTGCAATTGAGACTGTTGAACATTTTCTAACTTGTTGTCCAAATTACAATAATGCTAGAAGAAAATTGTATGACGATCTTTCCTTCTTACAAATTATAAATATCGATGTTTTACTTTTCGGGGATATTAATGCATCATATGAAGTAAACATAAAAATATTTGACGCCGTTTATCGCTATATAAAATCTTCTAAACGCTTTGAATGTTGATATATTACTAGAGAGTGCCTGATCAAGATAAAATTTCTGACACCAACGTAGCCGCCACTTATGCTTCTCGTCATCCCCATTCTCATTATTCTCATTCTCTGTTCATCCGTTAATATATATTCCTTTTTTTTAAAATGTTACAACATCGTATTGACAAGATCTTTGTTTTGTTTTGCCATATCATTGTTCATTTTGTTAAACGTTCTAATCCCTATATTTATTGTATTTCCAATATTGTATTTGATACAATTTAGAAATAAATATGTTTAAACTAAAGCAAAACAAAAAAAACAAAAACAAAAAACAAAAATCAGGAACATTTTAAGATAATACTATCCTCAAGAATTTTTTTCTTACATTATTCAATCGATTTGAAAAGTTTTTTTATTCTTTATTTAATATCCATTTCTTCGTAAGCATACATGTATGACTTAACAAATATACATTGCAGTTTGTTCACTTAATTGATATTGGAAAAAAAAGATTACTTTGAAATCCATGACTTTCAACCTTTAAATTGATTGAGTTTTGCATTTGCAAAAATAGATGGAAACAAAGGCAGAGGTGTAACAAAATCATGAAAATAATTTCTTATTTCTATGTAATTAACCTTATCAACGTCTTGAAACTTTCAACAATTTATTTGCTTTATATATTGGCTTACTTTTACAGATTTAGAAAAAGAAACCGCTAAGAACCGCTTTAGAAAACATAAAAATCGATAGGTAGATATACATGTATGTGTCATTTTCTTCAGGGTTACGGAAAACCGTGATACCAAATGCAATAAGTTATCCGCAAAGGTTTTCTGGTATTCTTGAGGAAATATAAAGTTAACCTCTTGCGATATGTATTCCGATTTTCATGCTTCTAACATATCAGGTGTCTTTGTAACATTAATATACATTTTTCGGACAAAAGTTCTAAACTAGGTTTTGCCATGAAATCTTATTATTTTCGATTTTGGAAATTTGAATGCCAAGGTGCACATCTACATCTTAACATACATCTTCTGTGAAAATATCATGACAGTTTAATCAGAATTGGTGGCTTTAGAGCGCGAACAAACTTTTGGAGCTGACATCAAATCTGACGTCATTTGACGTCAATGGAAATTGAAAACACTTGATTTAAAAATTTTATGCCTCGGGAGCGGGAGGTCGTGGGTTCGATCCCTGGCCGCGACATACCAAAGTCGTCAAAAATGGTACTGTTATAGCTCCCTTGCTTGGCGCTCAGCAAATGACTGAAATACTGTCGGTGAGACGTTAAACCCAACAACATATTTAAAATCACTCTTGAATTAGGTTGGAATAATAATAATAATAATAAGAAGAAGAATAAACATAACAAACCCTATACGTTTATTGCAGGTTTGCGGAAAGCCGTAATGAGAATAAACATAACAAAACATATACGTTTTCCGCAGGTTTGCGGAAAGCCGTAATTACGAGATGGCAATTGATTTCATATTCATATTGTAACAAATGGCAGGTGGATACAATGTACGATTTACAAGTTACACATGAGAACACATTAGCGATTAGTATATCATTCACATGTTTTCTTACCTTTCCTTTTCGGTTTGATAGTGTAAAAACACATTATATATATATTATATTGTGATATATTTTCAGGTTTAAAGATGGGGCGATTTGCCTTAATCGGCATCGCCGTATGCCTTCTCCTGCTTGTAGGTGAGTACAACGTGTGTACTGTAAACTCATTAATTTTCGTTGACATTAAATTTCGTTGATTATGTACCTAAGTGAATTTCGTGGGTACATTTATTCGTGGATCTATTTTCAAGAAAACGTGAGGTCTATATAAGAGACAAGTATTCGTGGGAACTAATATTCATGGATAAACTCTTCCACGAAATCGACGAAAATCATGATTTCACAGTATATTAACTGTATATCTACGGGGAGATGTGGAAGGATGGGTAGCGCAAGAAATTTCGTATTGCGATATATCGCTATTAAATGGCTAAATATATTTAATCTTTATAAATCAAATTACATGAATTTTGTAAAAATTAGCTTGACAATGAATAACATAAAAGTATTATGATTTCCTTGACTGCTTGTCAATGTTAATGTAGTTCACATATATTAACATTCTAGCAATCGAAATTTCTTGTGGTACCCAACTTTACATCTTGTCATAGAATATTATAAATGTAATGACAGAATCTCTCCAAGTATCATATACATATATTACGTATATCGTCGGAGATCTTAACTGCGCCTCCACCTTTCTTGTTTTTTAATATCGAAGTCTCGCAAGATTTTATCACAATCGCAAGCGACCGTGAGAAGATTTTTACTATGTTTCAGTTAATAAACTAAGATGATTTTTTGTCGAAAAATGTGATTAAAACAGATAAATACATGCATGTATTGCAAATTTTATCTCACACCACTTTTTATGTGTTTTATTTTTCCTAATACAAAATGATTTCCATGCTGAATGGCCCTGTTACACTCAAATTATTAAAATAAAAGTACATGTATATCGGAATTTCCATCTGCTGTGTTGACTTTTTTTAATTAATAAAATGGAAGTCATTTGTATATCATTCACATGTAATTGCTTCTGGCCTGAAAGAGGTTTCTATCAGATGTAATTTGAAATAGTGGACTGATTTTCTTCGTAAAACAAAGATTGACTCGTTTTTATGTACATCCTGGATAAATTCACTGGTGTTTTACTAAAAAAAAAGATAAAAAAAAACAAAAAAACTTTTGTCAAAGATCAAAGAGCAACGAGTCACTCTTTCAGGCCAAAAACAATTACATGTGCTGAGATCTCAATATTCGATTTTAACGGTATATACAGTTGCCGTGACGGAATTTATATTCTATCAAACTAGAGTTGAATCAGACAGAGAGAGAGAGAGAGAGAGAGAGTCGATGAGGAATTCATTTATATTCGAAAAATTCTTTTTCAGGTTCAAGAGCACAAAATCTCCCATATCAAAGTTCCAGTTGTAAGTACAGTGTAACTCTATGATATATATTAATCTTTAGAGTAGATTGTTTGTAATAAATGAAGCCACTCATTCATTTACATAATTTCAACATACATCATAAAACGGTTTGTTGACTGAATATAAAAATATTTTTATTTTTATTTTTGGACATTGCAGGTCAACAATTAGTTTAATTTCCGTTTTTATATATTTTGAATATTATGCTTGTTTAAGCCATACTTTGAATATACGCTAAATTCAGTTGCATTTTTAAAATATAAATTTGGCATTAAAATAATAGAGTTTAAAAACATTTCATCTTGGCTTAAAGTTGAGGTTAAAGCCATGGTTTTATTGCCTGGGTGTGTGCCACAATGTTATTACAGATTTTTTTTCTGGTTTTTCCTACCATACCGGCCTGCAGCACGGTTTGTTCTCAATCGTGGGGTTTGCCGCAGGTCAAGGTGTTTTTATTACTTCAGGATGACGTGTTCAAGCATTGACTGACAAGGTTATTTTTAGACTGGGACATGTATTTGACAAAGTAAAGGCACGTAGCCCTAACACGTTACTGCTTCTGTCCACTGGTTAAGGGTTAAAGATTGTGCTAGGATAAGATATATATCATGTATAGATGTGTTAAAAAACCGCTATTTCGAAATCAGTTTTGTTGAACAAGGCCAAGTTCCAAATGAGTCAATTCCATTACTGACGAAAGCACTGTGTACAGATACTTTTTTTTTTATTCTATAGTGATTTTTGTTCAGTGTATTTGAAACACGTACAATCGATGGTTTAAACGACAGTTTAATAATTCAAACCGTCCCGATGCCCACCACAGACATTGAAAAGTGACGGGATTCAGAATTGCCTCTGTTCACACATCTTCGCCCATTACACAATATTGTGTTACGCAAAGCTCCAAACTATGTCAGAGTTATAAACCTTTATGGGAATGCTCGCTAATAGAAAAAACAAAAACAAAAGAAAACATAAACAACAGAACACATGAAGAAAACACAAACACAGTTATGTCCAATAGGTCTATTAAAAAGGTTAACATCGTTGGAAATTGCAGTTCTTATATATGACATAAACACCTAAGTTTACTTCTTCAGATGAGTCAGGTCCTATGGCATTTGGACAACATTGAATTAGTCTCAGATAAACACATACATTCTCAAGACTGAAAACGGGATGATACAGTAAAAGGAATGTAGTGATGTGGTGAAGAAAACCAGCCTGCAAAGCTGGCCGTGTCATGCTTAACGAGCTTAATTAAAATTTTCTTGCTTTCATTTATCGTTGTCAGTAATAAAAGCATACAGTAGAGGCTACCGAAAGTGCACGTTTTTATTCAATATTTAACTGAATGGTATCTGTATGTAAAAATAACATCGTTGTAAATAGCATTTCTAATATATCACATTACTACCTCTGTTTACCTCTGCAGATGGGTCAGGCTCCATGCCAAGTTCTTACGGCAAGGCAATTTTAAGATAATGAGGAACAAAACTTCAAATAGAGTTAGAAGTGAATTCAAGCGGGATAATCAATTTAAATATATATTATAGTAATCAAATGCATAAAACAATATGTATTACATGACCGAAGTAAAGTAACCTCTCCATAATTTTCTTGAAAACATTTGAATTTGGTAAATATTTGAATAATAATGAGTATGATTAAATGATAAAATTAAGAAAGAATAAGAGAGAGAGGACGGTAGCTTTATCTCAAAGGAGACGACGTACGTTACTAGAACTATTATTGATACAACATCATCCATTATATCGTAATCATAAAAATGAAGTAAGACTAGATTTTAAATTATACAGTATTTTTATATTATGTTCATAACGTAGTTTTTATCATTTATTGTTCACTGTTTTCTTATTTCAGACAGCGCATACGATGACTGTGAGTGTCTTTTATTTATTGTTATTGAAGTGAAGATAAATAACATGAAAATTCTACGTACAATATCAGTACATTACTTTTAGGGCGATTTCGAAAATGTAGATTTGTTTAGATTTTAATATATACCGTATAATTAAACAATATTTTAGCCTTTTATAAGAGACCGCGGCATTAAAGTAGTCTCAAATAAAAAATAAATTACAGATGATGTAAAAGGGATGAAACTTTAAAAGTGAATATAGTGATATGGTGAAGAAGAACATCCTGAATGTCTGGCCGAATTTCAATGCATTTCTCTTGCATTCATATCACGTTGTCAGAAATGAAAGCATATAGAGAGGGTTTACGTCTTCCATGTATCGTAAGATAATTATAAATATTGATATGTAGAATTATTATAATTCACCATGACATTTTACAGAAAACATGTGTTTTAAAAATATACAATGAAGTATAGTAATTTGATTTAATAATATATGTTACACAGTTTTTATCATTTGAGACAAAACATCTGGTGATTGTAAAATCAAACATATCTTGAAAATTCACCGAATGATAATGGAAAGATTTCGAAAGCAATATATATATATGTATTTGATAATGTAGTCCATTGAAAGTGTACGTTTATTTTCAATATTTAAGTGAATAGTATCTGTATATAAAATTAACATCATTGTAAATCACGTTTCTTATACGTCAACTTATCACCCCTATTTACATTTGCAGATGGGTCAGGCCAGATGCCAAATTATTACGGTAAGGAAATATTAGATTATGAGTTGCAAAATTATTGCAATAAGTGATGAAATAAAGGTAGAAATAAATTCAAGTGTGATAATTAATTTCAATGCATATTATAATAATCAAATAGATTAAACATAATGTATATTCTGTCCGAAATAAATTAACCTCTAAGTAATTTTCTAAAACAAAACTTGCATTATTTAGGTAAATATTTGAATAATAATGGGTGTGACTAAATTATAAAATCTTGACAGAATAAGAGAGAGAGAGACAGAGAGAGAGAGAGACAGACAGACAGAGAGAGACAGAGACGATGATAGCTTTCTCTCAAGGTAGACGATGTACGTTTCTTAGACTTTTATTGATACAATTCTCTATTTACATCATAGATTTGATCGAGATCATATAAATGAATTAAGTTAAGAATAGATTTGAATGTAATTATGTACCATTTTGTATTATTCTTAAAGTAGTTTTTATTCATTTATTTTTCTAAGTTTTTTTTCATTTACTTTCTGTTTAACTTTGATGATTATTCGGGGTCCATGACAGGTCATTACGGTAAGGCAAAACTGAGCTAACAAGTTGTAAAACATTCTGTAATAAGTATTCAAATGGAGTTGAAAATGAGTTAAGGTGGGGAATATAATTACAATGCATATTATTATAATCATATAATAAATCAATATGTATTACCTAACCGCAATAGATTAATCATGCAATAATTGTCTTCAAAACATATAGTATTGAGTTGAAAGTTTGAAAAAAAAAATAAGTAGGGTTTAATTATAAAATTTAGAAAGAAAAAGAGTAAGAGATTACGTTAGCTTTATTTAAAAGGATACGGTGAAATATAATTACAATGCTTATTATTATAATCATATAATAAATCAATATGTATTACCTGACCGTAATAGAGGTATCTTCCAATAATTTTCTGCAAAACATATAGAATGGAGGTAAAATTTTGAAAATAATGAGTAGGGTTTAATTATAAAACTTAGAAAGAAACAGAGTTAGAGATTACGTTACCTTTATAAGCAAAAGGATACGCCGTAAAATTATGTGACTTTTAATGATATTATTATTGATGACTAATGGTTTATCGATATAACTTTCTGTTTACATTATCGACTTATTCATTATCTTAGATATAAAATGTGTCAAGCTTCTTCGATTTGAATGAAATTATGCTAGATTTTTTTTATTTTTGTATTATATCCTTAATGTACTTTCTATATTTTATTTTTCATTGTTTTCTCATTTCAGAAAGCTCATACGATTACTGTGAGTCTCAAATTTTGATTGTTATTTTTATACTGAAGATAAACAAAATGAAAATTCATCATATAAGTACTTTTCTAGGAGGAACTCGAATATATAGATTTGATAAGATTTTAACATATACGGTATAAATTAAACAATATTTCAGCCTTACAAGAGAACCGGGCACTGAAGTAGCCTCAAATAAAAAATAAGTTATAGATGATGTAAAAGGGATGAAACTTTAAAAGTGAATATAGTGATATGGTGAAGAAGAACAAGCTGAATGTCTGGCCGAATTTCAATGCATTTCTCTTGCTTTCATTTGAATGTAATTATGAAGTTTTTAATCTTTTTGTATTTTGTTTTTAAAGTAGTTTTTACTCATTTTTTTCTATGTTTTCTCATATACTTTCTGTTTAACTTTGCAGATTATTCGGGGTCCATGACAGGTCATTACGGTAAGGCAAAGCTAAGATAACAAGTTGTAAAACCTTCTGTAATAAGTATTCAAATTGAGGTAAAAATGGGTTAAGGTGGGGAATATAATTACAATGCATATTATTATAATCATATAATAATCAATATGTATTACCTGACCGCAATAGATTAATCATGCAATAGTTGTCTTCAAAACATAAAGTATTGAGTTAAAAGTTTGAAAAAAAATTTAAGTAGGGTTTAATTATAAAATTTAGAAAGAAAAAGAGTAAGAGATTACGTTAGCTTTATTTAAAAGGATACGCCGTAAAATTATGTGACTTTTAATGATATTATTATTGATGATAAATAGTTTATTGATACAACTTTCTGTTTACATTATCGATTTATTCATTATCATAGAAATAAAATGTGTCAAGTTTCTTCGATTTGAATGAAATTATGCAATATTTTTTTTAAATTTTCATACGCCCATCTTAGGATGGGGCGTATTATGTGAACACTCACGGCGGGCGGACGGGCGGGCGTGGAACATTTGTTGTCCGGGCTCTAACTTCAATACCGTTTGCCCAATCCTTTTCAAACTTTCCACACATGTGCATGGCCATAATATCTCGGATGAGTTCGATATCCAGCATTATCGCGTGAATGACTTAGAAGTTATGGCCCTTGACGTACACAAAATACTTGAAATTGTGATTGTCCGGGCTCTAACTTCAATACCGTTAGCCCAATCCTTTTCAAACTTTTCACACATGTGCATGGCCATAATATCTCGGATGAGTTCGATATCCAGCATTATCGCGTTAATGACTTAGAACTTATGGCCCTTGACGTACACAAAATACTTGAAATTGTGATTGTCCGGGCTCTAACTTCAATACCGTTAGTCCAATCCTTTTCAAACTTTTCACACATGTGCATGGCCATAATATCGCGGATGAGTTAGATATCCAGCTTTATCGCGTGAATGACTTAGAAGTTATGGCCCTTGACGTACACACAATACTTAAAATTGTGATTGTCCAGGCTCTAACTTCAATACTGTTAGCCCAATCCTTTTTAAACTTTTCACACATGTGCATGGCCATTATATCACGGATGAGTTTGATATCCAGCATTATCGCGTGAAAGACTTAAAAGTTATGGCCCTTGACGTACACAAAATACTTGAAATTGTGATTGTCCGGGCTCTAACTTCAATACAGTTTGTCCATTTCTTTTCAAACTTTTCACACATGTGCATGGTCATAAAATCGCGGATGAGTTCGATATTCAGCATTATCACGAGAATGACTTAGAAGTTATGGCCCTTGACGTACACAAAATACTTGAAATTGTGATTGTCTGGGCTCTAACTTCAATACCGTTAGACCAATCCTTTTCAAACTTTCCACACATGTGCATGGTCATAAAATCGCGGATGAGTTCGATATTCAGCATTATTGCGTGAATGACTTAGAAGTTATGGCCCTTGATGTACACAACATACTTGAAAATTTGCTTGTCCCTAGTCCTTAGACCCTATGAGGTGTTGTCAGATCTTGCAGTTAATTAATGGAAATGTATCAACAGTTTTCTTTTATGATTAAAATTCATTAACTAATGGGATTTTGGAATTATTTTGCTTATTTTTGGACAGTAGCTTGTTTCTCTGAGCTATTTCTGAGAGTCCCCATACTATGATGGGCGTATTTTGTGGCAGTCCTGACCCTTGTTGTATTATATACTTGATATAGTTTTTATATTTTACTTTTCATTGTTTTCTCATTTCAGAAAGCTCATACGATTACTGTGAGTCTCAAACTTAAATTATTATTTTTATACTGAAGATAAACAAAATGAAAATTCAACATATAAGTTTTTTTCTCGGAGGAACTCGAATATATAGATTTGCTAAGATTTTAATATATTCGTTATAAATTAAACAATACTTCAGCCTTTTATAAGAGAACGCGGCATTTAAGAAGTCTCAAATAAAAAATAAGATAAATAATAGATGATGTAAAAGGGGTGAAACTTTAAAATTAAATATAGTGATATAGTGAAGAAGAACATCCTGAATGTCTGGCCGAATTTCAATGCATTTCTCTTGCTTTCATTTCACGTTGTCAGAAATGAAAGCATATAGTGAGGGTTAACTGCTTCCATTTGTCGTAATATAATTCACTGAATGATAATGGAAAGTTTTCGAAAGCAATATATATATATGATACTGTAGTCACTTGAAAGTATGCGTTTCTATTTAATATTTAATTAAATCTGAATATAAAATTAACATCATTGTAAATCACATTTCCTATACGTCAACTTATCACCCTATTTACATTTGCAGATGGGTCAGGCCCGATGCCAAGTTATTACGGTAAGGATGAAATAAAGGTAGAAAGAATTTCAAGCGAGATAATTAATTTCAATTCATATTATAATAATCAAATGCATTAAACATTATGTATAATCTGACCGAAATAAATCAACCTCTCAGTAATTATCTAAGAAAAACATGCATTATTTAGGTAAATATTTGAATAATAATGAGTGTGATTAAATAATAAAGTTTTTACAGAGAGAGAGAGAGAGAGAGAGACGACGGTAGCTTTTTCTCAAGGGAGACGACGTACGTTTCTTGGACTTTTATTGATACAATTTTCTGTTTACATCATAGATTTGAGCGAAATCATATAATTGAATTTAGTTAAAAATCGATTTGAATGTATTTATGCAGATTTTCAATCATTTTGTTTTATGTTCTCAAAGTAGTTTTTACTCATTTTTTTCTATGTTTTCTCATTTACTTTTTGTTTAACTTTGCAGATTATTCGGGGTCCATGACAGGTCATTACGGTAAGGCAAAGCTAAGATAACAAGTTGTAAAACCTTCTGTAATAAGTATTCACATGTTGTTGAAAATGAGTTAAGGGGTTAAATATAATTACAATGCTTATTATTATAATCATATAATAAATCAATATGTATTACCTGACCGTAATAGAGGTGTCTTCCAATAATTGTCTGCAAAACATATAGTATTTAGGTAAAATTTTGAAAATAATAAGTAGGATTTAATTATAAAACTTAGAAAGAAACAGAGTGAGAGATGACGTTAGCTTTATGTTAAAGGGTACGCCGTAGGCTTATAGGACTTAATGATTATTGATGATAAATAGTTTATTGATACAACTTTCTGTTTACATTATCGATTTATTCATTATCATAGAAATAAAATGTGTCAAGCTTCTTCGATTTGAATGAGATTATGCATATATATTTTTTTTAATTTTTGTATTATATACTTAATGTAGTTTTTATATTTTACTTTTCATTGTTTTCTCATTTCAGAAAGCTCATATGATTACTGTGAGTCTCAAATTTTAATTATTATTTTTATACTGATGATAAACAAAATGAAAATTCATCATATAAGTACTTTTCTAGGAGGACCTCGAATATATAGATTTGATAAGATTTTAATATATACGGCATAAATTAAACAATACTTCTGCCTTTTACTAAAAAATGTTACACTGAAGTAATCTCAAATAAACTGATAAATTCTTGAAATTCAAAATGGGATGAAACATAGTGATGTGATAAACACCAGCCTGCATATCTGACAGAGCTAAAATGCAATTTTCTTGCTTTCATATCACGTTGTCAGTAATGAAAGCATATAGTGAGAGTTTACTGTTTGCATGGTTCGTGGAATAATTTTAAAAGGTTGATATAGAATTATTTATAATCCACAAAGACAATATACTCAATACATGCATTTTAAAATATACAATGAAGAATAGTTATTTAATTTACATAATAGATGTTATAAAGTTTTCATCATTTCAGACAAAACAAACATATCTTGAAAATTCACCGAATGATATATATATATATATATATATATATATATATATATATATAATTGATAATTTAGTTCTTTGAAAGTCTACGTTAATTTTCAATATTTAAGTGAATATTATCTGTATATAAAAATAAAGTTCTTGCAAATCACATTTCTTATACGTCAACTTTTCACCCCTATTTACATTTGCAGATGGGTCAGGCCCGATGCCAAATTATTACGGTAAGGAAATATTAGATCATGAGTTGCAAAATTATTGCAATAAATGATGAAATAAAGGTAGAAATAAATTCAAATGTGATAATTAATTTCAATACATATTATAATAATCAAATAGATTAAACATAATGTATATTTTGTCCGAAATAAACTAACCTCTAAGTAATTTTCTAAAAAAAACTTGCATTATTTAGGTAAATATTTGAATAATAATGGGTGTGACTAAATTATAAAATCTTGACAGAATAAGAGAGAGAGAGAGAGAGAGAGACAGAGAGAGAGAGAGACAGAGAGAGACAGAGACGATGATAGCTGTCTCTCAAGGTAGACGACGTACGTTTCTTAGACTTTTATTGATACAATTTTCTGTTTACATCATAGTTTTGATTGAGATCATATAAATGAATTAAGTTAAGAATAGATTTGAATGTAATTGATGATTATTCGGGGTCCATGACAGGTCATTACGGTTAGGCAAAACTAAGATAACAAGTTGTAAAACCTTCTGTAATAAGTATTCAAATGGAGTTGAAAATGAGTTAAGGGGTTAAATATAATTACAATGCTTATTATTTAAATCATATAATAAATCAATATGTATTACCTGACCGTAATAGAGGTATCTTCCAATAATTTTCTGCAAAACATATAGAATGGAGGTAAAATTTTGAAAATAATGAGTAGGATTTAATTATAAAACTTAGAAAGAAACAGAGTTAGAGATTACGTTACCTTTATAAGCAAAAGGATACGCCGTAGGCTTATAGGACTTTTAATGATAATATTATTGATGACTAATGGTTTATTGATATAACTTTCTGTTTACATTATCGACTTATTCATTATCATAGAAATAAAATATGTCAAGCTTCTTCGATTTGAATGAAATTAGGCTCTTTTTTTTTGTATTATATCCTTAATGTAATTTCAATATTTTGTTTTTCATTGTTTTCTCATTTCAGAAAGCTCATACGATTACTGTGAGTCACAAATTTTAATTATTTCTTTTATACTGAAGATAAACAAAATGAAAATTCATCATATCAGTACTTTTCTAGGAGGATCTCGAATATATAGATTTGATAAGATTTTAACATATATGGTATAAATTAAACACTATTTCAGCCTTACAAGAGAACCGGGCACTGAAGTAGCCTCAAATAAAAAATAAGTTATAGATGATGTAAAAGGGATGAAGCTTTAAAAGTAAATATAGTGATATGGTGAAGAAGAACAAGCTGAATGTCTGGCCGAATTTCAATGCATTTCTCTTGCTTTCATTTGAATGTAATTATGAAGTTTTTAATCTTTTTGTATTTTGTTTTTAAAGTAGTTTTTACTCATTTATTTTTCTATTTTTTCTCGTATACTTTCTGTTTAACTTTGCAGATTATTCGGGGTCAATGCCAGGTCATTACGGTAAGGCAAAAACTAAGATAACAAGTTGTAAAACTTCTGTAATAAGTATTCAAATTGAGGTAAAAATGGGTTAAGGTGGGGAATATAATTACAATGCATATTATTATAATCATATGATAAATCAATATGTATTACCTGACCGCAATAGATTAATCATGCAAAAACATATAGTATTGAGTTGAAAGTTTGAAAAAATAATAAGTAGGGTTTAATTATAAAATTTAGAAAGAAAAAAATTAAGAGATTACGTTATCTTTATTTAAAAGGATACGCCGTAAAATTATGTGACTTTTAATGATATATTTATTGATGAAAAATAGTTAATTGATACAACTTTCTGTTTACATTATCGATTTATTCATTATCATAGAAATAAAATGTGTCAAGCTTCTTCGATTTGAATGAAATTATGCAATATTTTTAAAAGAAATTTGTATTATATACTTGATGTAGTTTTTACATTTTATTTTTCATTGTTTTCTCATTTCAGAAAGCTCATACGATTACTGTGAGTCTCAAACTTAAATTATTATTTTTATACTGAAATAAACAAAATGAAAATTCAACATATAAGTTTTTTTATCGGAGGAACTCGAATATATAGATTTGCTAAGATTTTAATATATACGGTATAAATTAAACAATACTTCAGCCTTTTACAAGAGAACGCGGCATTTAAGTAGTCTCAAATAAAAAATAAGATAAATAATAGATGATGTAAAAGTTTCAATGCATTTCTCTTGCTTTCATTTCACGTTGTCAGAAATGAAAGCATATAGTGAGGGTTAACTGCTTCCATTTATCGTAATATAATTCACTGAATGATAATGAAAAGTTTAGGAAAGCAATATATATATATATATATATGATACTGTAGTCACTTGAAAGTATACGTTTCTATTTAATATTTAATTAAATAGAATCTGTATATAAAATTAACATCCTTGTAAATCACATTTTCCTATACGTCAACTTATCACCTCTATTTACATTTGCAGATGGGTCAGGCCCGATGCCAAGTTATTACGGTAAGGAAATATTAGATCATGAGTTGCAAAAGTATCTGGTATAAATGATGAAATAAAGGTAGAAATAAATTCAAGCGAGATAATTAAATTCAATGCATATTAAAGTAATCAAATCCATTAAACATTATGTATAATCTGACCGAAATAAATCAACCTCTCAGTAATTATCTAAGAAAATCATGCATTATTTAGGTAAATAATTGAATAATAATGAGTGTGATTAAATAATAAAGTCTTTATACAGAGATGGAAAGAGAGAGAGAGAGAGAGACAGAGAGAGAGAGACAGAGATGACGGTAGCTTTTTCTTAATGGAGACGACGTACGTTTCTTGGACTTTTATTGATATAATTTTCTGTTTACATCATAGATTTGATCGAAATCATATAATTGAATTTAGTTAAGAATCGATTTGAATGTAATTATGTAGTATTTTAATCATTTTGTATTATGTTCTTAAAGTAGTTTTTACTCATTTTTTTTCTATGTTTTCTCATTTACTTTCTGTTTAACTTTGCAGATTATTCCGGTTCCATGACAGGTTACTACGGTAAGGCAAAACTAAGATAACAAGTTGTCAAACCTTCTGAAGATAGTATTCAAATGTTGTTAAAAATGAGTTTAGGGGGAAATATAATTACAATGCTTATTATTATAATCATATGATAAATCAATATGTATTACCTGACCGTAATAGAGATGTCTTCCAATAATTGTCTGCAAAACATATAGTATTTAGGTAAAATTTTGAAAATAATAAGTAGGATTTAATTATAAAACTTAGAAAGAAACAGAGTGAGAGATGATGTTAGCTTTATGTTAAAGGATACGCCGTAGGTTTATAGGACTTTTAATGATATTATTATTGATGATTAATGGTTTATTGATATAACTTTCTGTTTACATTATCGATTTATTCGTTATCATAGAAATAAAATGTGTCAAGCTTCTTCGATTTGAATGAAATTATGCAATATTAATATTTTTTGTATTATATACATGATGTTGTTTTTATATTTTACTTTTCATTGTTTTCTCATTTCAGAAAGCTCATACGATTACTGTGAGTCACAAATTTTAATTGTTATTTTTATACTGAAGATAAACAAAATGAAAATTCATCATATAAGTACTTTACTAGGAGGATCTCGAATATATAGATTTGCTAATATTTTAATATATACGGTATAAATTTAACACTACTTCAGCCTTTTACAAGAGAACGCGGCATTTAAGTGGTCTCAAATAAAAAATAAGATAAGTTGTAAAAGGGGTGAAACTTTAAAAGTAAATAAAGTGATATGGTGAAGAAGAACATCCTGAATGTCTGGCCGAATTTCAATGCATTTTTCGTCCTTTCATTTCACGTTGTCAGAAATGAAAGCATATAGTGAGGGTTAACTCCTAAAAAACTGAAGTATATTTATTTTAAATTAAGGGATATATATATATGATACTGTAGTCACTTGAAAGTATACTTTTATTATATTTAATTAAAGAATCTGTATATAAAATTAACATCATTGTAAATCACATTTCCTATACGTCAACTTATCACCCTATTTATATTTGCAGATGGGTCAGGCCCGATGCCAAGTTATTACGGTAAGGAAATATTAATCATGAGTTGCAAATTATCTGCAATAAATGATGAAATAAAGTTTAGGTAAATATTTGAATAATAATGAGTGTGATTAAATAATAAAGTCTTTAGAGAGAGAGAGAGAGAGAGAGAGAGAGACAGAGACGACGGTAGCTTTTCCTTAATGGAGACGACGTACGTTTCCTGGACTTTTATTGATATAATTTTCTGTTTACATCATAGATTTGATCGAAATCATATAATTGAATTTAGTTAAGAATCGATTTGAATGTAATTATGTAGTATTTTAATCATTTTGTATTATGTTCTTAAAGTAGTTTTTACTCATTCTTTTGTATGTTTTCTCAATTACTTTCTGTTTAACTTTGCAGATTATTCCGGTTCCATGACAGGTTATTACGGTAAGGCAAAACATAAGTATTGAGGTAAAATTTTGAAAATAATAAGTAGGATTTAATTATAAAACTTAGAAAGAAACAGAGTGAGAGATGATGTAATTTTTAAAGGTTTTTTTTAATTTTTTTGTATTATATACTTGATGTAGTTTTTATATTTTACTTTTCATTGTTTTCTCATTTCAGAAAGCTCATACGATTACTGTGAGTCACAAATTTTAATTATTATTTTTATACTGAAGATAAACAAAATGAAAATTCATCATATAAATTTTTTTCTCGGAGGAACTCGAATATATAGATTTGCTAAGATTTTAATATATACGCTATAAATTAAACACTACTTCAGCCTTTTACAAGAGAACGCGGCATTTAAGTGGTCTCAAATAAAAAATAAGATAAGTTGTAAAAGGGGTGAAACTTTAAAAGTAAATAAAGTGATATGGTGAAGAAGAACATCCTGAATGTCTGGCCGAATTTAAATGCATTTTTCTTGCTTTCATTTCACGTTGTCAGAAATGAAAGCATATAGTGAGGGTTAACTCCTTCCATTTATCGTAATATAATTCACTGAATGATAATGGAAAGTTTTCGAATATATATATATATATATGATACTGTAGTCACTTGAAAGTATATGTTTCTATTCAATATTTAATTAAATAGAATCTGTCTATAAAATTAACATCCTTGTAAATCCCATTTCCTATACGTCAACTTATCACCCTATTTATATTTGCAGATGGGTCAGGCCCGATGCCAAGTTATTACGGTAAGGAAATATTAGATCATGAGTTGCAAATTATCTGCAATAAATGATGAAATAAAGGTAGAAATAAATTCAAGCGAGAAATTAATTTAAAATCAACCTCTCAGTAATTATCTAAGAAAAACATGCATTATTTAGGTAAATATTTGAATAATAATGAGTGTGATTAAATAATAAAGTCTTTATAGAGAGAGAGAGAGAGAGAGAGAGAGAGTGAGAGAGAGACAGAGACGACGGTAGCTTTTTCTTAATGGAGACGACGTACGTTTCTTGGACTTTTATTGATACATTTTTCTGTTTACATCATAGATTTGATCGAAATCATATAATTGAATTTAGTTAAGAATCGATTTGAATGTAATTATGTAGTATTTTAATCATTTTGTATTATGTTCTTAAAATAGTTTTTACTCATTTTTTTTCTATGTTTTCTCATTTACTTTCTGTTTAACTTTGCAGATTATTCGGGGTCCATGTCAGGTCATTACGGTAAGGCAAAACTAAGATAACAAGTTGTAAAACTTCTGTAATAAGTATTCAAATTGAGATAAAAATGGGTTATGGTGGGGAATATAATTACAATGCATATTATTATAATCATATAATAAATCAATATGTATTACCTGACCGCAATAGATTAATCTTGCAATAATTGTCTGCAAATCATATAGCATTGAGTTAAAAGTTTAAAAAAAAATAAGTAGGTTTAATTATAAAACTTAGAAAGAAACAGAGTAAAAGATTACGTTATCTTTATTTAAAAGGATACGCCGTAAAATTATGTGACTTTTAATGATATTATTATTGATGATAAATAGTTTATTGATACAACTTTCTGTTTACATTATCGATTTATTCATTATTATAGAAATAAAATGTGTCAAGCTTCTTCGATTTGAATGAAATTCTGCAATATATTTTTTTTTAATTTTTGCATTATATACTTGATGTAGTTTTTATATTTTATTTTTCATTGTTTTCTCATTTCAGAAAGCTCATACGATTACTGTGAGTCTCAAACTTAAAATATTATTTTTATACCGAAATAAAAAATTTGCTAAGATTTTAATATATACGGTATAAATTAAACCTATTCAGCCTTTTACAAGAGAACCGGCATTTAAGTAGTCTCAAATAAAAAATAAGATAAGTTGTAAAAAGGGTGAAACTTTCACAGTAAATATAGTGATATGGTGAAGAATAACATCCTGAATGTCTGGCCGAATTTCAATGCATTTTTCTTGCTTTCATTTCACTTTGTCAGAAATGAAAGCATATAGTGAGGGTTAACTCTTCCATTTATCGTAAATAATTCACTGAATGATAATGGGAAGTTTTATATATATATATATATATATATATATATATATATATATGATACTGTAGTCACTTGAAAGTATACGTTTCTATTCAATATTTAATTAAATAGAATCTGTATATAAAATTAACATCATTGTAAATCACATTTTCCTATACGTCAACTTATCAATGCATTTTAAGTAATCAAATCCATTAAACATTATGTATAATCTGACCGAAATAAATCAACCTCTCAGTAATTATCTAAGAAAAACATGCATTATTTAGGTAAATATTTGAATAATAATGAGTGTGATTAAATAATAAAGTTTTTACAGAGAGAGAGAGAGAGAAAGACAGAGAAGACAGAGACGACGGTAGCTTTTTCTTTAGGGAGACGACGTACGTTTCTTGGACTTTTATTGATACAATTTTCTGTTTACATCATAGATTTGATCGAAATCATATAATTGAATTTAGTTAAGAATCGATTTGAATGTAATTATGTAGTATTTTAATCATTTTTTTTCTATGTTTTCTCATTTACTTTTTGTTTAACTTTGCAGATTATTCCGGTTCCATGACAGGTTATATTTCAAATAGATAACTTAACCTTAATTAAATTTTAAAAAGGGGGCTGACCGTAATAGAGATGTCTTCCAATAATTGTCTGCAAAACATATAGTATTGAGGTAAAATTTTGAAAATAATAAGTAGGATTTAATTATAAAACTTAGAAAGGAACAGAGTGAGAGTTGATGTTAGCTTTATGTTAAAGGATACGCCGTAGGTTTATAGGACTTTTAATGATATTATGCAATATTATTTTTTTTTGTATTATATACTTGATGTAGTTTTTATATTTTACTGTTCATTGTTTTCTCATTTCAGAAAGCTCATACGATTACTGTGAGTCGCAAATTTTAATTATTATTTTTATACTGAAGATAAACAAAATGAAAATTCATCATATAAGTACTTTACTAGGAGATCTCGAATATATAGATTTGCTAAATTTTAAATATACGTATAAATTAAACACTCTTCAGCCTTTTACAAGAGAACGCGGCATTTAAGTAGTCTCAAATAAAAAATAAGATAAGTTGTAAAAGGGGTGAAACCTTAAAAGTAAATATAGTGATATGGTGAAGAATAACGTCCTGAATGTCTGGCCGAATTTAAATGCATTTCTCTTGCTTTCATTTCACGTTGTCAGAAATGAAACTATAAGGTTACTCTTTTAAAAAAATATATATATATGATACTGTATTAAATTTAATATTTAATTAAATAGAATCTGTATATAAAATTAACATCATTGTAAATCACATTTCCTATACGTCAACTTATCACCCTATTTATATTTGCAGATGGGTCAGGCCCGATGCCAAGTTATTATGGTAAGGAAATATTAGATCATGAGTTGCAAAATTATCTGCAATAAATGATGAAATAAAGGTAGAAATAAATTCAAGCGAGATAATTAATTTCAATACATATTATAGTAATCAAATCCATTAAACATTATGTATAATCTGACCGAAATAAATCAACCTCTCAGTAATTATCTAAGAAAAACATGCATTATTTAGGTAAATATTTGAATAATAATGAGTGTGATTAAATAATAAAGTCTTTACAGAGAGAGAGAGAGAGAGAGAGTGAGAGAGAGACAGAGACGACGGTAGCTTTTTCTTAATGGAGACGACGTACGTTTCTTGGACTTTTATTGATACATTTTTCTGTTTACATCATAGATTTGATCGAAATCATATAATTGAATTTAGTTAAGAATCGATTTGAATGTCATTCTGTAGTTTTTTAATCATTTTGTATTATGTTCTTAAAGTAGTTTTTACTCATTATTTTCTATGTTTTCTCATTTACTTTCTGTTTAACTTTGCAGATTATTCGGGGTCCATGTCAGGTCATTACGGTAAGGCAAAACTAAGATAACAAGTTGTAAAACTTCTGTAATAAGTATTCAAACTGAGATAAAAATGGGTTATGGTGGGGAATATAATTACAATGCATATTATTATAATCATATAATAAATCAATATGTATTACCTGACCGCAATAGATTAATCTTGCAATAATTGTCTGCAAAACATATAGCATTGAGTTAAAAGTTTAAAAAAAAAATAAGTAGGGTTTAATTATAAAACTTAGAAAGAAACAGAGTAAAAGATTACGTTAGCTTTATTTAAAAGGATACGCCGTAAAATTATGTGACTTTTAATGATATTATTATTGATGATAAATAGTTTATTGATACAACTTTCTGTTTACATTATCAATTTATTCATTATCATAGAAATAAAATGTGTCAAGCTTCTTCGATTTGAATGAAATTCTGCAATATATTTTTTTTAATTTTTGCATTATATACTTAATCTAGTTTTTATATTTTATTTTTCATTGTTTTCTCATTTCAGAAAGCTCATACGATTACTGTGAGTCTCAAACTTAAAATATTATTTTTATACCGAAGATAAACAAAATGAAAATTCAACATATAAGTATTTTTCTCGGAGGAACTCGAATATATAGATTTGCTAAGATTTTAATATATACGGTATAAATTAAACACTACTTCAGCCTTTTACAAGAGAACGCGGCATTTAAGTAGTCTCAAATAAAAAAATAAGATAAGTTGTAAAAAGGGTGAAACTTTCACAGTAAATATAGTGATATGGTGAAGAATAACATCCTGAATGTCTGGCCGAATTTCAATGCATTTTTCTTGCTTTCATTTCACTTTGTCAGAAATGAAAGCATATAGTGAGGGTTAACTCCTTCCATTTATCGTAATATAATTCACTGAATGATAATGGGAAGTTTTCGAAAGCAATATATATATATATATATATATATATGATACTGTAGTCACTTGAAAGTATACGTTTCTATTTAATATTTAATTAAATAGAATCTGTATATAAAATTAACATCATTGTAAATCACATTTCCTATACGTCAACTTATCACCCTATTTACATTTGCAGATGGGTCAGGCCCGATGCCAAGTTATTACGGTAAGGAAATATTACATCATGAGTTGCAAAATTATCTGCAATAAATGATGAAATAAAGGTAGAAATAAATTCAAGCGAGATAATTAATTTCAATGCATATTATAGTAATCAAATCCATTAAACATTATGTATAATCTGACCGAAATAAATCAACCTCTCAGTAATTATCTAAGAAAAACATGCATTATTTAGGTAAATATTTGAATAATAATGAGTGTGATTAAATAATAAAGTTTTAAGAGAGAGAGAGAGAGAGAGACGAACGGTAGCTTTTTCTTTAGGAGACGACGTACGTTTCTTGGACTTTTATTGATACAATTTTCTGTTTACATCATAGATTTGATCGAAATCATATAATTGAATTTAGTTAAGAATCGATTTGAATGTAATTATGTAGTATTTTAATCATTTTTTTTCTATGTTTTCTCATTTACTTTTTGTTTAACTTTGCAGATTATTCCGGTTCCATGACAGGTTATTACGGTAAGGCAAAACTAAGATAACAAGTTGTAAAACCTTCTGAAGATAGTATTCAAATGTTGTTAAAAATGAGTTAAGGGGGAAAATATAATTACAATGCTTATTATTTTAATTATATTATAAATCAATATGTATTACCTGACCGTAATAGAGATGTCTTCCAATAATTGTCTGCAAAACATATAGTATTGAGGTAAAATTTTGAAAATAATAAGTAGGATTTAATTATAAAACATAGAAAGAAACAGAGTGAGAGTTGATGTTAGCTGTATGTTAAAGGATACGCCGTAGGTTTATAGGACTTTTAATGATATTATTATTGATGATTAATGGTTTATTGATATAACTTTCTGTTTACATTATCGATTTATTCGTTATCATAGAAATAAAATGTGTCAAGCTTCTTCGATTTGAATGAAATTATGCAATATTATTTTTTTTTGTATTATATACTTGATGTAGTTTTTATATTTTACTTTTCATTGTTTTCTCATTTCAGAAAGCTCATACGATTACTGTGAGTCACAAATTTAATTATTATTTTTATATTGAAGATAAACAAAATGAAAATTCATCATATAAGTACTTTACTAGGAGAATCTCGAATATATAGATTTGCTAACATTTTAAAATATACGGTATAAATTAAAGACTTCTTCAGCCTTTTACAAGAGAACGCGGCATTTAAGTAGTCTCAAATAAAAAATAAGATAAGTTGTAAAAGGGGTGAAACCTTAAAAGTAAATATAGTGATATGGTGAAGAATAACGTCCTGAATGTCTGGCCGAATTTAAATGCATTTCTCTTGCTTTCATTTCACGTTGTCAGAAATGAAAGCATATAGTGAGGGTTAACTGCTTCCATTTATAGTAATATAATTCACTGAATGATAATGGAAAGATATATATATATGATACTGTAGTCACTTGAAAGTATATGTTTCTATTCAATATTTAATTAAATAGAATCTGTATATAAAATTAACATCATTGTAAATCACATTTCCTATACGTCAACTTATCACCCTATTTACATTTGCAGATGGGTCAGGCCCGATGCCAAGTTATTACGGTAAGGAAATATTAGATCATGAGTTGCAAAATTATCTGCAATAAATGATGAAATAAAGGTAGAAATAAATTCAAGCGAGATAATTAATTTCAATGCATATTATAGTAATCAAATCCATTAAACATTATGTATAATCTGACCGAAATAAATCAACCTCTCAGTAATTATCTAAGAAAAACATGCATTATTTAGGTAAATATTTGAATAATAATGAGTGTGATTAAATAATAAAGTCTTTATAGAGAGAGAGAGAGAGAGAGACAGAGACGACGGTAGCTTTTCCTTAATGGAGACGACGTACGTTTCCTGGACTTTTATTGATATAATTTTCTGTTTACATCATAGATTTGATCGAAATCATATAATTGAATTTAGTTAAGAATCGATTTGAATGTAATTATGTAGTATTTTAATCATTTTGTATTATGTTCTTAAAATAGTTTTTACTCATTTTTTTCTATGTTTTCTCATTTACTTTCTGTTTAACTTTGCAGATTATTCGGGGTCCATGTCAGGTCATTACGGTAAGGCAAAACTAAGATAACAAGTTGTAAAACCTTCTGTAATAAGTATTCAAATGGTGTTAAAATGAGTTAAGGGGGTAAATATATTTACAATGCTTATTAGTTTAATTATATGATAAATCAATATGTATTACCTGACCGTAATAGAGGTGTCTTCCAATAATTGTCTGCAAAACATAGTATTGAGGTAAAATTTTGAAAATAATAAGTAAGATTTAATTATAAAACTTAGAAAGAAACAGAGTGAGAGATGATGTTAGCTTTATGTTAAAGGATACGCCGTAGGTTTATAGGACTTTTAATGATATTATTATTGATGATTAATGGTTTATTGATATAACTTTCTGTTTACATTATCGATTTATTCGTTATCATAGAAATAAAATGTGTCAAGCTTCTTCGATTTGAATAAAATTATGCAATATTAATTTTTTTGTATTATATACTTGATGTAGTTTTTATATTTTACTTTTCATTGTTTTCTCATTTCAGAAAGCTCATACGATTACTGTGAGTCCAAATTTTAATTATTATTTTTATACTGAAGATAAACAAAATGAAAATTCATCATAAAAGCACTTTACTAGGAGGATCTCGAATATATAGATTTGATAAGATCTTAATATATACGGCATAAATTAAACATACTTCAGCCTTTTACAAGAGAACGCGGCATTTAAGTAGTCTCAAATAAAAAAATAAGTTATAGATGATGTAAAATGGATGAAGCTTTAAAAGTAAATAAGTGATATGGTGAAGAAGAACATCCTGAATGTCTGGCCGAATTTCAATGCTTTTCTCTTGCTTTCATTTCACGTTGTCAGAAATGAAAGCATATAGAGAGGGTTTACTGCGTCCATGAATCGTAATATAATTATAAATATTGAATTGTAGAATTGCTATCATTAACCATGACATTTTACAAAAAACATGTTTTTTTTTTTTTAAATATACAACGAAGTATAGTGATTTGATTTAATAATATATGTTACAAAGTTTTCATCATTTCAGACAAAACATCTGGTGATTGTAAAATCAAACATATCTTGAAAATTCACCGAATGATAATGGAAAGTTTCGAAAGTAAATATATATATATATATATATATATATATATATATATAATTGTAACCTGAAAGTGTACGTTTGTATTCAATATTTAATTGAATAGTATCTGTATATGAAATTAACATCATTGTAAATCACATTTCTTATACGTCAACTTATCACCCCTTTTTACATTTGCAGATGGGTCAGGCCCGATGCCCAGTTATTATGGTAAGGAAATATAAGATCATGAGTTACAAAATTATCTGCAATATCACCCAATTTATATTATAATGATTCCAAATTTATGAATAGTAATCAAATAATTTAAATTTCATTTATTATCTGACAGAAATAAATTAACCTCTCAGTAATTTTCTAAAGAAAAAACATGCATTATTTAGGTAAATATTTGAATAAAAATGAGTGTGATTAAATTATAAAATCTTGATAGAATAAAAGAGAGAGAGAGAGAGACAGACAGACACGACGGTAGCTTTTTCTCAAGGGAGACGACGTACGTTATTTCGAATTTTATTGATACAATTTTCTGTTTACATCATAGATTTGATCGAAATAATATAATTGAATTAAGTTGAGAATCCATTTGAATGTAATTATGCAGTTTTTAATCTTTTTGTATTATGTTCTTAAAGTATTACTTATTCATTTATTTTTCTATGTTTTCTCATTTACTTTCTGTTTAACTTTGCAGATTATTCCGGTTCCATGACAGGTTATTGGAAGGAAAATAAGATAACAATTGTAAAACCTTCTAAGATAGTATTCAAATGTTGTTAAAAATGAGTTAAGGGGGAAATTTTTATTACCTGACCGTAATAGAGATTCTTCCAATAATTGTCTGCAAAACATATAGTATTGAGGTAAAATTTTGAAAATAATAAGTAGGATTTAATTATAAAACTTAGAAAGAAACAGAGTGAAGATGACTTTATTTTAGATAGCTGTTTAGGTTTTAATTCTTCGATTTGAATGAAATTATGCAATACTTTTTTTATTTTTTTATTATATACTTGATGTAGTTTTTATATTTTATTTTTCATTTTTTCTCATTTCAGAAAGTTCATACGATTACTGTGAGTCTCAAATTTTAATTATTATTTTATACTGAAGATAAACAAAATGAAAATTCATCATATAAGTATTACTAGGAGAACCTCGACTATATTGATTTCCTAAAATTTTAATATATACGGTATAAATTTAACGATACTTTTACTGAAAAACGTTATACTGAAGTAATTTCAAATAAACAGATAAATTGTTGAAATTGAAAATGGATGAAACGTAGTGATGTGATAACACCAGCCTGTATATCTGACCGAGCTAAAATGCAATTCTCTTGCATTTCATATATATCTTACAATTACAATAAGAGATGTAAGAGTTAGTTTCTAAGGTTTTTATATATACGGTATAAACTAATCAATACTTCTGTCTTTTACTGAAAAACGTTACACGGAAGTAATCTCATATAATCAAATACATTCTTAAAATTTACTTTGGGATGAAACTTAGTGATGTGATAAACACCAGCTTGCATATTTGACCGTGCTTAAATCCAATTCTCTTGCATTCATTTCACGTTGTCAATAATGAAAGCATATAGTGAGAGTTTACTGTTTGCATGTTTCGTGCAATAATTTCAAAAGGTTGATATAGAGTTATTTACAATCCACAAAGACATTATACTGACTTTAGACAAAACATCGGAATTAAAAAAATTTTAAAATTCACCGAATGATATAGGAAAGATTTCGATAGCAATATATATATGTTTGATAGTGGTCGTTTCTATTCAATATTTAATTGAATAGTATTTGTACATAAAAAATTAACATAATTTTAAATCACATTTCTTATACGTCAACTTATCACCCCTATTTACATTTGCAGATGCGTCGGGTTCGATGTCAAGTTATTACGGTAAGGAAATATTAGATCACGAGTTGCAATATTATCTGCAATAAGTGATGAAATAAAGGTAGAAATAAATTCAAGCGGGATCATTAATTTCAATGCATATTATATAATCAAATACATTAATATTATGTATAATCTGACCGAATAAATAAACCTCTCAGTAATGTTCTAAATAAAAAAAACATGCATTATTTAAATATATAAATTTATAATAAGAATGAGTGTAATTAAATTATAAAATCTTGACAGGATAAGAGAGAGAGAGAGAGAGAGAGAGAGACGGCGGTAGCTTTTTCTCAAGGGAGACGACGTACGTTTCTTGGACTTATGTAGTTGTTATATATATATTCTTACTTTTAGCACTGCTTCAATTAAAATTAATTATGAAAATGGTCTATGACACCTTTGTTCCTGAACTTTAATCTACTCCTATTTGTTGATATTTTCTGAAAGACGTTATATTCACTATATAAAGAACTAAGTATCTTAATATTTATCATTATTTATTTCCAGGTCAAACGCCTTCAGTTTCTGGTAAGAAATTGCTAAAAGACATATTAAAACATCTTGATAAACAGGGATTCAGGAAAATCGATGAAAACACTATACATTTTGTTTATTTCTTTTTCAAGGTAAAGTCCCGCTACATTTCGGACCTCATGGTCTTTTACGGAGAAAACCAAGGTTTCCTAATGTTTCATTCCTTGGTTATCTTGGTAGAGGTTAAGTGGTCCAAGACGTAGCGGAGCAATTACAGGGACTTTACCTTGACATGTTTTATGTGTCGTTAGGGATATGTATGAAATTCGTAATTTGTACACTTTTAAGTATCTTATGCAGAGTTTGAATATTACAGTCAAATTTGTTCTAATGAATTGTAAAGAATTCTGTATTGAATCACTTAAGGAAATTAATATTCTAACTGAAATAATTTTAATAACAATTTAAACTCAGCTCCTATTGTGTTTTATGTTGTTGTTGTTTTTTCCTGAATTTCCAACAAAAAGTAAGAGAAAATTATGTATTCATATTGATCTATCTAACATAGATGATATTTGAACTGTTACCAAATAAATATATCTGTATAATGCTTTCTGGCTGAAGTTAATATCAAAATGAGCTAAATAAGTTCACAATATGTTAAACATCTTCTACCGGTAAGTGACATTAGCCGTTTATTCACTCACTATAATACGTCACGTCGTCATACATATTAAAGCCCCATGCGTTTCAGCTTAAATTTGCAAGATAAACTATTAATGATAATTAATATTTAACACGTCTCATCGGGGCAAATCCTCGTATAGGGTTTAATTAACTTCCGATGTTCAAGAAATAATTACTTAATAAAAATCCCCCGGGACTTTTAATTGTCCAGAAAAAGCATATATATGTTTATATAGTGAGAAAAGTGGGCGAAGCGTTTTCTTAAACATTCTTTGCAGTAAAATCACGAATGTTTACGTACATGTGGTGTTTCAGATGTTCGTGAACTTTTATCATAACTTGATCAAAATTTAATATACCGAAGTAGAAGAAATATGATGAAAACCCAAAAACTTCTAAAACACTCCTCGTATGTTAGTTTGTGTTTGAGGTTGTTGTCTAAACATAGAATTAGATAACCACAATTGCGATTTTTCGTATGGTATCAAGTTTCTAGGAGTCTTTCGGGGATAAATTCATATAGAAGCTGTTATGGTGTAGGTGTGTAGGTGCACTCGGATCTGTGAAGTCATTCAATAAATAATGAGAGTTGTCGGACTATGGGCTATTTCCAAAATTAAAAAAAGCCGTTGAGTGGAATTCGCTATAATGAGCTATAAACTGCCGTGAGCGGAGTCGTAAGAGAGCAACAAGGATGCTTAGCAACGGCTGTTCGATTGTTGCCAAAGAGATGGGAGTCTACCGTCACAGTCGCAGAAGATTAAATTGAAGGAATGTAAAGAAATATTGTCAGTTATTTTTTTTTTTTTTTTGAAAATTAGTCAACTCTCATTATTTATTGAAAATCCTCGCTTCTCAAATAATTATGAGTTATTGGGATTTCCAGCAAAATTATGTTACAAGAAAAATATTCATAGATGCCATTTTGCTATTTATTCTGATATTTTAATATATTTATTAATATTATCTGCAATACGCTTATTGCTACAAAATATGATTTTATTCAAGTTTCAAAATATATATTCTTAGATTTTATTGCGTAAAGTGTTTTAGTTTCGAAATCTTCTATTGGTAAATCATTGACTTAAAATTTGCAATATACATCGTCGTATAGATAAAGCAAATAACAAAGATTTATAAATGCTTCATCATCGTCGTATTTTTATTCTGAACTGGGAACAAACTCATTAAAATCTGTTACATTATAAATAATGCTTCTCATTTATATTACACTTTTAAAACTTTCAATGACGATATTAGACATCCTCCTCCTCCCCCCCCCCTCTCTCTCTCTCTCCGCATTCTCTTTTTTTGGTAACTAAATAAAAATTTATTATCATAATATTTTAAAGGAATAATTGGAATTTTATCCCATATTATTGTGATGTAGATCTTAATCAAAATGCAGCATTCTTGCTCTTTCACTGTATCGAAAACCTTTATTACATCCCACAATAAAAACACTTTAAGCCGATTCGAATTTCGCAACCGTATAAATTTGTATATTTCTTAATGACGCTATGACAGTGGCTAAAAATAGACTAAGTGTGTCGTCAGGCACCCTGGTTTAAGTAGACATTTTATTTTCTCAATTGTGTATCGTTTTTTATGACGTAAAGTCAAGAAAATATCATAAACAAACAAAATGGTCGCTGATATTTTTAAATGTCGACGTTGACGGACTATAATGGCATCGCTAAGGTATCATTGAGTAGTACGGATGTGATGCGGTGGCTTACTTTTAAACAAATTAACATCACAAGTTAAATATCTATAAATGTATAATATTTATTCTTATCTATGAACATATTTATTAAACACATATGCAATATGTTTTCTTGTAGTAATAACTTTTATCATTAACTACATATCTTTATATTTTGTTTCGCTTTATATTTCAGATTCAACCTCTACCAACGGTAAGCCATCAACATATTTTTATTCATTATTGTAAAATACAATATCGTTGTATTCCTTAACCAAAATAATATCTCAAGGCAAAGTTCTTTTACTGCTTTTTATTCTGATCTATTAACATATTTATTTATACGCGTTGTTGTTACCGTAATCTTTTAAATTATCAACTATATATATTTATTAATTTTATTTCTCTATATATTTTAGGACCATCGTCTCCTACCGGTAAGACATTGATTTAGACTTGCAATATACCTTTCATCGTACACGTAAAGCAAAATTATGTCTCAAGACATATATTTATAAATGCTTTCAAGTGTGAACTGTGAACATATTTTTAAGCTATTAATATTTTCTGCAATATACAGTTTTGATATGGAAATCGTTTAAATCATAAATAACATCTAAATTTGGTTCCATTTTATACTCTAGATTCAACATCTACTACCGGTAAACCATTAACCATTAATCATTTGAATCTTCTACCGGTAAGCTGTTGACATCAACGGTTTATTCACTACATTTGTAATTGCAATAAAAATCACTGTCAGACACCTTAACAAATTTAATAGATATTTTCAACGTTACGATTTCATTATTACAGTATATAATCAATTCATAAACGTAATACCTATTTTCTTCTAAATATTTTCTCTTTATATTTCAGTCTCATCAACTACCGGTAAGCCATTGACACAAGCCCCTTACTAAATGCAATATATACCACAAACATGTGCCTTAAGCAAAATGGAGCACAACGCATTTCTAGATTTATTGTCCAAATGTGTCTATTGTAGTTTTCATTTCTTAACCACAATACATTCTAAACCGCAAATATGTAAAGGATCGTGACAAATGATAACATGATAAAATGATTGACACTAGATTGAACCCTAGCCCCATATTTATTGCCATTTTGAAAAGAAAAAGGAAATTGCCATATCAATGTTCAGAATACAATTGTTACATGCAATCGCTCAATAAGTTATTCTATATCTTGTGTTACAATCCCAGCCAGGGAGATGGACGTGTTTTGCGTTAGGAATGGGAACGGGTGTTTGCAAAGTTTATCATTAAAGGAGGGGCGCCTGTAGTTCTGTTTATATTTCTCGCCAATATATTACTGTGAGTAAAATTTGGTAAAAGAACTTCATCTAAAATTGCATATTAAGAGAAATGTTAGGCATTCGTGCCAAAACAAGGAAGCCCTTTTACTAACGTTTGATAATAGATTATCCATTAGTATTTATTGTATACATAGTGTTTTGTATCCATAGTGTCATAACTTCGAAATTGTTACTTGTTTGCGAATTGATCTTTACGATCGAACATTTCACGCAACTTCTGTTTCCAATTCAGATTAAGTCATTTACTGTAAACACGGTACCTTAAAGTTGCATTTCGTGGATTTTCTTTTCTTTTTCCGAAAATTGAATGATGAAAATAAAACCAATGTGCATGTTTTGTTTATAATTCATAGCTTTATTGCATTAAGATCTTTCTAAAATGTTTTGATGTCTTCATGCTTTTAAACAACATGAAATGTAAACTATCTTAAAAACACAAACAAGACAAGTCTTTTATGGTTAAGTCCCTGTAATGGTTCCGCTACATTTCGGACCTCATGGCCTTTCACGGAGATAGCGAAGGTTTCCTAATGTTTCATTAGGGTACCTTGGTTATCTTGTAGAGGTAAGTGGTCCAAGACGTATCGGAACCATTACAGGGACATTACCTTAAAATGTTATTCGGCGACATGCTTAGTTACTAGCTGTATTATAAGATCGTATTAAATTCCGATTCTATTACACAGCAAACAGGCCGTATCTCTGATTTTACAAACAGTTTTCTTGTCCAGGTTCCACCGCCTCTTTTTCTGTATAATAAAGTACATAATTTATGACGAGTTGATTACGTCTTCTCTTTCATCTGGTGAGAATGAAGTGTGCAGTACTTTGCTTTATAATGGGGTATCTATTTTACGTGCATCTCCCCAGTTCCTCCCCTACCCTGTCAAAACGGTGTACCAGACATATTGGACAAATACCGCCTTACCAATACAAATCGGGTAAAGACCTCGAATTGATATACAAGCTTACGTTAGAGTTACAACCGCAGAGATTGGCTATTGTGGCACAATTTATCCCATAGTTTTGAAAGGTAAGAATTTTATATGATATAGATGGATATACAAGCTTACGTTATTTAATGAGCAGTACAAATTGGAGTCAAATATTCTATTACATAAAGGAAAAATATATTATTTTAAGTACATCCTAGTGCTAATAAGTGCATATTTGATGATTATAAGAGATTAAACTAAACATCAATGCTGCTGAAAAATGATTCAGATATAAATGCCTTTTTTACGCTTAAAGTGAGTTGAAGCAATACTTTTAGTACTCTGGTTATATATTCCAAGCACAATTCGTGTAAGAACAGCATGTAATTCTGCGCCCCCCCCCCCCCCCCCTTAACAAAAATATATAATAATTTGATTTAATGATTAATGATACAGATGACGTGACGGACGAAGAAGTTCAGATGATGGAAAATGGCCAAGAACTGAGCAGGGTGGTCGGTATTTACTCATACGACGATTACCATATGTCTGCCACGGAATGGTCCATCTCCATCAGAATGTGCGGGAACATGTATCAGGCATTCTTACCACCATCTCCGGTCCCGTTTTCTGCCTACTGCTTGGGTAACGGTCTCATTGAATTCCTTGTTTGTGATTGCTACCTTTGGTTTAACGTTTAACTGGCTGTAGTCCAGTCTGGGACTTTGTCTACATGAGATATATTGTGCTGTTCCACTGCATCATTTTGTCATGATATTATAACCAGCAACATTTCTTTCTATCACTGGGACTATCATCACTGAAAGTACCCTGCTATGTCTAGAAGCCAAGCACAAGTGAGGAGGTCAAGATACCACTTAAGCAATTTTGATATATCGTGGCGGGGGAATGACCGAACACCAAGGTCGACCGGTCTCAGATGCTGAGTGATTAGAGCATCCGCCCCGGAATCTGGAGGTCGTGGGTTCGATCCCTGGCCGCGACATACCAAAGGCGTAAAATATGGTACTGATAACGCTCCCTTGCTTGGCGTTCAGCATATAAGGGTAGTTCAAGGGTGTTGTGATAATGTAACTGGGTGTGGTATCATGCCACATGTCTATGACGTGATACTGCAGTGTGGCAGCACTATATCTGCCTCAAATAGACATCGTTTCCAAATGGTTGAAATACTGTCGGTGGGACGCAAAACCCAAATAAATAAAGAGACAAACACCCGCGGCTGAAGCTCTAACCACTCGGCCACAAGTTTCTCATATGCAATATATATTGCTGAAATGCAATTTTGGAAATAAAGAAAACAAACTTTCCAGATATGATGTGTTAGTACATTCAAATGTGACTTCAGTTGTCAAGCATCTTATTGATCATTACTCACACGGTGATGTCCATTACTCACACAGTGATGTTCATTACTCACACAGTGATGTCCGGTACTCATATTGTGATTTTCGTTTATTACGCGCTTAATGTGCGTGGTGCGTGTTTCATAAAATGGCAATGGTGCCGTCCTCGGATAACTTAAAGACACTACGTCACATTTTTGTTGAAGATACTTACATAACCTTTTTATTCCAGAAAAAGAGAACGACGATTTTTCTTGGGCGTTCGACGATGCACTATACGATCAAGCATTTTTAAGCCAAACCATCGAATTTATGAACGATGGTACTAGCTATATCCCAAAGGTCTGGTACGAGTGTATCCCAGTGGTTTATAACGAGGGCTTCTTCGAGGCACTACCGCCAAACACTACCTTTCATTTAGTTGCATGGTATGTATCATGACATGTTCAGCATGTTAGGCAATTTTAGAGTGAGCAAAGGGTATATTCGATCCAACATATGTTACTAGGAGTATGAATAAA
>CM037793.1:15049707-15099707 GCA_021229015.1 Solen grandis
CAAAATCACGGCCCTTGGATCAAAATTTGCCTGGCCCGATGTTTATTTGTTTTTTTATAGACTTATATAGGAAGCTACGACTTTCAATTTTGCTCAATGGGTTTTGCTCGCCAATTTTGACAATTAACTTGACCTTAATTTTCTATTAAATGAATTTCACTGTTCAACAACAATAACCGTTTGGGAACAACTTTTTGTATACATACGAGTAATTGATCCCCGCATGGAAATGCGTTTGTTCATCCCTGTAATGTATGAAAAAAGAGGTCAAATTAAATGTCAAATTTACGAGCAATACAGTTTTGTGTGTCGAATTAAACTTTGACCCTGGATATTTGATCATCATCGAGTTTCCTACTTCGTATCTTTTAAGCTACGACCGCCGATACACTTTTGTGTAAGACTTTGATCTTGGATGACAATGACCAAAGCCCAGTGTGTGCTTTTTCCCATTATTGTCACGACTTTCAAACTTAGTCTACATATGGGTACTGTTTGGTGTGTGGATTGATGTGATTGTGTTGTAGGATGGTCCTTGCTGGTATCCCGGTACTTGATTTTCTAAGTAAAGGTGTAAAAAAATAGTATGCAAGTCTAAAACAGATATTTTCTGATATAAACTATTATTTTTAAAGAAAATTGTTTGTCGATACTTAAGACATAAACTGATAACTCTTTTTAAAAAGTTTTGAATAATTGTGGTCGCATGATGTAGGCACCACATTACGGGAAACCTAATCCTATATACATCAAAATGAACATCGCGGTATCACTGATGACGCGGTACCAGCAATGATTATCATATATATTCAGTGCAACTATTCTGTGATACTTGTAACTTATATAGGCAATTAGAGCAATATTTCTCAGGTCAGCGTAATCTGGGCCCTCTGGAATCCCCTCTGAATTAGCCAGCCTTTGGGTCATGTTTCTTGCTTCTTTACTCTATTTAGATAACATCTTTGTAATACGGAAATTCCCAACTCTTAATCCCGGACGCATCTTGTCGTTCAAAATATCAAAGTTAATTGAAACCCTGTAATTCAGATGACCCGAGCTTGGTACAATACTTGTTCATTTTTGTGTAACATTATGGTGTTAGAACAGAACAGAACATTTTTTATTTAGATTTATACATAGTACATCATCTTCAATTCAATTTCATTACTAGAGTTTTCGTCAATACAAAATCACGTAACAAAATTAAGAAGTGAAGTGGGGGATGAACACTCTAATTAATCATTAGGTTATTTTTCCTTTTGCTAAAAGCTTCCTTAATAAATTTACATAAATTTAACTAAGTATTTTTATCAGTTGATTTCAGAAGTTCCAAAAATTTAAACACTGATGGTCTTCGATAGTATTTTTTTTTACATATTTTTCCTATATTCGAGAAAACATCTACATATACAAATAAAATGATATTCATCTTCAATGTCACCAGAGTCAAAAATAAGACAAATTCGTTCGTTACGAGTTAATCTAGTTTGAGCAAATCTACCTGTCTGAATTCTCAGGGTAAGCGAGGATAACCTAATTCTGGAAAATAAACATCTGTACGAGTATGGCAATATATCTACATACGACTTATATTCAAATTGTTTTTAAACAAATTGTAATTAAGTAAAACTGAGCTTCCTTCAATAGAAACATGCCACTGTTGTATAAAAGTGCCAATTACTCTTTGTTTAAAAATGTTCTGAAACGTTTTAATATCTAACTCTTGCACACTATTAAAAACATAACCAAATCCATAAGTTTCTAAAAGGTGTTCAACACTTTCAACCCAATTCTTGTATCCGTTATCACAACCCTTCTCACCCTGCTGATATAGTGCCTTGATTCAAATATTATCACTGTTGGCTACTTTCCACCAATATATTATTATACGTGAATATCTATTTATATACAGTAGATATCTTCCCATCTCACCATATACACCATTTGATTAGTATTTAATCTTACACCCAACATTCTTTTTAAAAATTTCAAATGTATTCTCTCAATTTTATGTAACCTACTAAATCCATAAATTTCAAAACTATATGACAAAATAGATCCTACAAAAGAATCAAACAATTGACACAAAATTTTAGGCTTTATCTGTACCTGCCTACTGTTATATAATAAGACATTTAACGCTTTTAAAGCTTTTCAAACAATATATTCCTGATTTTTAGAAAGGACCCCGTATAATTGAAGGCGGTTCCTAAATAGTTAAAATCATCTACTACGTCTCCCTAGACGCCATTGTAATTCCAAATTTCTTCCTCACGTACTGGACCTCTGTTTCTAAATACCATTGTCTTTGTCTTATCAGCATTAACTTCTAGGCCCCAATTATTACAGTATGTGAATAAAAGATCTAAACTATGCTGAAGATCATCTACAGTCTTACCAATAATACACATATCATCGGCAAATAAAAGAAGAATAAACGTTATATATCATCAAACTGTAAACCAGAAGTTCTACTGTCTTGTAAATACAGCTCTAGGACTTCCATAACCATTGACACTTAGATCGGTGACATCTGCTCACCCTGGCGTAACGCAATATTCGGAATAACTGTTACAGTGTTTTACACTATACATATTTCTACAAACTCCACACAGTGATCTCCCTTGCAAGCAAATATATCAACAACTGTAAGGGAGGTAACTACTGCGTGGAGTTTGATATTTTTAATCACTCGAAGTAACTTCCCCTGAATACCTGATTTGTAAAGTTTTTACCAGAGCGCATTTCTGTTAATACTATCAAAACAACGTTTTAAATCTACAAAACAAATCTATAATCTTTTTTTCTCAGTGAGATACTTCTGAATGGTAGATGTTACCGGGTTACATAAATAAGGAGTCCGGTTGCAGGTTCTTGAATGTATTTGTTTTAAAATAAAAACAAAACCTGTTGAAGAAAAAGAAAAGAATATGATCACAATATACAATGCTATTCACTGAAAACAATTTCAACAAATTCCAATCGACAGTCTAATTTCAAACAAATACAATCTAGAAAAACCAAATAACTCACCGGGCGGTGGCAAACAATAAAGGCGGTTAAAAAAGATTCAATATATAAATCCTCCTAAGACAATGTTAACTTTACTGTCCGAGGACAAAACCCAGAATGAGAAAATGAGTAGAGCAGAGAAAGTAAGAAAGAAACGATACACATGACTGACTTACCCATCATACACTCGATCAGCACTCACAAAATGACACATCATGATGCACACTTTTCCTAAACAAACCACTCACTACTGACATGTACTAAATACACAAAACATGACAAGTGACATGCACGACATAAACAACAGTGCACAATATCACATGAAACATGAATTTCTGTTAATGACATCAAATAGTACCTGGGTAACATAGATAACAATATAAACATAGCATTTACTGTTGAACTACCCCTTTTAAAGCCAAACTGGGTATCGGAAATTTTACTATTATTTACACTAAACTTTTCTAACCTATTGTTTAGAATAGCTGTAAAAAGATTTGACATACAACTTACCAACGTAATGCCTCTATAGTTACTGGCACAGTTAACACCTTTTTTATGTATAGGAACCAATTCACCTTCCATCCACTGATCAGGAAAGAATTCTAAGACTAAAGTTGCATTAAATATATCATACAAATGTAAAATCAATATATCAACATTTTCTTTAAAATATTAATTCAGTAAACAATCTCGCCCAGGTGATTCACCACTGTTCATTTTCTTAACAGCATGTATTACCTCTTCGCTGCTAATTGGTACATCAAGTTCATCAAAAGTACAATTATCATCATCATCAACATCATCATCATCATCAAAATTATGATTATCACAAAACGATTCTGCTTCATCGTTTTCACATTGATAAATATCATCACTAAATGTAGAAAATAATCATAAAACTGATCTAGTGATGAAGACTCATCACATTTTACTGTTTTACTTTTAAAATATTTCCAAAACTCTTTTGGCCGAGACTTTTTTAAACTTTCTAGTTGACTCATTTTTTTAATTCAAATGTCCTTTTCTTCTAACGACAAATATCTTTATACTTTTTCTTGCGTAAACAAAATGTTTCTCTATTTTTAACAGACTTGTGACAATAAAAGATTCGCAAGGCTTCGAAATAAACATTTTTATAATCAAGACATTCCTGATCAAACCATTTTGATCTATCAATACTTGAGGCATCATCAAAAGGACATTTCCTATTTTTAGCTCACCTGAGCATAGCTCAGGGTGAGCTTTTGGGATACTTGATTGTCCGTCGTCCGTCGTCAGTCGTCCGTCGTGCGTCGTCCGTCGTCCGTCAACAATTTTGATGTTTACACACCAGAGGCCACAATTTTGATCCAATCTTCCTCAAACTTGGTCAGAATGTTTGTCTTGATGATATCTTGAACCCTTTCGAAAATGGGTCAGGTTGGATCAAAAAGTAGGTCAGTAGGTCAAATCTTAGAAAAATCTTGTTTACACACTAGAGGCTACAATTTTAATCCAATCTTCCTCAAACTTGGTCAGAATGTTTGTCTTGATGATATCTGAACCTTGAAAATGGGCGGGGACAAAAGTAGGTCATGGTCAAATCTTGAAAATCTTGTTTACACACTAAAGGCCACATTCAGGAGTTATGTCCCTTTTAATGTTTAAATTTGTGTGTTAAAGCCATACTATCTCTCAGTCAAGTATGACTTCAAATTTTAACCACAGGCACTGTTTTGTTCATTGAATTGAAATGATGTCATAGATTATGTATTCTGACAGTACAACTATGCTATAATTTAGTAACTTGTACAGGCAATGAAGGCAATTTTTTCAGGTGAGCGTCTTTAGGGCCATCTTGGCCCTCTTGTTAATGGTTTTAGCTAACAAAGGATCTGCCACATCTCTTATAGTGTGAGTAAATTTATCAACTAAATTACCAATAGATGAGCGATCACTCAAATCATTATCACTTATCAAATTATTAAAAACAGACAATTTAGCTATAATGCCAGCATGAAATACCTTTTTATTTTCATCGACCCATTTATATCTAACCCCATTCTGTAAACATGTAGTCTGTTGTAATACATTGCACGGGAAAGAATAACATAACGGTGTGTGGTCACTCCACACATTTACACTTTCTATAGTAAAATCAATAATATTTGGGAAACAGTGTTCCTCTGCAAGCAAATAATTGATCACGGAAGCCCCGTGCTGCGAAATAAATGTGAATGGACTTAAATTGTCATTACCTAACCTGTCATTTACAATACGAACACTCGTGGACTTGCACAAATCTACGAGTTTAGCGCCGTGTGAGATACACACCCGGTCGAGAGAGGCCCTAACAAGTGGCTGGTAGGGAAAATAATCCGGATCATCAATATAATCAGTATTTTTGTCATAGGCAATGCAATCTGATTTACAGCCAACACGTGCATTAAAATCACCATTAATAAAAACACTACCGATTTTTTTTATAATAAATGATATCATTTTCAATGAGATCAAACAAATCAACATTAACAACATTATAGGCAGGTGAATTCTCACCCCATATATATACACCACATAAATATAAGTCATTATCGAAGTGGAAGAAATCTTTATCAAGTTTAATCCATATGATTGTATCATGATGATTGTTTACAATTGAAATACCATCCTTCAAAGGTTTCTCTGTAAAAAAGAACAATACCGCCATTAGATCGTTTGGCTTTACGGTGCTGAAACTTCCGATAAAGGTTATTAGTTACAAAACCAGACAAATTAAAATCACTACTAGAATTAGCCCAACTTTCGTATAGAAAAGAAATAGCATTTTTGGTCAATGTATTTACAAACGCTTATCTCTAGTAAGACCGTGAACGTTCCAAGACATAACACGCAATCCATCCCCTTCGTACCCCTAGATTCGCATTGGTTTGCCGTCGATGTAAAGGGTGTCATAGGCGATCCAGGCCCTCTTGTTCTGCTGTCTTGGCTCTCTCAACTTGGGATACAGCTTCTTCCTTTTTTTCAATGACCTCAGGTGGAAACTGTTCATGTACCTTGAAGTGAGCACCCTCAAGCGACTTTTACTGCCCCCGCACAAACTCACGATCCTTGAAGTGAGTACCCTCAAGCGACTTCCACTGCCTCCGCACAAACTCACGATCCTTGAAGTGAGTACCCTCAAGCGACTTCCACTGCCTCCTCACAAACTCACGATCCTTGAAGTGAGTACCCTCAAGCGACTTCCACTGCCTCCGCACAAACTCACGATCCTTGAAGTGAGTACCCTCAAGCGACTTCCACTGCCTCCGCACAAACTCACGATCCTTGAAGTGAGTACCCTCAAGCGACTGCCACTGCCTCCGCACAAACTCACGATCCTTGAAGTGAGTACCCTCAAGCGACTTCCACTGCCCCCGCACAAACTCACGATCCTTGAAGTGAGTACCCTCAAGCGACTTCCACTGCCTCCGCACAAACTTACGATCCTTGAAGTGAGTACCCTCAAGCGACTTCCACTGCCTCCGCACAAACTCACGATCCTTGAAGTGAGCACCCTCAAGCGACTTCCACTGCCCCCGCACAAACTCACGATCCTTGAAATGTGTACCCTCAAGCGACTTCCACTGCCCCCGCACAAACTCACGATCCTTGAAGTGAGCACCCTCAAGCGACTTCCACTGCCTCCGCACAAACTCACGATCCTTGAAGTGAGTACCCTCAAGCGACTTCCACTGCCCCCGCACAAACTCACGATCCTTGAAGTGAGTACCCTCAAGCGACTTCCACTGCCCCCGCACAAACTCACGATCCTTGAAGTGAGTACCCTCAAGCGACTTCCACTGCCCCCGCACAAACTCACGATCCTTGAAGTGAGCACCCTCAAGCGACTTCCACTGCCTCCGCACAAACTCACGATCCTTGAAGTGAGTACCCTCAAGCGACTTCCACTGCCCCCGCACAAACTCACGATCCTTGAAGTGAGTACCCTCAAGCGACTTCCACTGCCTCCGCACAAACTCACGATCCTTGAAGTGAGCACCCTCAAGCGACTTCCACTGCCCCCGCACAAACTCACGATCCTTGAAGTGAGCACCCTCAAGCGACTTCCACTGCCTCCGCACAAACTCACGATCCTTGAAGTGAGTACCCTCAAGCGACTTCCACTGCCTCAGCACAAACTCACGATCCTTGAAGTGAGTACCCTCAAGCGACTTCCACTGCCTCCGCACAAACTCACGATCCTTGAAGTGAGTACCCTCAAGCGACTTCCACTGCCTCAGCACAAACTCACGATCCTTGAAGTGAGTACCCTCAAGCGACTTCCACTGCCCCCGCACAAACTCACGATCCTTGAAGTGAGTACCCTCAAGCGACTTCCACTGCCTCAGCACAAACTCACGATCCTTGAAGTCGCAACGATTGTACGGCACCTTCCCTCCACCTTCGGACCGATGCGATGAACTCTGTCAAAGACTATCTCATCTGCTATCTCTTTCGCTCTTTCATTTTCTCGTGTAAAAATAATTTTACTCACAGTTTTCATGCACACCCTGTCGGGCCTCCGGTATGTTTACAAACAATGAATTGTTGCGTATGGATTGTGATTTTAGATACACCACTACCTCTCTCAAACTCTCCTTCTCTCTATCCAACACTTTATCGTTTACTTGACCAAGTGTATAATCAGTACTTTCAATCATCTCTTCAACTCTGTTGACCATTTCATTTAATGTCTTATTACTATCTTGTACAAAATTCCAAAGTTTCTTCATTTCACGATCAAAAGCATCAACTTTTTTTCTAGATTTTCTAACGACTTCTACATCTGACTTTATAATTAGACAGTTAGGGTGAGAAATTCAGTAAGTAATATAACATATTATGGATGAACGCTTTGACATTTTGGTGGAGAATCTCGGGACGGTAGAATATGTTGCTTATGAAATAGTAGCCAAGTTGAAATTAGAAAATACTTTCTGTTAACATGTGTGCAAACTTTTGAAATAGTTTTACTTGGGAGGGGAGGGACACTGCCAAAACTAATTTAATTTTTGGCCAGATAAGTTGATATTATTAATGCACAATTACGCTGAAAAGATTGCGATATTTCTTCTTTAATAAGAAGATTGATTCGTTTATTCCTCCAACTTTCAAGGGTATAGATATATACAAACAATATAGTGCTATACGATTATATGCACATACACAATTTAATACAAGTACACACGTACACCTATGCATCATTCGTGTCTCTAAATTTCTGCATTACCGCTTGCTATATATATATATATATATATGTCAGTGAACCAAGATCGGTGTTAGTTCATTATCTCATCCATGTTAAGCAGTCTTCAAATACATTCCACAAAGCATAACCTGATACTGATTTGATCATGGATATTATATTCACTTGTATATTACATTATCAATATACAACAGGGTATTGTTCTCAATTTACACTTATATATAGCAACATGGCATCTTCATTGTAAGGGCACAACAGCTGTTTTCGCGTGCGTCATATTTGTTCATTTAACCAAACAATATTCATTGTTAATCAATGTTTCGCGCATAAATAAAACGTTCATTGACTTCCATGCTGACGCCATATATAAAAACATTTTACTTTTGTCTATTTCTAGCTAATTACCGGAGGCTATCTGCCCCAGATGTAGTCAACACCGATAAGAATATAAGAATATAGAATCACGAGTTTTGTCATTTGTGAACGAGAACGAATCGACAACAAGTCGTTGAAATTATAGAAAGCGAATATCATTTTCTACTTGTATGTCCAAATATAATTTAAAAAAAATATCAAAACCATACATATGTCGTTGGCCAACAATTCAAAAGTTCAATTCTCTTTTATCCAATACCCGGGCCAAACATTTACTCAACATATAAAAATATGTATATTTTGCATTCAACGCAGTTTGTCAGATCAAGAATTATAACGTCACAACACTCGTATTTTAAAATGAGCATTATATAATAATGATAATAATAAACGGATATATATGTTTTTAATGACAATTCCACCCACTATAAAAGGCAACGAACATGTAATTTGAATAATTAGTGAAATTCTTCAAAATTTAATTAAAACTCCACTCAAACGTCACGCTCCTCTCTCAAACTGCCATCTCAAACGTCACGCTCCACTCTCGAACTGCCATCTTAAACGTCACGCTCCTCTCTCTTTATCTGCCATCTCAAACGTCACGCTTCACTCTCGAGCTGCCACCTTAAACGTCACGCTCCACTCTCGAGCTGCCATTTTAAACGTCACGCTTCACTCTTAAGCTGCCACCTTAAACGTCACGCTCCACTCTCGAGCTGCCATCTTAAACGTCACGCTCCACTCTCGAGCTGCCATCTCAAACGTCACGCTCCACTCTCGAGCTGCCACCTTAAACGTCACGCTCCACTCTCGAGCTGCCATCTTAAACGTCACGCTCCACTCTCGAGCTGCCATCTTAAACGTCACGCTCCACTCTCGAGCTGCCATCTCAAACGTCACGCTTCACTCTCGAGCTGCCACCTTAAACGTCACGCTCCACTCTCGAGCTGCCATCTCAAACGTCACGCTTCACTCTCAAGCTGCCACCTTAAATATCACGTGCACTTTCAGTAGCCGCTAATGTCGTTTGTGTGAGCGTGTGACTGGCTACGTTTGTGTTGGACTCCAATATATGATTAATATTATAATTACGGATAAATTAACTGAGTGAGACAGAATACAAAAATGAATTAAAATGAAATGAACTAGTATCTTAAAACTCTGTTCATATCCACTCTCCTACACAGGATAATATAACATCAAAGCTTTATTAAAATAAACAACAGATGTACTTATTTAATCAAAGTCAACTTATTCTAACAATTCACAAATCCTAGAATAAAACTTAATATTTCTTTATAATAAACCAGTAACCCCAATGTTTGTCTTCTATTTAGTAAATAAAGCAATTAAATATATATAAAGATAGAAAGAAAGAATGAAGATAAAGAAAAGAGCCTAAAACTATAACACCTTACAATTTCTAAAAATTTGGAGTCCCTGAATAAAAGGAATCTGGGGTTTATATACCCTAGCAGACTTCGACAGTTCCACAGCTGTGGAACTGGCCCACAGAAAAATCTGTAGAATCCCACACTTAAACCTGTGGGTTCCACAGTAAAACTTGTGGAACTATTCCACCAAAATTGTGGAGCTTTCCCATAAAAACTGCGGGAGGATATATTAACTATTTAAACAATTGTTTCATTGCTTAAAGTAATCACACAAAAATATATACTAGAAGTCGTTTGTTAAGATACAAACGAAGCGGCTTTCCGTTTGCTTATTTCAAAGGTATTGAATATTTAAGTGAATACAAAGAAATGGAATAATGATTCTTAATAATGGAAGATTTAATACATAAATCATCATTATTATAAATAAATACTTATGTTCAAAAATAAACTATTATTTCTCATATTATCTTCTCAAGAAGAAATATGGATCTTATTTGATGACGCAACCGTTTACTATCATGCAGAAAGAAGACAACAGGAAAATTTCAAGATAAGACTATACTCAAGGATTTTTTTCTTACATTATTCTATCGATTTTAAAAGTTTTTTTTATTATTTTTATTTCTTATCCATTTCTTCGTAAGAATGTGACTTAACAAATATTCATTGCACTTTGTTACACTTAACTTAAAAAAAGAAATTAAACCCTTTCAACTTTATATTGATTGAGTTTTACATTGCAAAATTAGATGGAAACAAAGGCAGAGGTGTGAGCAAAATCGTGATAATAATTTATTTCTATGTAATTAACGTTATAACGTCTTGAAACTTTCAACAATTCATTTGCTTTGTATATGGCTTATTTTTACAGATTTAGAAAAAGAAACAATTAAACCTTTAGAAAACATAAAAAATCGATAGGTAGATATACATGTATTAGTCATTTTTTTCTCAGGTTTATAGAAAGCCGTGATAGCAAATGCAATACGTTATCCGTATAGGCTTTCTGGCTCTAGTATAATTAAACTAATTCATCCTAAAATGCAACTCATTTCCTCAAAAACGTATCACAATTCACTATTCAACACGGGCACTCTTTCCTGCGAAAGAACAACCAGATCTTTCTCATCCAACACAATGACCGCTTTCATTTCTTTCTTTAAATTGATAGATATTCATGAATTGGTCCTTATACGAAAAACATGAATATGTTATATATATGTTGATGACGTAATCACTTGACATTTTCTGGACTTTTAGCACCATTAAAGGTATAGAAGTATTACTTATATCCAATCTTATGATCTTTTAATTTATTTTGCTTACAAATCAATGTTGTCATAAGCAAGTGACACACACTTAAATGCCTTAAGGTATGCTTAAGATTGGCATCAACACTCATGACGCTGGAGCGCGAATACAAATTAAAAGGAATGATTTTTATATTTTAACGACGTCAAAATCACGTGACTAAAGAAAAATATCTTTTTTGCAAGGACATGTTCAGCTAACGTTCTATTAATCCAGAAAAAAAATATCTTCGAGAATGCGAACAGATTTGTTTTCACATTTTCCCTTTAATTGAAATTTTCAAGACCTTAGGAACGTACTCAGTTTTGACATTTTTGAAAAGTTTAAGTTCATTGGTCTAATTGGCGATTTTATATGATTTTTTCCAACAATTCTTGCTTTAGTATGCATGACGTCATAACCACGTGACAAAACAATCATTTCTTGCAGTATGCATCACTTCAATTTTAAGTCTATCAATTCTGAAGATTTAATTAAGATTGACTCAAAATTCATGATGCCAGAGCGAGAGAAATCTTTAAAAAATTTTTTTTTTTGTCTTTTTAATGACGTCATAACTACGTGACGTAAGAGAAAATCGTTCAGAAAATAGAATGTAAACTTATATGCCGATATGCTGTTCAATTTTCATGCTTCTGACGTATCAGGGGGCTTTGTAACATTAAAAAGTTATTTTAAGACCAAAGTTCGAAACTCGGTATCGCCATGAAATCTAAATCATTTCGAATTTGGTAATTTGAATGCCAAGGTGCACATCTACATCCTAAAATACATATTCTGTGAAATTATCAAGATAATCGGACTCAATCATTAGGGTTCGGGAGGTCCCTGATAGAATTCAAAACTTGGCGTATTTCCCCCGCTACTTATACCTCAATCATAATTTGATTTGTTTTCTGAAGATGCTGTCAACTATAGTGTTTAGAAATGCACTGAAGTGAGATTTTGTTTCTTTGTGAAAACCTGGAATCATGTCGGTGTACAAGCAAGATCGTTGCGCCAGTGTACCACGTGACCAAATGGTAGGACCAAGTGTCTTTAAGCTTGCTTCGAGAGTAAAAAAAAAAAAAAACCTTAGTAAAAGCATTATCGATTCGAAACATTATAGCGATACCCAGCTGCTGCCTACAAACGTCATCAATCTGACGAGTGGGTCCATGCTCTATTCGGCATTATAGATTAAAGGTGCCAGAGTAATATCAAACTAGGATAGATTGATACTTAAACGTGTGCTTATCCGAGCTAGGTACATCCATTGAGTAACGTGATACCCCGCATTTTCAGGAATATCAAATGACTGAACCCTTGAACACATGAGCTTAGCTCAAATTACGATCTTATACCTGTTTACATTCAAACATCCATAGAAAAAGACAATATTTTTCACAACTTTGAGTTTAACTCTGGTATAATCTAGGTAACCAGGTTTTTTGTTTTGCCTGGACATATGTTTGATACTTTGCCGAAATTAAGCACATGTATGCAAGATTAGGTGGGGGGGGGCGAAAATGACTATTCAAGACTGGTTTACAATTCAGTTAATCCCTCAATTATTGTCACACACGTAGACAAAGAGCCAGTCAAATCAAGCCAATTCCAAGATGGCGGCGTCATATGGTCGGTTTACTTCTTTTTCATTTTTGTACTTTCATTGGGGCCTCCTAAAGAAAAGGGTATTTCAGGTACACAGAACTTTAAGATAAACTCAACAATAACTAGAAGACTGCTTCACGGTTACAAACCTAGCACCCCAACCTGAGGGACTCGATTGTAATATGGACAGATAACTAATGGGTAACTGAGGCACCCCGGGCGGGAGGACACTGGATTCATTTATATTGCGAGAAAACTAGTCTTTTATTATAAACACTTTTTGTAGTTTTTTGATGATGCTGACGTGGGAACAATTACATTCGCTATGTCAGATCAAAATGATACCAGTACATTTAGGAAAATGAGTTATGAATGCTATATTATTGTAAGATACGTATGTAATTTAAGATAACCTTGCAGATATAAACTAAGCTTACATGCATAGTTAATAAAAAACCAAGAACTTATCAGTAATTGCTGTTAAAGCTTGACAAATGGGAAATCAATTGATGTCGGTGGTACACGGGAGAACCAGCTGTTCAACGATTAATCCGCGCGAATATCTAAACTAATATAGAAAAAAATGTTTGGTATTAAATTCCGGTATAACAGGAAAACTTTTAAGATTACAATTATCAGATATTCTTATTTCAAGTTTTAAAAATGTTATTTCAACAAAACAAACATATAAAGTAAAGGTTTCAAAGATATCTACAATATTTCATTTTTCTTACGAAACAAACAAATGGCTCCTGTTAAAACACCTTAGTCTAAGATGATGTCGATTGGATAGTGTAAGACTTTGTAATTGGCTAAAATATTTATAATTAAATAGTAGTATACGATCATGCTGCCAAACCAGTTTCTTTGGGTCAGTTTCATATCAGACTCGAATTCCACCAACAATACTTAGCGCTAAGTAACACTAAAAACCTTAAACTCGGTAGATACACATTTTATAAAATATTCAAGTACATGACTAAGGTGAAATAAATTATTACCTTAATAATCAACAGATATTGTTAAGAAATGAAATATTTGGGTATCTTATTAGAGAAAAAAGACTAACAAAATTCGCCCTTAAGTATTTACGTTTTACTTAGCTCTAAGAAATGCTGGTGGAATTCGACCCAGACCACTAAGAGCACAGGTAATTATAGCGGACTGAGACTGGACACACATTCACAATAAGACTTGACTATTTGAGTTTACCGTCGCTTTGACAGCATTTCAGTCATATAGCGACGTCCAGCTAATCACAGGTGGAGGAAGAGCCCGAATGTTTAGTTTAAACATATTTTATTGTCAAAATGTTTACAAGTACACACATATCATCAACATGGTTATAAATATACAAATGACAAATGGGTCTAGCCACAAGTTCTCTCAACTTAGGTTAAGGCAATTCCCAAATATCATGAATATATTTGCAAAGAGGCTGGTCATAATTAATGTCAAATAAATATGTCATGAAAAATATGAAAATTTCTGCATTAAATCAAAATGACAATATAATAAGTATATAATTGAGCTATACATTATTTTATGTTTATATGTGCTATAAAGTGAGAGGCTAATTTTATAAAAGGAAAAGAGAGAGAAATAATAAACAAATACATCAGAAACAATAGACATATCTTGGTAACCGGGATAAGCGTTGGTTATTTAGGTTTTTAATAATAAAACTGTAATAACATTTACGAATGATCAAGTAGAAAAACGTTTTGTTTCCTCTATAAAGGAATGTACACATAAGAAAATAAACTTATTATCTTCTAAAGTTAAAGATTCAATACCATAAAGTAGTTTTGAAACACTAAGTGGATGAAATCGTCGTGTTTTTCGAAAGAAAGTGATTCTACTATTTTCATATAATTTGCATCTGAAAAAGTAATGGTCTGTAGTTTCATTTTCATCACCACACAAACACATAGGGTCATCTGTTATATGATTTTGAAATAAGTCATGTTTAAGTTCACTACAATTGTTTCTCAATCTTGTATGGATAACCGAAAGTCTACGTTTGCCAACAGTATAATATTTGAGAACCTGATGTGCTGGAAACATTTTATTTATATTTTTTTAAAGGTCAATAAGGATTGTGTCTCTTTTAATGATTGTGGTATACTATTCCACAATGTAATTAAAGAAGGTATTACAGAATTTGCAAATATTGCAGTGCGAATCGGGATAGAGCTTATGTTTTGAGGGTTCCTTAAATGATACACTGTTCGATTTTCAACGGAGACAGGTAAAATGCCATTAAAGTAGTTAGGAATTTTTATCTTAAATGCTAAAATTAATTTCTGATACTTCCTCCTATCTGATAAAGACAACCAACCTATTTCTTAATAGAGATTAGACAAACTTATTGATCGTGTGGTTCCAGTTACTATTCTCGCAGCTTCATTTTGAATTGTTTCAATGCTTTCCTTTTCATAATCGGTACAATTATCCCAAACAACGGAGGCATATTCAATAACTGGGCGAAAAAATGAGATATAAATTTGTTTAAGGGAATCTGTTTATTTGAAATTTCAGTTTTCTCATCATACCAAGAATTTTGGACGCTGATTGTATTTCATTTTGTATGTGCGTGTGCCATTTACCGTTTGAGCTAATGGTGAGTCCTAAATGTTTATGGTTATCAACAAAAGTAATAGGAGTATTATCAAAATAAAGTTTTGGTTGACGACTTGTACTATTATTAAATAACATGGCAACCGTTTTGAGGGTTGAAACTAACCAGCCATTGTTTGGACCAAACAGACAGCATATGCAAATCATGATTTAAAATACATTCGAGGTCTGATATTTCAGATGCAGAACTAGCTAAACATGTATCGTCGGCAAATAAACGAGATATGCTCAGAAGGTTTTCTGATATGTCATTTACATATACATATTTTCGTATAATTATCAAAGTGATTGCTTATTCAATTGTTGTAGTAATAAGCTTTTTTTAATTATCCACTTGCCTCCGATTTTTCCCCTGCTGTTTTGATTCAAGACAATTTCTTTTGAATTTAAAGATCTTAACGTTTGATATCAGTTTTAAAGCAAAGTCTTTGGAAAGTAGTTATGAAAGTGATTGACTAATATGACGGGATATCTAATTCTATTTTAGTCAAGTTTTCGTGGGAAGTCTTCGTGCCAATTAACGACTGTCAAAACTTTAGTCAATCGAAACGCGTCACGGTGATTGTTACTGCTAATCAGGGGCAGCTCATCTGGATATATAACAAATACTCGTTAGCTTGACAGGAAATACATCCGTAGATCCCAAAATTGCTCTCTGTTACGTAATATTACCCATCTCACCCATTGTTTTCACTCTCCATCGAATCTTATCTACCGTGTTATCAAAACATCTGAATTACGGCACGTGCGACCTTCACCTGTACCGGAAACCAGATGTCGTAAAATGACAACTTGAATCAATTTTTTCACAGGACCATCGTTCGCATTATTGAGGTCAAAAGAAGACTAATTTTACGATTTGGTCCGATTTTAGTGGTATTTTTACGCAATTATGAGTTGCCCGCTTTAATGAGGTGAGCGACCATTGAAATATATAGAGAAAAATTCGGGTCCGGCAAATTGTGCCCGTAATATTGAGTTGGTCGTGAGAATGAGTTGGTCGCAGAGTGAGGTTTTACTGTATAAGAAATAAGAGAGGACAAAGTACAGAACCTTGTGGTACTAATGCACTAACATTTTTATTTTTAGACTTTGAATTTCCTACTAATACACTTTGAGTTCTGTTAGAAAGATAATTTTCGAGCCATAACAGTAGATTTCCAGTAATACCATTTTGACGAAGTTTAAAAGGCAGTCCCTTATGCCAGACGTGATCATATGCTTTAGATATATCACAAAAAAACAACAACATACAAGTATTAAGTTTAGAGTCTATTAACGAAACTATTTGATGATATATGTCAACTAATTGATAGACGGTAGAGTGACCTCTCAGAAAACCAGATTGCTTTGGGTAGATAAACTATTACAATGTAAGTGATTATAAATATATTTATAAACACACCTTTCCATAAGTTTACCAATACAACTTAAAAGGGAGATAGGACGGTAATTACAAACATCGGAAGTTTCACCTTTCTTAAATAATGGTATAACAAGTGCATGTTTCCAAAGAGAAGGACATATTCCGCAACTCAGAGATTTATTGAAGAGTAAATAGAGAGGCTTTGATATACTGTATTTAGTTTCTCTTAATACTTTATGGCTGATTAAATCATGGCCTGTCGCTTTGTTTAAACCTAAACACCCAATGTTATCAACCTATATTTGAAATTTTAGCTTCAGATTTACAAATAAAAGGGGGGTAAACGCACATTTTTATCATTTATAGTTGATATAGAGGTAAAGTAATCATTTAAGCAATTAGCTTTTTCGTCGTCGAGATAGTGAATTTGCTCTGATCAGTCTTGATTTAATATTTTAAAAAAGAAGTACGTTGTAGTTACACGCAAGAGAGAACAATTTATGGTTTGCAAAAGGAATATCTCTCATGCAATTTATGGAAATCTTATTTGAGAAAGATCTATATGAGTATATTTTATTCGACACACCAAGTGATAGGGCAATGAGGTATTACTTTGCCAAGTTTAAATAATTAAATACAATAATCATACAGAAAAAAATGAAACAGACTGACAAAGAATAAGCTAATTAAATGAAGTGTTAGGGCGCTATAATTTAATATTGTTTACTCAAATATATGTATCAGTAAACGTGGTTATGGTGTTTATTGAATTTCCTATTCTGTATATATATGTTCAAGAAAATTTTTATGGATGCATGTTTATGCATGGATGGATATATAGGGATGTGTGTGTTGATGTATGTATATGATATGATGATGATGGATTGTGGTGTATTATGTTTGTATGTATGTATGAATGTATGTATGGATAGATGGATGGATGATGGATGTGTGGGTGTATATGTTTGTATGTATGTATGAATGTATGTATGGATAGATGGATTGATGGATGGATGTGTGGGTGTATATGTTTGTCTGTATGTATGAATGTATGTATGGATAGATGGATTGATGGATGGATGTGTGGGTGTATATGTTTGTCTGTATGTATGAATGTATGTAGGATAGATGGATGGATGTGTGGTGTATATGTTTGTCTGTATGGATGAATGATGTTGGATAGTGGATGGATGGATGTGTGGGTATATATGTTTGTCTGTATGTATGAATGTATGTATGGATAGATGGATTGGTGGATGGATGTGTGGGTGTATATGTTTGTCTGTATGTATATATGTTTGTATGTTATATTTCACTCTTAGAAACAAATATGTGTATATGTTTTACATATAAAACACATTAAAATCAGTTCGTGCCAATATTGCTCCAGCATTCCTAACGAAAGCGAAAAGTAGCAATGCTAGAGGAAATATTTCAAAGATTATAAGAGAAGACTAGAAATACTCAGTTATAGAGAATATTTTATGTGTACCTATCGAAACGAAATATAGGGATACATAAGACATAATTTTATTATATACTATACACATAAAATTTAAAGATAGTTTTCTTTATATTAAAAAATAACACAACCTCTACTCATTCTAGTATTTTACATTACATCAGAATGTTGCTAATAGTTTCTAGTAGGGTTTGATGAACACTATATTAGTGACGGGAGCCGCGATTGACAGCGTCAGCATAGGTCCTTGAACACTGAGAGGTGATTCTGTCCAACTCACGCTCTGATGACACTACGTGAATACGATTCTGGTTGTCTTTCACAAAAATGTTACCATCCGACCACCACGTGTCATTGAGACGCTTTTCGCGTTTTAATTTTCTAGCAGCGAATAATAGTCCGCTTCTTGTTTTGGTTAGGTCTTCGTTTAGAAAGATGCGATTGTTTTCCGTGTTTTTTTTTAACAAAGAACGGTTTTTGAACAGTTTTTGTCTCGATCTATAAGTGGCAAATTTTACGAGAATATCTCGAGGTTTGTTTTCTTGATTTCTTGGTTTTCCAACTCGATGACATCGGTCTATTTCTTCAATCGATAAGTCTGATTTTAGTGATATGGCAACAGATATTACAAGTTCGTCCGTGACTTCTCCACTACATTCAGGGATTCCGGATATGCGTAAGCTATTCCGGCGGCTGTATTGGTTGGCTCGGTCAACTTCTAGCTCTAAGTCGAAAACTCTCGTTTTCAAATTGTTGTTTTCTTGTTCGAGCGCACTAATATGTTGTTCAAGGTGGGACGTAACGCCTTTAACAATTTCAGGAACAAGCCTAGAAACGATGTCTTCAGTCATTTGACGTAGAAACGCTGAAATTCGCATGTTCTTTTCACATCTAAATTTTCATTTGTATTCTTGCTTTCGTTTCTTTCACATAGTTTTCACGAAAACGACTTTAAACTCACATTTTACATATTTTTTTAGAGCGCCAAAAATCTACGACCAACCTCAAGGGAGATCACTCTTACGAATGCACGGAGGCATCCAGGTAGAACCACCGACCTACCGCAAGCCAGCTGGAAGGCTTCCTCACATGAAAATCCGAATGACCCTGCCGGGATTCGAACGCACGCGGTGAGGGGCTGAGTGAGCGTTAAAGTCAGCGACTTTACCCTCTCGGCCACGGAGGCCCAGTACACAATAAGAAGGACATAGCAGGCTAATAGGGCACTCAGTAAAATAGGAATGGCACAATTAGTAAAAATCCATAATGGAACCCGGGTATTTACCTCCCAGAGGGCAATGACTATTGGTACTTCAAAAACACTTCTATCGGTTCATTATGTATAGAGGGGGGCGCCGTGGCCAAGCGGTTACAGTCGTGGACTACAAATCTCTCAGCCCCTCACCGCTGTGGGTTCGAATCCCGGTAGGGACTTCGGATTTTTCATGTGAGGAAGCCTTCCAGTTAGCTTGCGGTAGGTCGGTGGTTCTACCCGCCCGGGTACCTCTGTGTACTCGGGGTCTTCCTCCACCTGTAATTAGCTGGACGTCACTATATGATTGAAATACTATCGCAGCGACGGTAAACCCCAATACAACAACAACAACATCATTATGTATAGAAGCAGTCTCTCGCATGAGGTTGGCAGCTTGATTGTTTTCTTTCTTTAATTATAGGTAAGAACAGAAACATATCAACAGTCAAAAAAAAATAAATAGATAACTTATTCCCAGTTTTGTGGATTTATTTACTGCTCAAGCGGTCGGTATATCATTCCCGACGGGTCATGTTAAATACCTTCATGACGTACTGTGTCAGCTACCGCCTAAGTCTAGACGGTCTACCAATTGATGCTTTTCTCAAACCGGTCTTTAACCACATTGCAAAAATGTAGGTGGACATATTACAAGGTCCCTTTATCAACCTACTTAGAAACAGCGGAAGGCTATTTTTCAAAATAATACTAATTTCATTATATAGTCATAAAGTCAAATAATAGACATACATTACCTTGGAGATCTTGATTTGTTTTCCGCTTTTTCGTAGCGAGAGGGGAGGCATCTGTGAAGTTGTGTCCAGTCAGCATGCAAACCACACGGCCAGCCCGAAAAGTCGGACGTATACATCCATTCATGCCCTTGTGGTGTTCGACAATTACATTTCAGGTTCTTCCCTCTACAATAACATTTAAACGGTAAATCCAAATCCTTGGAAAACCTCCGGTTTAAAAACAACCCCCCTGTCTTTTGTATATGTAGAAAGACAATGACGTCTGATGAAATGTTGTAGTCTTTCTTAAGTTTTTGTTCACGATTTTCTTGAAAAATTTTCTCAGCCGAGTCATTCCTTCCCCTAAAATAATGGAGCATGGCTTGCCTAGAATCCGCATGTAAGAAGGGCAAATTTAGAATCTTTAGCATAAACTCATCGTCTGTTTTTGCCTTATTTATGAAATCTTTAACCTTAAAAGACGTATTCCATAAATCATTACCAGGTTCTAAATTTCCTCGTCCTACAACAGGTGACTGCTCACACCTCATACTGTCAAACTTTTCTGTCTCATTTTCCTCCGCAATATCTTTAAATGTAACTTTTTCCTCTAGTACAGAAAAAAACACAATCAACATCCATGACAAAAGAATAGCAAATTGAAAAAATATTAACCTCGTAAAACGCATTTTAGATACGTTAACACGCTTAACAAACATAGACATCCGTACTTTATTATCATGGATACGATCGATTTTATTGTTAAAAAGAAATCTTAAAACCAAATCAAAAAGAGGAATCCATTGATGTTATTCTGATTCTTTAACGACAGTCTTACTCAACGAGGTCGCGAGGTCTGTTCACTATCAAGCGCAAAATGTACGCGCGCTCACAATTATGTCATATTGATCAAATAAGAATAAAGGCGGGATGAGGCAATGGAAATATGTCAACAATAACAGCAGATTAAATTATTTTGTATAAATTAACCGGTGTTGCTCCAATAGCTATGTAGGACTTGGGTCTACACTTCGATTCCAAAATTCAAAAAAACGAAGAGTTCAAATTGGCGATAAAATATAAGGGTGAGGGGTGAGAAGGAGGATATGCAGACATTCAATTCACCTCGATTCAAAAGAAATGATCACAGTAACTATTTGTTAATTACAGGATGCAGGAAGCAATGAGTTACATCATAACTTTAATCTTAATCAATTCTACTTTTGAGCTTAATCCGTTTCAATGCTTTTTTATCTAGCACAGAGAATTTTCTAAAATTTTGCTTTGAAGTAAAGTCCCTGTAATGGTTCCGACACATTTCGGGCCTCGTGGCCTTTCAGGGAGATAACCAAGGTTTCCTAATATTTCATCAGGGTACCTTAGTTATCTTGGTAAAGGTTAAGTGGTCCAAGACATAGCGGAACCATTACAGGGACTTTCCCTTAAATTGAAAAGATATATGAATCAAAGAAAAAGGTTACTCGTTATATGATTATTTAGATATGTAGCATATTTGTTGAAAAACAACAACAGCACAGGGCATTAAAGAAATGGAATGATTGTATTTCTCAAAACTTTAAAACTCTTTTGAAAAGATATATTCAGAATATTTTATCAAACTTTGTACCGTATTATCATTATAAAACAATAATACTGTCAAACATATATGAAAATACGAAACTATCACAAAATCACCATTGTACCAGGACCATCATATACAAAATTTACCCCAAAGCTATACAAATCATGCATATATATTTTATGTAGTAAATAAAACCAATCAAAAGAGAGATTTTTTAAAAATTCTGGCAAATATACTGTTACGCGCTAGAGCTTTGGTGTGTGTGCGTGTGTGTGTTGAGTTGTCCGGTTCTAGGATGGTCGATTGTCTTGGGCTGGGCTTATCATTGCCGCAGGCTATCAAATTCCACAGGTTAATGCCTCGGGTACTTCCGCTTACATATGCAGGTACATGTAGGCTCTCTGAGCATGTGGATTTCGCAGTGGTCATCAGATCGTACTATGCTGATAGTGGACTTAAAGTTTAATAGGGAGGGGATATTTTGACTTCAAGTTTAAAGGGGTTATCTTGTACATAAAATTTGTGTAGGACTCGCCTATCGCTACTTTTTACTCAAAGAAAAAACAAGACGTTAAACAATACTAAATTTAATTATTCACAGGTAGATCCTGTATCTGCTTAACAATAAACAATGTAATTAAATTACTCCAATAAGTAAACAAGTCTAGCTCTACCTAAACATACACCTTGAGATACTTGAAAGTATATAACAACACGCTTAACAACCACGTGGGAAGCCCTAATTTACCATTGCATTAAACAAGTCTTTAGCACAATATGCATAGGCACTTTTATCAATAAGCATAAACCCGAGTTTTACTTAACCTCATACACTTGTTAAGATGCAGAGATAAAGTCTAAAGGCATTGCAATACTTTTGATAGTGCCTTTGAACACAAGAATCTTAAAATATGTGTTGTCCTATAACATCCTACTTAAAACAAAATAATTTTACCAAAATTAAAATCAGTGGTAACTCACTGAAACGTAAGTCAATTCATTTTTTTTTCTCATTCACCTACACGGTCAGTCCAGTCACAGAGATTAATTTTGTGGTCATCTTCAGATCCTCCAGGTTACCATACAGTTTTCGGTTCATTGGAGTGTCTGACGGCCGTGTTGCCTTTCTCTCCTGGTCATGCCGTTTGCATCTTTGGAGGATGTGCTCTGTAGTCTGTTCTTCTTCACCACATGTACAGAGTGATGATGGTACCAGCTTGTACTTCCTGTACAGTGATGATGGCACCAGCTTGTACTTCCTGTACAGAGTGATGATGGTACTAGCTTGTACTTCCTGTACAGTGATGATGGCACTAGCTTGTACTTCCTGTACAGAGTGATGATGGTACTAGCTTGTACTTCCTGTACAGTGATGATGGCACTAGCTTGTACTTCCTGTACAGAGTGATGATGGTACCAGCTTGTACTTCATGTACAGTGATGATGGCACTAGCTTGTACTTCCTGTACAGAGTGATGATGGTACCAGCTTGTACTTCCTGTACAGAGTGAAGATGGTACTAGCTTGTACTTCCTGTATAGGGTGATGATGGTACCAGCTTGTACTTCCTGTACAGAGTGATGATGTTACCAGCTTGTACTTCCTGTACAGAGTGGTGATGGTACCAGCCTGTACTTCCTGTACAGAGTGGTGATGGTACTAGCTTGTACTTCCTCTACAAAGTGATGATGGCACTAGCTTGTACTTCCTGTACAGAGTGGTGCTGGTACCAGCTTGTACTTCCTGTACAGAGTGGTGATGGTACCAGCTTGTACTTCCTGTACACGTGTGAATTCAGTCTGTTGTGACCTGATCGCAATCTGACCTTAGTCTGAGTTTTACCAGCTTTCATTAAGTTATATTTTTTCTTTTGAACCTGGCGCCGAATAACAAAAAGGAACTTCCTGTACACGTGTGAATTCAGTCTGTTGTCAAATTATTTACTAAGACTGTGTTAATTCTATATATCATATAGAAGCGGGACTGAGAGGAAGAAACACATTTGTTATATCCTATATTTTTTTTTTTATTTTATTTTTTTTATTTTTTTTTTTTTTTAATTTACTTAGCTATGAATGTGTTCGTTTCCTAGCAGATTGAAGCAGTTTAAGCCTATTTATGGACACTGTTCAACTGGAGGTAATGCATTAGAGTTCCAGAACCCTAAACAGAACACAAGACAAAAACACCCCCAAGTGGTAAAAGACTCATTCCACAGAAAACTGTTTCTTATTCTATTAAAATTTATATTAAAAAGGTCCCCGCAAGCTGTCCACATCTCCCGGGGCTAGCAACAATATGTATATCTTGGACCATTGAAAAAGAAATGTTCATATTTTTCTACAAAAATGATGCAATAAATATGGTGCGATTATTAAATGAGAAAATGTTGCGTTGCAAATATTTTAACAAAGATAATTCCAGGTTCCAATATTATTCTATTTACGTACGGATACAATCATAATCAACAAATACACTTTATATCTAGTCTAGTAACATGCCCCAGTCCCACCCCATACTGCAGTGTGGCAGCACCATATCTGTCTCAAGTAGATATCGTCTCCAAATGACTGAAATACTGTCGGTGGGACGTTGAACCCAACAAACAAGTCATTTGCGCGAAAGAACATTTTCGTGACATAATCCTTTGCTATTTTAATACATACATTTACGTGACGAAGTCCTTTTTTATTTCAGTACAATATATGGTATATGTACAGAATAGATATAATTTATATGTTAATTGCTGACCATTAATAATGTCTATTACTTCAACAAAGTAAAGTAGGAATGACTTCGATTCCTCGTGCTTATTTTGTGATTTCAAATACTTTAATAAAAGGAAATGAGAAAAACCTTTTATTTGGTTAGTTTTTGGTCGTTCTCAGTAAAAGAAAAAAAATCTCGTTCAATATTTAGCCCACAACAACGCAAACATAAATAAGCATACCAGGGATGTTTAAGAAGTAAGTGGAGTTTTTTCATATCTTTTCTACTTCGATATACATGTATTAAAGATGTATTTGAGCCAACAGTTATGCCTAAAATTCATGACAAAAAGTCATATGTTGAATACAAAACCCAAAAAAATTAAACTGCAAAATATATGAACATAACGAAAATCTAAACAAACAAAAAAAAAACGCCGACATTTCGGAGACGCTCGGATCGTCATGAATATTTATGTGCCAACAAACAGACTGCACTTTTTTTGCCCATTTACAAGTTAGCTGTGGGGGACTGATGGCATTACAAGAACATTAGACAAAGCAACCATGCAGTTTGATTGGGTATTGTCTATTACTTCAAAAGAGGATAGCATGAACACCTCCAATTCCTCATTTCAAATATTATAACAAAGGGAAACAGTCAGTGTGAGAAGCTCATCAAAATATCCAATATTTAATAGAAAAAAAATCGGCCCTTTCGACCTCGATGTGTTTTGTCTACGTTTCGGCCATTTTCCTTGCAAGAACTTTTATTTCGTCGCTGTCAGAATGTTATTCAGTTATTTTCAGAGTTCTGAATACGTAGACAGGCATTAAAACCCTAGTGTCTTATAATTGTTTGAGGTAAATCCGACTGCACTTATACCCTTATAACGTCTATGTGAATCTAATTCCTGAAATGACCTTGAAATTTGCCTGGATGTGCGAAAGGTCGTAAGTTGTAGCTTTCTCGTTCTATGTTTAGCTCACAACAACGCCATCATAAAATTAACATACGTTGGGCGTTTCAGAAGTTCGTGGATTTTTTCATATATCTTCTACTTCGGTACAAAAAAGTCCATGAACTACTGAAGGACCCTCACTAAGCATTTATTGACCTTTCTGGGTAACTAGGGATTCCGGGGGTATTTCCCGTATTTTCATTATGTAAACTTAATTAAGTATGAAGAGGTTCATTTATCATGTTATAGGCTTTGTCGTTTCCAAGGGTAGCTCTATTCGGCGAAAAGTACTCAAGCTGTATTCGAAAACGCATATGCAAAGTCGAGTACAGCTCGCATACCCTTTGACCATACTTATGATATAGCAGAAGTCATACACCCCCCACCCCCCTTATAGCTTTGGTTTTAAAAAGGGCCGAAACTCCACAAGCAAGCAATTTTGCATCATCGATCATTATTATTAGTAATCATTAGTACTCGTTGACGTCATCACTCATCATCCCTCAGTAGTATCATCATCGATCATTACTATTAATAATCATTAGTACTCGTTGACGTCATCACTCATCATCCCTCTGTAGTATCATCATCGATCATTACTATTAGTAATCATTAGTACTCGTTGACTTCATCACTCATCATCCCTCAGTAGTATCATCATCGATCATTACTATTAATAATCATTAGTACTCGTTGACGTCATCACTCATCATCCCTCAGTAGTATCATCATCGATCATTACTATTAGTAATCATTAGTACTCGTTGACGTCATCACTCATCATCCCTCTGTAGTATCATCATCGATCATTACTATTAGTAATCATTAGTACTCGTTGACGTCATCACTCATCATCGCTCAATAGTATCATCATCGATCATTAATATTAGTAATCATTAGTACTCGTTGACTTCATCACTCAGCATCGCTCAGAAGTAAGGATCTTAACACTTTAAATACAGAACATAATACAAGAAACATCATATATTTAGTTTCCATAACCGTAATCATTATCATTGTTATCATATATGATAAATATATCCTTATCATCGGTTTTATGCATCTAAAATCATTTATCATCATTAACGACATCATGTAACCCAGCAGTGACCGTGAGCAACGCCATATATAGTCAGTAACCATCAAAAGCAACATATAGTCTGAATCACTTTGAGTAACGCAACATATAGTCAGTGATCAACATGAACAACGTCATATATATTATAAGCAATTATCATGAGTAATCAGAAAAGGATGTTAGCCATAATTGAAGAAGAATAGAAAAATCATATGCAGTCAGTTATCATCAACAGTAACACATATAAGCATGTATTATGAGTTACGTCATTATTATATAAACTAGACGAAATTTATAAGTACTCCGACTCAAGTTTTTCTATAGCTTTCCACGAAAATTTGTTTCACAGATTGATTATGCGTCAAAATTATTCAAGCAGACAAACAGATTGAGCAAATGCACATTTTAAAATTAACTGGGCATATGTTTTGGAAAATATATCTTCTCTAAAAGTTTGAAATCGGAGTGCTTACAATTTTCGTTAAGTGTATATAGTCAGTTAGTTAAAATACATTTTGAAGTCAGCAATTATCATAAATAATATAATACCAGCAATTATATAGGTACAAGTCATAATAAGTAACATAATATATAGTCAGTAACCATTATAAGCGACACCATATGCACTAAATTCCTATTCTGCTGACAGGAAGTAAATCACGTGTACCGGAAGTGAAACATGCTGTCTTTCATCTGTGCCTCCCACTCGGCATCAAAAGCTTCACTCTGGGCCACCGTAAAATGATACTTCCAGTCACCAACCTCCCCTGAAAAGTTTATAAATAACACTTGTGTAGAGAAATAGAACTTCAAAGAGGAAAAAAATCCAATTATAAGGTTGTCTATTTTTTCTGCTATTTGCGATACCATACGCAATTATCCTGTCTTATGAGTAAGAAAATAAGAGATCATTAAGCATTTTCGAAAATATCAATTTCATACGTCACAAAATAAAATTTATCATGACATCGTATATTAGCGTAAAAACAGAGACAAAAATATTAACATAGAAAATAACATTATAATATTAATGGGTAACTTTCAGACAATGGTTACTTCTTTATGACTCTTAACCTACTTCCATTGTTAATTTCTTTAGTCATTGCAAGTGACATTCAAATATTACAAAACTGGGGTAAACTAAATGTATGGTGGTATATTTCTGCCAGCCACTTTTCCACTTAGCTATGTCAAAACTTTTCTGAAAAATTGTCACATATTCAGTTAGTATCTGACAAGTAGAAAATTTTCAAGTTATCCACTTAGGTATCTTAACAGGAATAAACAGTCTGTTCGTGCCCACTACTGCCAATCTCGTATTCTCTTAGGTTAACTGGATAGATAATAACTGAATATGTGACAATTTATCAGAAAAGTTTCGACATAGCTAAATGGATAAGTGGCTGGCAGAAATATGCCATCATAGGAAGATAGGTGGAGGAGGTCAGAACTTTGTAACTATAAAATCACAGAACACACACACACAAACATCCTTACATATATATAAATTATTTTTGCAAATATGTAAATATGGTAAAAGTATTTCTTCTTTTTAAATTTCTAACAGATACACTGAGGTTGAGTTGTTTAACAGAAACAGTACACTTTCCTTTTATAAATCAGTTTCTGTCTGTATATTCTCATAAATTAAGGTCATTATAAGGTCATTATAAACCCACCCTTTCTATATATGGCGGCATCTCCATGCATGTCTTTGATGATAGCCTCGGTTTTTCCCTCGATGACGTCATATCTTAATCTTTTCAACGAGCACCTGTCCAGGATCGCCTGTAATCTCTCGTCACTATGTTTGCAGCCAATGAGTTTATTCAGTTTCTTCATTTCTTTAAGTCCATCCTGTATTGAATTAAGTCACATACAATCAAAATCGTATATTATTTCATAGTATAAAACTCCACTATTATCTAGCAACCGCTGACGTAATAGAAAAGCAAGTTCTTTCTCAGTCGGTCGCAGAAAAATAAACAGATCAGATTACCGGTAACAAGCTCTGGGGAAACTGCTTGGAACGCCGGGAAATCTGGACTGTGTTAAAGGCTACCGGAAGTACATGTTGCTAGACTGTCGCATAATGGGGCAGATTCGATTGGAGTATGTCCCATTTTTCTTGCATTCCATGTTCCACTTCTCAATTCTGCGCGGCTAATTTTTCTAAACATCACTACAACTAGGTGCATTAAAAAAAAATATCAAACTTATGTCGCTTATATCCATGCTATAAGTGATTGTATGTACGGTAGTTATAAATTTAGCCTCCTGTTTTACATGAATGGAGAATCAGACTATTTCTAATATCAGCTATGATAACAACCTCTCCTTCAACTTAAGGTACTTCGACATATAATTTCCCTTTACGTCAGTGTAACTTTCTGTTCACTTTTCTAACGGTGATTTTTAGCATTTTTGGAAATGCTAATACTTGTAGAAATGTTGCATACATACAAGTTTTAGTATGCGCCTACACAAAATTTTATTTGATTTCCTCATTTTTTAAGAATATTCCGTCATTTGCTAGAGTACAGTGCCATGACTGGAAAAGGAATTGTTAAAAAATGACATTTGACAACATTTGTTAACATCAGGCCCAAAACCCACGAAAATATTGAAGATTGTACTCATACTCAGTCCTTCACATAATAAGTTACAAATTAATTTTGTATGTAATTATAGAATTTAGAATGCAATCTTTCTATTTTTTCAATACTTTGATTTTTCAACAAATTTTAGCAAACATGGTGTTTTACTATAAGCTAAATCTCTAAAACGAGCATAGTGACCCCCTATTTTCATTTATATTCTAAAGTACTTCTGTGTAAAAATTTGAAAAATCTGTCCGTTATAAATAAAAAAAGGCTTCAAGCACATTCTCAGATAAGACAAATGTCCTTCTCAATAATGCTTAAGACGGTGTTTGAAAACACTCTGTATTACTCAAAACTAAAGTTTTAGTATGAATGAGATTTTATATCAAGAACATCGCTCAAACATCACACTCAGGCTTAGACTCAAATTTGAGCAGATATTTGAGTATAAGCCTGAAATCTAATTTAAGTATTGTTCGAGAACACGATGCCACATAAAATCACAGAAAGCATGCTAATCGTTTCAACTCGGCAATCTCCGGCCTGTTCCGTTGAATATTTCGAAGAAATGGACGAAGTGTTCCCAATGTAAGCATGCGATTATTCGAGGATCGAAATGGAAATATTAAACCATCGAAATACCGCGAGGCTTGGATTAACGAGATAACATAATTGTTTAAGGTTCAATTAAAGTAATTGAGCTTACGTCGGATAAGGCATTATGTTCGGATAATAAGTCATCGGAAGTATTACCATTTTACTATGTGTGAGTCGAAATTACTGTCATACGTGTCTGTTTCGTTGAGGTACACAATGATGACATGTATTTCAATAGTATGGCCGGTGGACCTTCGTGACCAAGAGGCAATAGTCTCGGACTAACTATTATCACTTACAGTAAAACCTCATATAAAGACCACCTCAATAAAAGTACCAACTCACTATTAAGACCTCTATAACAGGTTCCCTTTTCCCCCATTTCCTGTTAATCGGACAACCTCAAAATTAAGGTCAATTGAAAGCAGTCCCAAGGGTGGTCTCATTATTGAGATTTTACTGTACATGGTTTGTCACCGCAGTGGGAAAAAGTAGGACGGTTCACTCAGTGACACGCGACATTTAATCCTTTACCTCGTGGAAATTCATGTTTAACTTTACTGCTTGATGAATATTAATTGACTGGTCTATAAACGATATATAAGAATCAGTTTGCATGCGATTTGCTTTGCCGTGCTGACTGTGTAGAATCTGAGCTTCAATATTGTGTGAGAAAACAGAGGAGGCCCTGATAAGAGCTTCTTTCCAGGAGCTGTCTGATCTGGGTCTTCTCTTATTGCCAATGCGTCAAAATGAGTCTATAAGAAGCAAAGGGTTAATCAGATATATTCCGCTTTTTGACAGAAATACATTCGCGGCGACAACACATTCAAAAACAATAGAAACAGTTGTATTTTACCTGTTTCAGGTCTTCGTAATACACAACATGGATGTTGCTGTCTTTAAACTTCCTCAAGGCCTTCTCAAAGGATTTAAGGTAGTCCATATACGGCCCAAATACGACTATAACAGTGATAGAGCAATACATATCACGAGTGGTTTTAGATAAAATAGCAATACTATTACATTATTTGTCGGTAAAATATTGAAACTTAAAGTAAAAGTTTTATGTCAATAATTTAAGCAAATGTAGTTTAAGAAGAAAGAAGAATTGTGCTCGAATCCTATCTCAATACTTATGCAATACAGTATCAATATCCTAGTGTTTATTTCCTTTTTGTCACTTAATAATTATCTTAAACATTTCTACGGTTGGGAAATCAGTGTGGTCTTTGAGGACTATTGTACATCTGTAATTGTTTAAAAAAATGAAAAAACATAAAACATAAATAGTTAAAGTAATAATAACAATGATAATAGGTCATACGTTAGCAAAACATTGCAAATGACTAGTGAACTTATTCTGTGCTAAGATAAACATTGCTCGACAAATTACAATTTACACGATGACAATATCTTTTTGTAATGAGTATAACAATATTTCTTAGGCTGGGATATTGACGCGGTTTTAGGTTGCTGCTTGGCGTCTATACAGCCATGATTTGTTAAAACGCCACTGTCAATCTGAGGGTAAGTATTGGATGAACATAAAATGTGTGTTTGTTTGTTGGATTTAACGTCCCACCGACAGTATTTCAGTCATTTGGAGACGATATCCACTTGAGACAGATAAAACACTGCAACACTGCAGTATCACGCCATAGACATGTGGTATGATACCACACTCAGTCACATTATCCTAACACCGGGTCAACCAGTCCTGGAACAACATTTATATGCTGAGCGCCAAGCAAGGAAGCTATACCAGTACCATTTTTTACGACTTTGGTATGTCGCGGCTGGGGATCGAACCCACGACCTCTCGATTCCGGGGCGGACGCTCCAACCACTCGGCCACCGGGTCCGGTAACAAAAAATGTAAATGCTAGACAAAAGCAGTAGAAAATAGTCTAATTAAAGCTAAACATTTTTGTGAATTTCGTAGTGGGCAGTAAATTGCCCAAGCATGAGCAACCAAGATTTGAATCAAACTTAAGACCTGTATGGCATATTCTCAATAGATAACAGATTTTAAATTACAGAGGACGGCCATGTTCACAGCGTTGATTATATCAAGGTTAATATAGAAGAGAAGTTTTCACCTTTGAATTAGTAAGAGAGCTGATAGTCCAATTCTATATATTACTGATTCGTCCAGGAACAGAAAAAGGGGTTTTGATTGCAGTTCAATAATAAAAAAGATAAAATGGAATAAAACTTTGATTAAGGAAAATACCTCCCAGTAAAGATTTAGTATTAGAATTAGGGCAAATACCTGGTCCAGTCAAGAAAGTACTTAGAAAATGATTCCAAGACTGTTTCACTTGAAATACTTTTGTCTCTTGTAAGTAGCAATGCAGCGACACGGCAGTATCTTTCGGGTTCCGCACTATCAAAACCACTTTGCTTTTTGTTGAAATTTCTGTTGGAATTCTGTCGAACATCAGATGTGAATGAATGACTTTTGGACTGGACAATGCAGAGATGGTTTCAATGGGGAAGGCTTCGATACAATTGACCATGTAAGAAGGGGATTGTTCTATTGGTCCATTGTAGAACAGAAGAGAGAGCAAATTGGTTGCCCAATGTGTCCCTGTAAATAAATGTTAAGTCGCAGTGATGTATACAAATAATGTTTTACATATATTGTAATTAAAAAAATCGTCTTAAATGTATTTTTACTTTGATTGGTAATACAAGTACAGTATATCAATGACCACGGGACTCACGACACGAATCGCTTACTGTGTCAACACCGGTCTAGTGACGTCACAGTCTCTATTTATAGACTGGTCAAGGGTACCAAAAGTCGCGCTGTTGCAACTCGGCTATCTTTCAGCTCAATGCGGCAGATCTCCTGGCAAACCTGTCATCAGATTTGCCACTGGAATTCGTGAAATTGAACCTATATGACATACTAATGTCGTCAAATTCAATACGTAATCTCTGACTGTCTGACTCTCTCTCTCTCTCTCTCTCTCTCTTGTGCGTGCTGAAAAAAAAGATAAAAAAAACAACATTATAATGGTTCTGATTTGTAAGAAAATTACATTTAACCTTATCAGATATCAAATAAATAAATATTTGTAAATATTTAATAAAATGCATAGATAAGTATGCTAGAGGAATATAAAATACGTACCTGTTTTAGGGGATGAACAGAGCAAAATGTCTCCTTCCGAGTAAGTCATGTTCTTTATTTGCTTAAGTTTCTCCTCCACTGATCCCTTTGGATACTGGTCAGCAAAGAACTTTGGCACCAAAACTTCCCCGAACTGGACCATATCCAAACCCCTTGATTCATTGTCCTCTAGTTTTTCAGTCGATGCCTGCATTATATTTTCCATCCTAGGCGTCTGACATCACTGAAGACAAAAAACGCTTTATTAACACTTTAATGTGTGCAGACATAAAACGCTTTATCAACACTTAAATGTGTGCAGACATAAAACGCTTTATCAACATTTAAATGTGTGCAGACATAAAACGCTTTATCAATACTTAAATGTGTGCAGACATAAAACGCTTTATCAACACTTAAATGTGTGCAGACATAGAACGCTTTATTAACACTTCAATGTGTGAAGATTTACAGTTAAATGTGTGCAGACATAGAACGCTTTATTTACACTTAAATCTGTGCAGACATAGAACGCTTTATTAACACTTAAATGTGTGCAGACATAGAACGCTTAACGTTATTAACACTTAGATGTGTGAAGACATAGAACGCTTTATTAACACTTAAATATGTGAAGACTTAGAACGCTTTATTCGCACTTAAATATGTGCAGATATAGAACGCTTTATTAACACTTAAATGTGTGCATGCAACACTATTGGTTGGTTCTTTTGACTTAAGTTTTCAATCGACAATATTTCAGTCATCTAGGGACCTTTGTCTACATGAGATAAACATAATTCTGCCTTACTGCGATATGACGCAGTAGGCATGTGTCATGATAATACACCCAGTCACATTATCCAGACACCGGGCAAATGAACTACCCTGATATGCTGAACGTCAGACAAGGAAGCTATACTAGTACTATTTTAACAACTTTGGAATATCTCGACTTGGGATCGAACCCGCAATTTCCCGATTCCAGAGGCCACCGGAACAGGTAAACGTTACTCGTAGTATCACGGCAGGGAGTCACGTGATTTTTGTGGTAACACAAAAAAGTCAAAATTGAAAATTGAGAATTTTGAGTTTTGAGAAACTGTTTGCATAAAGATAAAGAATAAGGTATAGCCGATAACAATATTCCATTCCGAATAGGCTACGGTAGGTATTAAACCTAAGTATGAATGATATAGTATAAACTCACCTGAAAAAAAGGGTCTGAATCGAAGGTTTCAGTCCGCCATATTTTCATTACGCGTTACCACAAAAGTCACGTTATTCCCTGCCGTGAGTATGTAAATAGTGTTTTGTGATGTTGAATAATCAGCTGAAGGTGTGATTTAAACTGCATTCGATTATTTAACTCGTTCATAAATGAATGAAAAAAGAATGATAGGACAAAAGTGGATTTTTTTTTAAATTTTATTTTCTCAATGATGTTGGGGCTGCGATGGACTTTAATTGGAGGAACAAAAATATGTAATAAAGATCCCTCATTTGAAGAACGAAAAACATTGCCATGGTTTTATCAAATGTTTCACTTTGGTTTCACAGTTTATTGAGACCTGAGAAATGTCAGGATCAAGACTAGGCTAGGGAGGTCAGCCTACAATATTGTGTCGAATCAAAGAAGTTGTGCTGGTTGCTTGTTTTACAAAGAAAAATTCTGGCTTACTTTATTCCAAAAGGGCAAACAGTTAGAGCTAGATATATACTAAAGTAATTTTGAAGGACCCACCACCACCAGCCACGAACTTAAAAAGACTAGAAATATATGAGATCAGAGAAGCTTTGTTTTCAGCTCTTAATCAGTACCTTGGCAGAAGGTCTGTTTCATTGTTGTAGAGGGAATACAAAAGTGGCCGAAGACTGTTGAAAAATCTGTGTCAACAGCAAGAATACAGTTGTCGCATAAAAGTGGTTTCGTGTATGCACACGCTAAAACCTAAGATACATTTTATTCTCCTTTCCTCGTCTTTAATATTATTCATATAATCACATTCAAAATACATGAAGTAGACATGCTAAGTCAAGCGATCAATTTCTTTTATCGTTAACTAAGAAATGTTACCCGTTTAAATTGGATTTACATAAATTATCCTTTCTCCGTGTATAACACGCATGGGTAACTTGTGTAATTTTAAGTGCCTCTCTCAACGTATGTGTAAAAAAGAGTAGCTCCCAAATAGAGGTTTTAATATTACAGAACTTTACAAGACAGCATTTGTTAAATATGTGTAAGATAATCTGTAAGTTGTTTAAAGCAGATATACTGGAGCTAGCTGAGCGCCAAACATTCAGGGTACTTATTTTAAACCATACATATCACGCCACGTTCTTTTATGTTTCTGGAAAGTGCCGTATCAACCACATGTATGCATACAATTCATGTACTTTCGTTTTAAAGATACACAAAAAGAGTCAATACCTGGGTCAACCTACAGCCTTAAGGTAGGAACCCTAATGGGCTCGGCAAATATCGGCAAAGATCGTCCAACTTCCGATATTCTTCGCCATGATTCGGAATGTGATTCTTTTTCATTAAGAAGTTCATTCATGGTATCTTGTAACATTGTAAATCAAATGAAATAGCTTTGATTGGTAGCCAATTCAATTCAATATCTTTATTGGCATAAAATAGCAATATGCATATTCATAGCCTTAAACAATGGTAAACATAAATACGTACATGTGTGAAAAGCAATGGAAAAAAAGCTATTCATCTATTCAAATGTAAAAATATTGTTCCTTTTTTTGAAAAACAGAAGAAATACACCTTCCCGAATTACTTCGGTGACGTCATTTTTTGAATTCCCCTTGATCTGTCAAAATGCATAATTGTGATAATTGATGGTATTTCGAAATATTTTCCATAAAAAAAGCAAATTTAAAAGGCAAAGGGTATCTTAATCAACCATAACTTCAGTAATACAAGTTCGTATACATGTAGATGAAATTCATGTAAAGCGGAAAATTGTAACAGTGATACACTTAATAGAATAATTATACATGTAAATATTATTTCAAGTTAGTGCTCACATTTTACCTGTAGAAACTTAGGAAGCAGTCAATACCTAATATTCGTTGCTTTTACTGAGCTTAGAAACTAGGGGTTAGGTAATACAAACTGTTATTATACTTGATATTTTTTGGTTAACCTATATAAAATTGTGCATTTTTAAGTTTGATATAGTATATAAATAATTTTTGATCAGCTTGTTATGAGAAATTCGAATAAAAATATGTACTTTACCAGGAATTGTAGTCTTGCTATTGTATAAATGGGGGAAAATGTCAAACTGTAATAAATTTCTTTATGTTTTTAATGTTTTCTATTTGATATATGCCTCAAGTATATGATAAATCAATTTAGGCACTTAGGAAATTTGATTTATTTATAGCAGTTTTTATACGTATATATATCTCTCTCTCCCCCCCCCCCCCCCGACACACACACACAATTAATAAACGCATTTCAATACAGGGTTAGAAAGACTAAAATCATTATTTTTTAGAATCTATGGTAAAAATGTCTTTTATCGCTCTGACTGCTTTCTTTAAATGTATAGAATATAAAAAAACACCAACGAAACCAAAATGTATGCATTAGTGTTCCACTACCTTAAAAATTGCCATTTTCTGAAAACATTGCATATTATAAACGGGGCCTTTAAATTTCCGGGCAATGCTTTGGAGCATAATACCTTTGTCGCATTTTTTTCTGTTCCATAATTATAATATATATAATCAAACCACTGAGAGCACTGTCAGAAGCGAAAGTTAAAATGTGTGAATTATAAAGTCAATCCCTTTAAATTTTTTTGTGGTATGCATGTAAAATTTTTTTAAAAAGTTAATCTTATTAAAAGCAGTAAGATAGATTGTTTTATTTTTGAAAAAAAATGGACAAGGAATAGTGGTTCTTAGTATTGATCCTCTCAATACCTTTAATACTTCAAGAATTTGATGCAGACAGAAATAATTTTAATAGAAAGGCAAGAAAATGGGACAAGACAAAGTTATTGTTCTTTGTCACTTCACATCTTTTCCATGTGTAAAGAATGATTTCCATGCCTTCAATAGTTTTAAAAAATGTTCTAGAAAAACATAATTTCACCATACAAGTAAGTAATAGAGAGGTAGCAAGGTAAATTTATTGTTCTGGTAAGTAAAGGTTGACCATTGTATAAAGTATAAACTCAATCCCTAAAGTACTTTCTGCGTTATAACATACAGATGTGACTAGAGACACTTCAGTCATTTGAGACTCTAACAAGAAAAGATTAAACACAAAATGTTTCAACTGACGGCTTACATTAAAAATACTGTCCCCCTTTCATTTCTACTGTTTTTACCTTTAACCAAACCTGTCTATGCGCAGGACTCTCATGATTAGAAAAATCGACCTATCAATAATTTATATATAAAGAGGTCGATTTTTTTTACTGAATATCAGGGTCCTTTGGTCTATGATTTAAATCAAAAGGTTAACAAACGCAAAAAAGGAAGCATAAATACTAGATTAAAAAATCTAAATATATATCCCAATAATATAAAAAATAAGTATTAAAAAAAAACATGAAAAGAAAAAAAACTGTCTCAGCTGGACTTTTACTCACACGACCCCTTGCAAGAACAAAATACTGAACGACTCTCTTACCAACTGAGCTAATTCCGCAAATTTATGGTGAAAATAAGGTTATTTATAGGAATTTTATTGAATGAAACTGCGGATGAACACTGAATTATAAACTTGCTTCTTTTACAGTTTTATTTGCACAGAAATTGTGATTATACCCAATGCTTTCAAAATCCTGAAATATATCTAACTTCATCAAAACTGCAATGCTGACTTCTACAACCACTGGTACTATTTTTCAACGCTGATGTATGGATAAGTGGCGTTAATGTGATTGCAAGTAAAAAAAATCCACTTTCGCCTCTAAAAATGAAATCGGCATCAAATGCCGTGTTAAGCCATACGTCGTACATGGGCGAAAACTACATTTTATGTTGACTATAAAATCTGACTGTTAAATTTAATAAGAAGTGTTCATAAACGAAGTTTTGAGCAATTGGTTTAAACGTATTTATGTTACGCCGATTGTTGAAACTTGAAACTTGCAAATTTGATTAAACGCCTATTTCTACATTTAAAATACACATTCAATGGCGTTGTACAATGAAAATGATGAAAACTGATTAGATATACACACATATATATGTAACCCATGCTATATTTTGTCCATATATTATAAATAATAAGTTTAGAATACTGCTATGCTTGCCTGCGATACCGCGCTTTTATGTGTATATGTACGGTATATTTACATATTTACATGGGTTTTGGACTTACCAATGCGCCTGCTACATTTCAGCGCCTGGAACGGAAAAATGTACCTTCGAGAATGTTTGATTTTTCTTGACGATATTATATTTTCGTCCACTTTCAAACAACATCTTGAACGTATTGATCTGCATTCAAAAGTGTGAGTTTTTCCAAAAGTTTTTCTTGGCCATGTCGTTTCAGAAAATGGTATATGTACAGATCCCAAGAAACTCTTAGCTCTACAGTCTCGGCCTGTTCCTACTGATGTTAAATCTCTTCTTTCATTTCTTGGATTTACAGGGAATTATAGGAAGTTTATTAAAAAGTATGCCCAGATTGCCTAGCCTTTGCAACTTTTAATTCAAGGTCATGGAAGTAATCACAAACCCAAGAAATTTAAGCCGAAAACCAAGGTCAAGAAACCAGTTCAGTGGTCATTGGGTTCCTGAACAGTAAACTTCTTTCGAAATGTTGAAAGAAAAGTTGCAAAGTCCACAAGTTTTGTCTTATGCAGACTATTCTTTGCCGTTCATTATACATACCGACGCATCTTCCCTTTGTCTTGGTGCTGTTCTTTACCAAGTCCAAGAAGATGCTGAGCGAGTTATCGCCTATGCTTCTCGTAGCCTGAAACCTAATGAAAGGAATTACCCGGCACACAAGTTGGAATTCTTAGCTCTTAAGTGGAGTGTTACAGATAAATTCCAGGATTACTTGTACGGGAATGACTTTAAGGTGGTTACAGATAATAACCCCTTAACTCAGCAAAGCTTGATGCCACAGGCCACCGCTGGTTAGCCGAACTTTCAACTTTACAATTTCAGTGTGGTCTATCGCAGAGGCAGTCAGAATGCTGATGCTGGTGGTCTTTCAAGGCGTTATTTTTTGACGAGGAAGTCAATACTGTAGTCACTACCGCCTTAGTCACTGCTCCACTTGCCACTTGTGTCACAGATTCTGCTTTTTCTCATCTGGCCAATAGGGAGACACTAGACTTCACATATCAACAAGATTGATTGGCATTCTGAGCAGTCTAAGGATCCAACCATTTTTCGATTATTGACCTCCTCGGAAGCGGCTTTCCGCCAAGGGAGAGAGCAAGCTAAATCTGCACATGTACAGCGTTTCCTCTGGGAGTGGAATAAGCTTCATTTAGAGGAGGGAATTCTGTACAGAACCGCTTCTTATGATGGCCAGACTATTCGTCAACCGGTGTTACCAGATTCTTACAGAACCCTTGCTTTAAAGAGAAATCATGATGACGCTGGACATAAGGGTAAAGAGAATGTCTTTGGTTGGCTCGCCAACGTTTTTATTGGCCTGGCTTGAAAGTGTTGTCAGTCGACACATTGAAAGTTGTGGTTCTTGCATCAGGCGTAAAACCCCAGCCAAGTCATTCTCTGAACAGGTGCCAATTTTAACATCCAGACCCATGAAGTTAGTTTATATTGACTTTTTAAAGTTAGAGCCTTCCAAAGGCGGAGTGAAAAATATACTTGTCATTGTTGACCACTTTACTCATTATGCGCAAGCAGTTCCTTGCCGTAACCAGACCGCTCATATTACTGCAAAGGCATTGTACGACCACTTTTTCAGGTTTTATGGATTTCCTGAGCAGCTTCACAGTGACCAGGGACAAGACTTTTTAAGTAGCACCATTAAAGAACTGTGTAAGCTGACAGGAATCCGTAAGACGCCTACAACTCCTTACTACCCCAAGTGGATCTGCCGAACGTTTCAACGGCACGTTATTACGTATGCTTGGAACTTTAGGGGATGTCCAGAAGAGTGACTGGAAGTCCTACATTGCTCCTCTTGTCCAAGCATACAACGCCATCAAAAGTGATTCAACATGGTTCTCATCCCATTATTTGATGTTTGGGTGGCATCCTCAGGTTGTCTATGGATGCCTACCTAGGCATAGATCCTCAGAATCTCGGTGAGAACACTTGTTCCTTATGCTGCTAAACTCTGTAAACGTATGGAATTTGCTTACAAAGCAGCAGCTACAGAAGCTAGAAAGCATGCAGCTAAGAACAAGGCTTCTTATAACAGAAGAGCTGTGGAGACAACCATTGAAGTTGAGGATAGGGTGTTATAATTGTTCATGACATTTCCATAGTATATATCTACCCTGTATTTTCATTATGTTATTATATTAGCATATGTGTACAGGGTAGATATATACTATGGAAATGTCATGAACAATTATAACATTTGTTTCCATTTCATAATATTTCTGTGTTAGTTTTTACAGTTAACAGTAAGCTTCACTTAAAACAGTGCAAAATAGTCCTTGAAGTAAATGATTCCAGTTGTATTTTGAAAACTTTTACAGATTCACATTGTCTCAGACTAAGAGGTAATTCATTCCACAATTTTGGACCTTTCGTACTTAAACTTCTGTCAGAGAAGGTATTTTTCTTATTGAAAGGAACAACATAACGACCATCAGGGAATCAGATGATCTTAAGGTTCGCTTTGACACTTTAGGAGACAAAAGCTCGGTTAAAAATGATGGTGCGTTTCCTGCCTAACAGTTTAGATGTATCTTAGTATCTTAAACTGATTCGTGCTTTAATCGGAAGCCAGTGAAGATCAAATAATACTGTTTTGCAATGCGTACTTGGAACGGTTTAACACCAGTTTACCACACATAATTTGAATACGTTGAAGTTAGATAATTCACACTTTCATTTAATATGATCTTTGAAATTTAGGGACTCATCCAAAAAAGCACCAAGATGCCTTATACAGTTTTGATATTCAATAACATCTCCCGTATATTGATTTTTTTTTTTTTGGTGTTACAACTTATAAGCTGTGAACGACATCCGAAAAGAATAAACTCTTTTTTTTTTTAACTGTTCATTAGGTTTTCGCCTCTGCAGGGCGAAAACCTATTGTTCTTCTTCGGTTGATTTGTTTTTAGGTTTTCGCCTCTGCATCGAGTACTGGAAAGAAATTGTTCTAGGAGAGGTTGAATGTTCAAACCTTGTAAAAAAGTGGACAAATGAGGGTAGGTCTACGAAAAAAAAAACCCACTTTTGTTAGAGATCAGATAGAAGAATTATGTTTGCTGCATACGATTTGCAAGACATATACGCACAAAATATATGGGGTGGCGAATTTAGGAAATGCGTGGTTTGTCCTCTAGAAACGGTCAAACTTCACTAAATTTTAGGAGAAAATAAAATTTCAAAAACATATTTTTGTCGCTCCTGACTTTATTTTCTGTTCATTCTTCATGAAATTTCCACACGATATGTATTGTTATGTTTGAAAGGGCCTCAAAATTTAAAAAAAAAAAAAAAAAAAAAAAAAAAAAAAAAAAAAACATTGAAAAGGTCAAGGTCATATTACGATTATTGTGTTTTTATTCGGCCACAAATAGCTCCAAAACTAAAAATATTTCATTCAGAGTATGTGACAAAAGTTTTATTCCTTAAAGAGCTCTTTCCAGTGATGTTTAGTTTTTGAAGATCGGACTTGATTTGGTCATTATACGGCAGTCCAAAGTTTTATCCTTTTTTTGGAATAATTGTAAATCAGGTTTTATGCTTCAAATTCTGATATATAAGAATAAAAAGTTTGACTTGTGCGACTAGTATACTTGATTGAACTATTTGCTGCTTTGCTAGGTACCTAATGGTAAAATTTTAATCAATTTTCTTTCTCATTTTGCCGCTAGGGGGCGCATTTCTTGAAATCCTTCTTTTGCTTATAACTCAAAAAGTTGAAGTCCGATTCGAATGCGGTTTTTTGCATTCTGTTCCCTGTTGATAGCCTAATAACATATCATAGGATTCGAGGGTCCGTGTGGCTGAAAGCTTTTGAGCTATGGAAGGTGGAATGTTCGAACCTCGCAAAAAAAAAAAGGGTGCAAATGAGGGTAGGTCTACGAAAAACCTATCCATTTTTGTAAGAGATCAGATAGAAGAAGTCCGTCTCCTGCATACGATTTGAAAGACATGTACACACAAAACATATGGGGTGGCGAATTAAAGAAATGCGTGGTTTGTCCTCTAGAAACGGTCAAACGTCACTAAAATTTAGGAAAAATTAAAATTCCAAAAACATGTTTTTTGTCGCTCCTGACTTTATTTTTTGTTTATCTGTCATGAAATTTTCACACGTTATGGTTTGTTAAGTTTGAAAGGGCTTCACAATTAAAAAGTTAAAGAAACATTGAAAAGGTCAAGGTCATAATACGATAATTGTGTTTTTATTCTGCCCCAAAGTGCTCCAAAACTAAAAATATTTCATTGAGAGAATATGAACAAAGGTTTTAGTTCATGAAACGCTCTTTCCAGTGAAGTTCAGTTTTTAAAGATCTGACTTGATTTGGTCATTTTACGGCAGTCCATGGTTTGATCCTTTTTAGAAAAATTGTAAATCAGTTTTTATGCTTCAAATTCTGATATATAAGAAATAAAATAATTGCCTAGTACGATTTGTATACTTGATTGAACCATTTGCTGCATTGCTACGTACCTAACAGTAAAATTTTAATCAATTTTGTTTCTTATTTTGCCGCTAGGGGGCGCTTGGCTTGAAATCACTCTTTGTAACTCAAAAAATTGAAGTCTGATTTTCATGCGATTTTTTGCATTCTGTTCCTTGGTTACATCTTTTTGAAACGGCAATCCAAAATAAATGCGATATTTCATGAAAATGATAGTTATTCAATGCAACATTAGTTCGTAATAATGTTGAGTGTCATGTCGCATTGTCGTGTGTCATTTCATACTACTGTGGGTCGTTTGCAATTGTTGTTTATCAATTACAATTGTCGTTTGTTACCATCATAAAGCAACAGAAACATCTAATGTGGCACTAACTGAATTCCGTAAAAATGTTTTCAAGTTTGCGACTACATTACTGACAGGTAAAACTCAAAAATATTCTTTTGGGTAAAAGGTCTGCTTAAACATTGCGACAAAAATGTTTGAAATGTTTGTTAACAGTATTCAACAAGCCATTGAACAAAGAAATATGTTTTTCGAATCATGAGACTCGTGAACTGAATGACATTGCCTTCGCGAAAACGGATGATATCGCGATAGCGATTCTAGTTTTTAACTTGTTATTGTTCCTCCAGTCATTGATAAGAACTGCACAGTCCTGGATGTCTTAAAATGCGATTGCTTCTTCGGTTAATGATGGTTTGAAACGTTTATTTACCGTGTGGTCGTCGGCAAACCCGTTGGCAAAAATAGAGGGTGGCAGAATGTCAAAGACAGTATCTGCGTACGCAAAGTAGAGCCAAGGGCCCAAACAGCTTCCCTGGGGGACACTACAATCAAGTTCCCGTTCAGACGACATATTTGAGTTCACACTCACTCGACAGCTACGCGACTTCAAGTATGAATCCAGTCTCATAAATCCATCCATTTCAGCACAGATCCACAGACACCATACTGATTTTCAAGAACATTTAACAGTATGTTATGGTCGACAGTATCAAAAGTAGCACTTAAATCAAGAGCTATCAGTGAAGTGACCTCTTGATGCTCCATTCCATCAAGAATATCATTTACAAACCTAAGGAGGGCTGACTCACAGGAGTGAAACTGACGATAGGCCGACTTATTCATTGGAAGGATATCGTTTTCGTTTACATGTTCATAGAGTCGATTTTCAATAAATTTGGACAAGAATTTCAGATTATAATGGGTCGATAGTTTGCAAATGTTAATTTATGACAAGATTTTTTTCAAAAGAGACTTGACATTTTTTATCTAGATGGGAAAACATTCACAATTAAGCTGGTAATCGTAGGCAAAAGTTCACTGACAAATAATTTCAATACTTTTATATGCAAAATGTCAAGCTCACAAGATTTAGTCTGTAACTGATTAAAACGCATTTCAGTTTCATCTTCTGGAAGATTTTCGAAAGATCCAAACGGTGATACGTCTTTAACAGCAGGTTTATATTTTTCAAAATCTTTCAAAGACTCACGTATCTTCTTGATCTTGACCATAAAATGGCCTGCAACTTTATCCGCTAGGGTGTTTTCATCTTCCACGGTGGATTGGATTTTCAGACTTGCTTCCTGTAAGATCTTTCAAAAACGGATACAGCTTTTTAGAGTTACCGTTTGATACAATTACCTTCTGAGTGAGATTCAGTTATATTCTGACTCATTTCTAAGTTCATAGTGATATTTGTTAAGTGAGGACTTAAAAAGTTCATAGTTCTGGGGTTGCTGATGTTTACGCCAAAGTCTCTCTGATCGACGCATCACTCGTTTCAGGGGTATAATACTTTCATGGAACCGGGGTTTTGGTGCTCTACATATTTGCATTTTCTCTCACGAAGGAGCATGTATAGTTTTTTTTATCTCAGTCTCAAATTGATCGACAAATATTTCCAGAGAATCTGAACACATTGTCATTTCATCGAGATCATTAGCAAAATCTCATTGTTCATATCCTTGAAGTTCCGGAAGGAAATTACTTGCTCCCGCTGTTCTCCTTTTTTATCCTCGCGACTAGTTTAACGGCACTGTGGTCTGACAAGAAACGAACCTGATTCACATGAGAGTAAGTCAACGCCATTTGCAAGATCAGTGAAACAAGCTCTTACAACTTACTCTATTATTCCCGCACAGCGATTGCTGGGTTGGAGCAGTACTTTACGCCTGGGAAGGTTATGAAAAATCCATGACCCCAACTAATGATAGTTGTGGCGAATATTGAATTTCTCGCAACGACGTTGCCTGTTTAATATTGATAAAGCGTCGAAACATGGTATTTTACACGAAAATTGCGTATGAACAAGGTAAGTGCTAGGTGGTGCCGATACATCTGACAGAGGACAAAAGACTATATGCATATTCACCATGATAAAAAAGAATAATGGGGGAAAAACTTGCTGGAAACAAAAGTATGAGACAAGGGAAGCTATGAAAATCTGAAAATCAGTACCTTAGCAATATTTCTTCTTCGTGGTTTGCAAAGAGGGAGATTTTGAAAGAATAAAAATATTTTTTGAAAAAATATTGAACAATTTTTGAGATAAAGTAAAACCTCCGAGTGTTTACTTTTATGTATTTCGAATACCCCTCGTATACTTGTACACCCAGACACACATAGCTTTAAGTGGCAATTTTACCGTTATTTTCTTGCTGTGTGACAATACGACGTGGTATTTGATGTCATTTCAAGCTGTCGTAGAAGATGTACAGTTTTTCGTAACATTAAGTGTAGCTCTTTTTGCGATATCACACATTTTTCCCGAATGTGAGGATACAAAACAATTATTAGGGTCTATGTGTATGTGTAGGGGAAAATTTCCGCATGCGCTATACACCATTAAAATTGATGAAAATTTACAGTAGTTTTATTTTTCCTTCGAATTGTCTTGTCATACACTACGTGGTACAACATTGAGCATATACCAACTCACAGCTATGTCTGATTACGTTTACGTCGAATTGGAAATATGTTGGGTTGGACTAGTACTTGGCGCAAGGAATGTTTTCGGAAAATTCTGACAATTAACAAGCATAAAATACAAATATTCCTGATACACATTAACGTTACTAGTATACGTCGAGATAAACAAGAGCACCGCATGCGGGTGCCAACGCTCGTCTGTTTTTGCCAACGTTACACATTTTTGTTAAACACTTAAAAAAGTTGACCTTGAAAATCACGACTAAATCTGTAAGCCTTTAAATACAAAGTTAAAGTACCATACCCTTTAAATTTGACCTTTGACCTTGAAGGATTACCTTGACCTATGCATGGAACAAAATGTATACAACACAAAGATGTAGAATATGTAAACAGAAAATCACAATTGTTATATTTTAAGAAAAAAATATATTGAAAAATGACAAAAATATCTATTCTAAAACTTGTCCAAAGTTATGGCAAAATAAGGTCAAAGGTCAAGGTCGATAGATAAAATATTGAGGTATATCTGAAAAACCATTGTCATGATGAATATGCATACCTAATATAAAAGATGTGTGTCAAAAAGTAAAAAGTTATGGTTATTTTTTTTTTTTTAAAATAGGTCACAGATTAAAGGTCAAGGTCAAAAGTCCAAAAGTGTAACATTGATGGAAAGGTCTTGCCACAAGGAATTCACGTGTGAAATATCAGTGCCCTTTTGGTAACGCTTCTGAAAGGACAGGAATTTTTAAAAAAAAAAAAAGTTACAGCAAAAATTGGTCAAAGGTCAAGGTCGATAATGAAATGTTGAAGTATATCTGAATAGCCCTTGCAAAGAAAAATATGCATATCAAAAATAAAAGTTGTATGTCAAATAGTAAAGAAATTACGATCAACGATAGTTTTCTGTAAAATATTTCAAAAATAGGTCACAGATCAAAGGTCAAAAGTCCAAAAGTGTACATTGCTGGAAAGGTCTTGCCACAAGGAATTCACATGTGCAATATCAGTGCCCTGTTTGTAACGGTTCTGAAATGACAGGCAAGTTTTCAAAAAATACAGTAAAAATAGGTCAAAGGTCAAGGTCGATAGATGAAATGTTGAGGTATATTTGAATAGCCCTTGCAAAGATGAATATGCATACCAAAAATAAAAGTTGTATGTAAATAGTAAAGAAATAACGGCCAACGTTAAAGTTTTTTGTTTAATATTTTAAAGATAGGTCAAAGTTCAAGGTCATAATCCAAAAGTTAACATTGGTGGAAAGGTCTTGCCACAAGAAATTCACATGTGAAATATCAGTGCCCTGTTGGTAACGGTTCTGAAATGACAGGCATTTTAAAGGTTTTTAAAAAATACAGCAAAAATAGGTCAAAGGTCAAGGTCAATAGGTGAAAAATTTGCATATGTCTGGATAGGCCTTGTCCAGATGAATATGCAGACCAAAAATGAAACTTGTATCTGGAATAGTAGAGAAGTTATGGCCAACGTTAAGATTCCGAACGACGACGACAACGCGGATGCCGGAGTTACAATAGCTCGTTGTTTTTTTTTTCTTCGAAAAACAGACGATTTAAAAATCACGACAGGTTTTCGAGAAAGCATTGTATAACATCTAACATGAAGTACATTTGTACTCTGATGGGTGTACACTCCCTTCTTACGTACGTGACTGTATCACATTCAAAATACATATATACAGTAACATTATACAGTTGAGTGTGAGTGACTTTGATTTCTTACAAAACATGCCATATTCACGCATGAATATCAAATTATTCATCATTTCATAGTGTACGTGCTATGTTAAGCGATCAAGTTGCATTATCGTTAACCAAAAAAGTTACCTTTAGAGCAGATTTAAATTCCTCACTCCGTAGATAACACATGTAGATCTATATGTGTGAGAGGGTAATTTATAGCAAGTGTAAAAGTGTGACGATCGGTATGCATGAGCATACAGACATAATTGACACAGACATGAAAGTAGATTCAACAGGATTACAATTAACATAAGCGTCTAGCTGTAATATTGAGAAAATAACATCAATTTAGAAATTTGGTGATTATGTAGACACATTTGTCAATCATAATCTTCTGTTATTTTAAAGGGCATCAGCCTTTATTCAGGGGTCTCCGTGACCGCATGTTTTAAAGTCGATGACTCCTATACATAGCACTAGCGGATTCGGAAATTTCCCCGATTTAAGATAAGTGTAGACACACAACCTAAAAAATCTCACCAGAATGCACCATTTCATACCTTAAAATTAACAAGAGCTTTCAGAGGACAGCACGCTCGACTATTCAAAATGCTTGTTGGTAAATCAAATGAAGTCTAATTCAATTCTTGCCCTTCACATACCCTGTACATAATACTAGTTATAGTCAAAAATGATAAACCATGATAGTCTGATACCCCTTAATATTTTTATGAAGCTTAAAATCAACCCATGCCTAGTTACAGAGACATAAGCAAAATGACACTGTGCATGCAAAACTTTAACCAAAAATCCAAGCAAGAAAAGGGCCATAATTTGCATAAAATTCAGTCCAAAACTTATCCTCCTTGGTTTTCTGATGCCCTAAAGACACTCCTTAACTTTCTAGTCAATTCCACAAGCAATTTTTGAGATAAAAGCTGGATAGTAGCTTGAAGGCAAAAAAAAACAACCAAAATTCTAAGTTAAAAGGGGGCCATAATTTTTAATATATTTTATCAAGTGTTATCTTCCTTTATAGTATGATGCCCCTAAACACATTAAAGATGTTTCAAATCAATCCCATGCCTGGACTCTGAGATATAAGCATGAGTGTATCTTGCATGCAAAACTTTGACCAAAATTTCTAAGTTAAAAAGGGGCCATAATTTGTAACATATTCTATCAAGAGTTATCTACCATGAAAGTATGATACCCCAAAACATTAAAAATGTTTAAAATCAATCGCATGCCTGGATATAAGCATGAGAGTATTCTTGCATGCAAAACTTGAACCAAAATTTCTGAATTAAAAAGGGCCATAATTCGTAACATATTCCATCAAGAGTTATCTACATTGGTTGTCTGATGCACCTTAACATATTCATAAACTTTCAAGTCAATACCATGAATGGTTATTGAGATACAAACTGGAGAGTAGCTTACACGCAAAACTTTAACCAAATTTTCTATTGCATTCAAAACTTTAACCAAAATTTCTAAGTTAAAAAGGGGCCATAATTCATATTAAATTCAGTCAAGGGTTATCTTCCTTGGTTGTCTGATGCCCCTGAACATTTTTATAAACTTTCAAGTCAATACCATAAATGGTTACTGAGATATAAGGTTGATAGTAACTTACATGCAAAACTTTAACCAAAAACTGCAACGCCAATGCCGACGCCAGGGCGACTACAATAGTCGAGCTAAAAACGTTCGCGGGGGAGTTCCCCCGAACCCCAAGTCCAACCGGAACTACAACCTTCTAGCAGCAAGCCACTTGCATTGTCAATGCCTATTTTTTTATTTATTTTTTTTTTCAATGTAGCTCCCCACTCCCCCGCAAACCTGAATTCCTGGATCCGGACCTGCATAGCCCCTCACCTATCTGGGTTCGAAAGGCTTCCAGCTGGATGTGTCATACAGAACAACTGAAAAACCCGTGAAGCAAAGCGGATATACTGTTTCGGTCGCTGCTATACTTCGCATTCCAATCTGACTAAAATAAACGATCTTCCAGCGTAGCGTACACTGTCAGATTGATTCGCATTCTAAAAGGCTCATTATTTCTCAGAGACTGTAATAATTTCAATACCAGAAATGCTACGCAATTAAACGAGATTTGTAAAGTTACCTAAATGGTACTTAATCAATGACCACATATCCGATCTCCGCTGACTTTGCATCGCATAAAAAATCTATGAGAAATTATTGGCCTATAACAATAATGGATAGCATGACTTCACGTGCACAATCCACAGGATTCAGTGGCAATACGTGTGCGTGGTTACCACCTCCACCAAGCTGGATAATGAGAGGAGGAACTGTCGTGTTTGTTAAATGAAACGACGAGCTTGTTTCATGGTGTCTTAAAATCACATTGAATGTGGAAAATGTGATCAGAAAAAATGTCATCACGAAACGGCAGCTTTATATAGGTGGTAGTAACGGTCCTAGCTGTGTTTGTTATGTATTTTCGTTTGTTTGCGTTTTAATCATATGGTCTACACGAGGCCTCACTGCAATACCA
>CM037793.1:15099807-15143235 GCA_021229015.1 Solen grandis
GTGAGTTCGAAACCCGTTGAGGCAAATAGTTTTCATGGCTTTTCAAGGTTTCAAGAAGAAGTCAAACCAAAAAACTGATGGGAGGGATTAGTATAAGTTGCAACAACTTGTTTCCAAATCACCGTAAAAAAATAAGTTCACTACAATTGTGCAGTTACCCAGCACAGGATCTGGGTATTCAAACATCTGCAGCTTAATATGATTTTTGACACTTTGGCTAGACGTTAAAATATCAAATCAGGAATTGATAATACTTCAGTTCGAGATTGAACAGTATTGCTTGTAAATTGTTTAAATTAAAAAAGCCTCGACTTTTATGTTTACTTGTTTTATGTTTGAGTTACTGATATCTATACACGAATTCCATTCTTAAAGTTCAACGGATTGACAAGCTACAATTTTGATTCAAAATTTGCCACAAATAAATATCGAACAATTTTATAACTATTAATCCGAGGGTATCCAATTAATGGCAATTAACAATTCCAAACTCCGGCGAAGTGGATTGGCTCCGCATCATTCACTGTCACAATGAGTATCACGTGACCATTATGTGTACCAAATGATTTAGCAATAACTGAGCTACTTTTCAACTCACTGTGGCTGAAACCCGCTCAAGATCTCATCCGTTGAAAATTGTCTTAAGCTAATCAAAGCACTAATGAAACTGAAAGACTGCCGTCGGAATGAGACTGGCACGCTGTTTCGAAGCTGGATCGTTTTGGAAATCTGTTTATTCACACCCGTGAATCTGCACTTGTCGATATTCTTTCGATACAATTACAGGTATGATATCGTACATCATCTTACAATATTTGGTCATATTACGATATGATAATCCCTTCCTCGACCATTAACACCGGGGTAACCAACCTGCGCCACATGACAGGGTGTGAGCTTGATTCCGTTTATAAGTTGCAAACCTGTAACATTTATGAAGGTCATGGTCGTATTTCAATGCTACGCCCGCTCGCTGTGAAACTTGTGTTGGTTATACATTATAATAATAAGAGGGAGATAAAGAAGTAAGTATAATTATATATATATATTGATCGGGCACCTTACATACATCATACTTTGATATTACTTTACGCATGTACGTATTCACGTATCCATGTACGTATATACGTATTTTAATTGTCAATGTGTATTTTTATACATGGGTATCATGGATTTACCAGAAAACTTTTTTTTATTATCTTTTAATAATAAAACATACAAACAAAACTTAAACCAATAAAACAGTACAGATATCATTTATTTTAATGTTTACCTTTACTCACCTAGAGCGTAAATTATTCATTTGCACATGCGAATATTGCACCCTTTTCAAAGTTGAATAATGCATTTTTTTAAATTTGCAATTGTGCGAGTCGTTTAAATCTTGGCTATATATTTTAGAAATTACGAAAATTTGCTTTCCAATATAATACATATTATGCATCTTATATGAACATAATGATATTTCAATTTTCCCCAACTACCAGAGAGAAGAGAGTGTTAATAAACTGTTATTTAGCTTTGCACAGTTGAGTTGTCGTTCTATAAAATGGTTTTATACACAGCTAAGCACAAGCTAAGAGAGAGAATCTTGGAGTCGTGCTTGAATTATGAGTCTTCGCCTATACATAATACAGAAATACGCGAGTTTTATCGATGAAATGAACATCAATGCAATTCTGTTCAATTCAGTTTAAATTAAATTGATCAGAATTCATTTTTCCTGCCACCCACGATCTGCCGTCCTCTTTGAAGAATGAACCATCTTTGTTTAAGATTATCAGTTTTGGAATACCAGTCACTGAGTAATTTTCTTTGAACTTCTGCAACAGAAAGAAAGCATAATGTAATACACTATGGGCGTATTCAGCTGGCTAACAAGGGTTAACTTTAGTGACGTAAAAATCTAAAAATAGACAAACTCTAGTAGCAGTAATGCAACCATAAACAAACATGGCGGACCTGTCAAGCTTTTGCTATTTTTCCATTTTTCTCTTGTCACGTATATGCCACGTTAATAAAGGTTGTTTTTTTTTTATCTTAAATGTTGTTTAAAATTGTAATAGTCAGAAATAAAAGATCTGAAATTTAATATAGTAATTTAACATGTTTAAGTCCAGTCAATAAGTCGCTCTTTTTTTTTTACTGGTTGTCATGCAGTGCGGATGGTGTCCATTCGAAAGAAGAACTTTTTTTTCGATTTACGGACAACACATAAATATAAATTTGCCCCCAAAAATGCGCTTAGAAGCAATCACATTTTCGTCATGCATACATGAACTGTAATAATGTATTTATAACTCGTATAAACCACACAATATACAATTAAAGTTTTTTTATGTTTTATTTTTATTCTGCTAGTCATTTTTAATCCCATTCAGCCGCCATATTTGGTATGGTATAAAACAGAATCCAACTCCATTAACCCAGCGTCGCAGTAGGGTTGAACTCGAGTACATGGCAAAGGTCATATGACGTCAATAATGCTGTGGCTCCACACGTTTTCCTGCAACTCTAGTTAACCTAGTCTACTTTAATTAGCTGCATGAACTCGCTCTGTGACTGGTAATTCTTTATGTTCGAGTGCCCTGGCAATTCAATTTTTTATACTTATGTGCATCATCGTTCAAAACAAGTGCACTTTTATTTGGTTATAACCATATTTAGTAAGTTTTCTCTACAGATTTAAATTTAATTTTTGATTGTTACCAAGATGATTAAATGTGGTCACTTAATTTTGAAATATATGTTTGGTTCCGATAACATCACTACTGGATAATTTTAACCAGCATTATTATTATTATTATTATTGTATAGAAAAATATCCCTAACAAAAATTACACACACACACACACACACACACACGCACGCATGCACGCACGCACGAAAAAGATAAAGCAATGATGATGACAATAAGCTCCAAAAGCCTGATTGCATTGTTTGTAACAAGGCGAAAAACAACTCTTTTTTGTTCTTATCGTACAATCAGATAGTCCTAAAAACACATATTTGAGAATCTTCAAATAAATACTTAATTAATAATAAAAAGAAAGCAAATAATCAGAAATAATTCAGTTTGAGAAAAGAACTTACTTTTATCTCCTCGCTGCCAAACTTCAAAGCTGCCCATGGCATATCACAAAAGTATTCGTCAAAAGTCTTCTTATCGTGGTCTAAGCTGACAAAGACTATCTCGAACTTGACTTTGCCGCCATTGACTTTCTGATAAAATTCTGCAAGGACAGGAGTGAAACCCCGGCAAGGAGGACACCAGTGAGCCGAAAAATAAATACCTGTAACACACAGAAACAGACACGTGGCTTTAGGCACGAAAAATAAATACCTGTAACACACAGAAACAGACACGTGGCTTTAGGCACGAAAAATAAATACCTGTAACACACAGAAACAGACACGTGGCTTTAGGCACGAAAAATAAATACCTGTAACACACAGAAACAGACACGTGGCTTTAGGCACGAAAAATAAATACCTGTAATACACAGAAACAGACATGTGGCTTTAGTTGAATGAAATGTTCGATAAGATGTGGTCAAGAACATTTACAGAAATCACTGTAGTTAGAATAAGATTGAATAAACTGTGAGAGTAGAAAAATAGATAATCAGATGACAAATATCAGCATTTTTTTCTCTCAGTAATGACTTATAAGTGTCATTAGTTGTGTACACGCACAACCTCAAAGAGGATAGATCGCTCTCTAACTGCCTCAAGCAACGGTGTAGATATAACATCAATTCACTTAGCTATTCCAAACTTTCCTGGCCAACTCCATAAACGTTTTTAAAAATCAGTTTTTGCATGTAGAGACTCGTGAAGTAATCTGACCGTCATTAACCAAACATGTTCATATTTTAAATATCGCGTGCGCACGCGACAGCTACTGTGTGAGAAAGCAGTATTTATCGTATGCCCGTCGGTGAAATGTTTACGAAATCCAGAGACTTATAAACAGAGACTGGCAGCTTCTTCTTTGCCCATATCGATTTTCTGAAGTCGCGCGTGGACAATGAGATTTCATGAGACTCGGGCGAGATTGAAAAATCAAATACATATTTAAGTTCCAATGGGTATTTAAAGTAATATAGTAGTGATATGGTTATCTTGTTTAGTCAATTATTTGTTCGATTACTTTTGACATAAACAAACGTCAGAGAGATCGATCGACCACACGACGAGACGCAATTAAGGGAATTAATCGGTAAGCAATCGTTTTAACATGTTTGCCAACATCAGTCAAAAGAACAACAAGAAGACCGGTTAGAAAATCACGGGTTAATCCTGCATGTACACGATGCTGTCATGTCGTGCTAAGTCATATCGGACCACTTATCCATCTGTCTTTCTTCCTTCCCCCCTCTCTTTCTTAATTATTAAACTTAACTAAAACTAAATATTAAACCTAAAATAGAACTCTAATCATGCATCCGCGTCCTCTTCATTTTAGCTAAAATCAATAGATTTACTAAAAAGTATTTGGAAAGTAATTGTTGCTTTGTAAGATTCCCCCAAGCCCCACCGAAATGTCTGACATTTTGAGACACTTTCACGACAACGGGGTTTCCGTTGTGTAAAACCCAGTACTGGGATCTACAACGAATTAGATTCAGATTCAGATGTCCGGTACCCGTGTGACAGGACGGCACGCTCTCGTTTACCCTCGAGGCACGCGATAAAACACGTTATTTCGGAAAGCTGCCAATCTCTGTTTAAACGTCTCTGCAAAATCTATTTGGGGCAAAACTTTATACAAAAATCATTATTCAGTAATCATTCTCCCGTTCTGAACCGAAACGATATACATACCATTAGCTAAAACTGGTAGCCAGAACAGAACAGAACAGAACAAATCCTTTATTTCACCCAGGCATACAAAATGCAACATGGAGTTATGTACAAAAATATATATAATTATACATATATTGAGAGTTCCGGTCAGCATACAATGATTATATCAAGTCGTGGTGAAAATTTAAGCGGTGGGGGAACACAGATTTAAACAACAAAGACGAGTCAGATATTATATATATGCAATGTGAGGGTATAGGGATAGTAAGACGGAGGATAAACAATTACATGTACATATGAATGAAAATGTAGAGACAGTAAGAGATACTCAACTAGTATTAGGACGAGGGAGTTTTTTTTTTAAATTTTAATGATGGTTCATTACTTAATTAATAGGCGAGGCCGTGGTAGATAAAGACCTTGTCACAAGACAATGACACAATGAAATGAGCGCACGCTTTTAACAAGATTCCCGCACTTGAAAATTTAACCCATATATCGATCTCAAGTGAGTAACAGATACAAACACAACAGACAATACCAGGTGACAATAATGTCCTCCGAGTAAATATACCTGACTTGAAATATTATAATGAGCGTCTCGAGGGACCTGTCTTACGTTTACATACGTACACTACCTTAAGGTGTTAACTGTTACTATTTTTATCTTATTTTTTTTGTCTATCCTCTATTTTCCCCTCCTCGTTTTTATCCCGCATAGTACTCTATCACCCCCACCCCCGCCCATCTCTCTCTCTCCTTTAGCTGAACATGAATGGTATTTTTCCTGTGAAATGCTAGCTAAGTCAATTGCTCGCAAACAATATTATGTTCTTCAATTGAGAGACTCCGGCAATATTGAACGAAAGTGGGTAGAAACCGGTATAAACATATACATGTACACACAACAATAGACAGTAACATGTTACAGGAGACAAGAACGTCGTCAAAATACGATACCTGATTTGTGATGTTAAATATAATTTTCTAGAGAGGGATCTGCCTTAGTCTTTAATTCATACACCACATTAACCCTTTCCCTCATAGAGACTCATTTTGACGCACTCAATAGGTACCACATAAAGCCTGATCTGCAGAAAACCAGTCAAACCTTACCAAATTTAATTATAAAGTCCTCATATCCAGACCACTGAGGAGCAGCGAACAGCATAAAACCTGATCAGCCTGCGAGTCACTCGCAGGCTGATCTGGTTTTATGTTGTTCGCATAGGTCTTTTCATGGTTTCCTCTATGAGGGAAAGGGTTAAGATGTTGTTTACAACGTAGATGATCTATCACTTCTAACCCCATACCTTTCTCTTTTTTATTCGCCACCTCTATCTCCACCTCCTTCTTCTTCCTCGGTTTCTTGTACCTTCAGAAATGTACCTCCGTGGTACTTTTAGGACTCCTTTTTTCTCCACCCCCCCCCCCCCCAATCATCTCCCTCCCCCTTTTTTTTCTTTGTTGACTATTGTTTTCTAACACTACATGACAATGTATACGTGTAGAATATAATGTAAAAACCTTAAGCTTGGTGTGAATAAGTATATATGATATGACGTTTCAGGATACAATTTAACAAATGGGCTCTCGAGATCCAAATCGTATCAACTCGGCAATCCCCGGCCTAACACGTTGGAGATATGTTATTTTGAAGAAATGGGTGAGGTTTTTCGAATGTCGAGATATGTACAGAGTACAGAAAAGTCGTCCACTCATTGGTAGCAGATGGTTATACCTAATGAAATACATTGATCATCAATAACAATTCAAGATTCTGTAGTCGTGCTATCTCGTTTTTACGACAGAAATACCCCCACTCTCTCTCTCTCAAAAATATCACACTAATTGTTGATTTTTTTTGGTAATTGCCCCTTGTTTCCAGTATTCTCAGATATTCTTGGAACTCCTGCCGGCCAGTCAGTACAATTGTTGACTAAAATTGTCAAGGGGCGTCATGGTCTATTGTGTTAATATAAATTAACGACTGCGCTGCGGGTGGAAAGTACTGTGTTCGAATCCCTTTGGGGAAATAATACTCAATGAATCTTCCCAGACGCAAAGTACTGGTCCAATACAGGAACCAATTTGGATTAACAAAAGTTGTATGATATGATCCCCAACCGACGTGAAATGAACATGTTTAAACTGATTGGACTAAAATTGTTTGGTGTAACAGCTATATCAATACACCTCCTGTTTCCTCATATAATATTCATTACTGGTCATATAGTGTTCATGGTATATTGATCATGAAAGCATGTCGTTAGTAATTCAATACACCGCGCATGCTCAGGTAGGGCCTATCTCTTATAGGTATTGCACAATCCGGAAGAGCTAGTACAAGCCACATCATTTCCTACACCTGTATGTTTATGAGGATCAAGTTCTTGACAAGATCTTCAATTACACACGAATTCGACACATACATTATAACATATATATTTAATATTATACACCCCATGCCCAGCCCCTGTTGGCTTGGTGCCATAATCATATAAGGGCGCCGTGGTTCAGTGGTAACCTATCCGATTACGGATCCGAAGGTTGTGAGTTCGAACCCCGTTGGAGGCAAGAATTCTTCATGATCTTCCCGGGCGCAAAGTACTGGATCAACCCAGGAACAGTCGAGAGGGATTAGTGTAAGTTGTAAGAACCTGTTTCCCAATCGACGTAAATTAAATAAATAAGTTTAAATTAAACTAATTTTATTTGTACAACATCCCATGCATATTTCTCTATAGTCACACATGTATTATTATAATACTGGCCGAAAAACATGATATACTTTTTCGTATATATACATGTGTTTGATTACAAAAGTAAACTTTTATAAGTTTTATCCCACTAAACTGTTCCTTGTTTAAACCATACCGTAACGCCCGGGCTGTTCTGGACACTTAACCGGGTTCGAACCCAGAACCCTCGTGTCTGCTGCCATGCATGTTACCACTTTATTGCATCATTTTAAAACTAATGTCGATTTAATACCCCACTACACCTGGTAGTGCGTGGCATGGCGCGATATAGGATTCACTTTCTTCGACCGTCGGTCGGACTGTCCGTCCCGACAAAAGTGCGTGGCATGGCGCGATATAGGATTCACTTTCTTCGACCGTCGGTCGGACTGTCCGTCCCGACAAAAGTCCGGACTCTTACCTGACAACGGATCAGTGGATTTTCTAATTATTTGACAAAAAAACAGTGAATGACTCATCGACAGTAAGTTTGTGATCATAATGTTTCTTTACAGTTAAAAGTAAATAAAGAATTTAACAAATAAAAAAAACATAAAGTAGTTAGTGTTTGATGTAAAATTCTAAAAAAAAGTACATCAATATAAATACATGAACGGCACTAACTATAATTAAGGGACTGTAGTTCATCATATTTTATTATTTTAACTACAGTATTAAAACGCAGAATTAACACGTACAATTTCAATCAACCGTAGTATATATGTTTCGTAAATGCACATTTTGTTGAGATATTGATCAATACGCTCACATACAAGCAATATACCCGGTACATTTGTTTAAGGAGGTCGGAATCGGAAATCGACAAATTATGACATTGAATCAATGTTTACTTGTTACAAATGAGAAATATATGTGTTCTTTATATGGTCTATCAACTGGTATATGAACACAATGTCTAAAACGTAATTTATAAAATCAATCAAAAAAGAGAGGAGGAGGAGTGTGTGTGTGGATTACACGTCATAATAGTGAAACGTTTCACCTGTAAAATACTCGAAGTTATCGCAGTACTCACCTATGAGTTCTTCTTCTCCAGTAAACTGGAACACTCCGCCGTCTTTCACCATATTCCCTTCTAACTGCTCCTTTGCGTTAAAAGAAGACATTTTTTTCTGACTGTGTAATTCTTAAAACTTCCCGAGATCAGACTGTGCCGTAACTGACCAGTGTTTTCACACATATATACATATAAGAAACCAGTGCTATAAATAGACATTATCGGAAATGCTTTGAAACCTGTACGCGAGGAATTATCTATGGTCGTATCGATCAGTTTCCACTACGGTATTATTTTTACATGGCTGTCTGTCAGAATTCTGTTAATTTACGGTTAAAATTTTGATTTAAATTACAAAAGATAGTTACCTTATTTCTATGTCATTTGCCTTGAAATCGGCAGTACATACGTTAATAAATTAAATACCGCGTACCTAGCACTGCCAGTGATATTCTCTCATATCTAAAAATAGGAACTCTTAAAAATAGAAATTGTCACTCATGAGTAGCGGTTTAAAAAGGGGTTATGGATAAAATTAGTTTCCAACCATGAGTGAAAAATCCTCTTTATCAATAGATATAACAATTGTCCCGGTTGTCATGATTTGTAGGTCACAAGCCGTGTTAACTATTATTCGTAACTTAGAAATCTACGTAGGATAAGACTACACGTACATACATACCACACAACTACAGTAAAATCTCAACGGTAAGACCACCCTACGGACTGCTGTCAACTAGTCTTCATAATGAGGTGATCTGATAACAGAGTTTCAATTTACAGGAAATATGCAAAAGGGGGCCTCAAAATAGTGGTCTTAATAGTGAGGTGGTCTTTACATTTAGGTGGTCTCTATATGAGGTTTTACTGTATGTGTATATGAAAACGCTCATATTCAGAAATTTCAGCTTTGATATTACTTAGTGTGTTGGGTACTTCTAATAGTCAATAACTGAATATGCTGATAAACATAAACGAGTTGTTGTGACTGTCTGATGTATCCAAAGACGGATTTAGAGGGGGCGGAAAAGGCGTACCGCCCCCCCCCTTTTTAAGTTTATATGTAACGATTAGAGACAGACAATTTTATAAAAACTGAAATATCATATGCAGTTTGCTGATTACTTCAGTTTTCTCGTATAAGTTTCTTTTTTTACTTGTTTGTCACTTTTCCGCTAATTAAACAAGCAGTGACAATCGATACATCGAAAATGTCTGGCCCATCGAAGCGGAAAAAGCTGGATCCAGCCAGTTATACGCTGTCTCGGACAGAGTCGAGATGTTTATTTTTCCGACAAGATCGAAAGAAAAAACCGGCTTGTTTTGCTTTTGCTTTTAAATATTGTCTCAAGATTGTATTTCCGTTTGCAGATTTAGCACTAGTGAATTATCTGATTACCGGGCGTGCCTAATATAAACTGATAAATGAGTTTTAACAACCACTGTCGATTTTCATGTTGTGTAGTTTTCATTGCAACACTTTAAACTGATTATGGGAATTTCAATACTGGATATCCAACTTCAATGCCCTCTGTCGATCAAGCTATACAACATGAACATGTTTGTTCGTTGGGCGAGAGACATTTTCTTTTTAGATATCAATGAATAATAATCTTCTGTATATGATTTATTTATCATTTTATTATAGAAGTTGTGACGGCAAACAACGAACGACACAACGATGCGCTATGACATATCCTTGTGACAGTATGGCGGATGGAATGGGATGCGGTAGCGGGAAAAATATTATTTATGAAAAATCAAAAAACAACTATGAATGAAATTATTTGACGTCACGTATCGATGGCATGTTATATATGTCCTTGTTTAATCTAATAAAATTTTGGCATGTAAAATTAAGTCGTTGAATGAAATACGTTGGGTCTTAACAGGAAAATGATTATTAGCTACAAGATCCATTTGATGTGAAAAAACAATAAAGCAACCCTCTCTTAGTCTTAATATTTGCGTTTCTGTCATTTAATAGTATAACAATCAGGGGCGACAATTCTAACAAGAATATGTCATTTGTTTATAACGGGTTGCACGACTTTGTTTGCCCATCTGTCAAAAGTAAAGTAAATAGTAGAAAGTGGCTGTCAATTCGTTCACTAAACAGTATTACACTTAAGAGCGACAACTCTAACAAGTATATGTCATCTGTTTATAACGGGTTGCCCGACTTTGTTTGCCCATCTGTCAAAAGTAAAGTAAATAGGTAGAAAGTGGCGTCAATTCGTTAATAACAGTATTACATTGAGGGGCGACAACTCTAACAAGTATATGTCATTTGTTTATAACGGGTTGCCCGACTTTGTTTGCCCATCTGTCAAAAGTTAAGTAAATGGTAGAAAGTGGCTGCCAATTCGTTAAGTAAACAGTATTACACTTAAGGGTGACAACTCTAACAAGTATATGTCATCTGTTTATAACGGGTTGCCCGACTTTGCCCATCTGTCAAAGTAAAAGTAAAGTTAATAGTTAACAGTAGTTAACGTTTTGATTCATTTTCATATTTCCAGCGTGTGTTTGTTTGTGTGTGTGTGTGTGGGGGGGGGGGGGGGTCGGTGGGTACATCTCATGCCGACAGCTGTTAGCTTATTATCTGCCACGGATCCATCGATACTATATCAATACCTAGGCACATTTGTGAAGAAATAACTGAACATACCGGTATCCATTGTTCGGATAGATTATTTAAAAAAAAAATGTTACTAAACAATATCATAAATTATACGCAAGGCTACTCAACATCTGGTGTTCCGTGTTTTTGATGAAGGACGCACAATATTTGCTACCCTTAGCTTATTAGCTGCCACGGTTCATCGATACTATATCAATACCTAGGCACATTTGTGAAGAAATACCTGAACATACCGGTATCCATTGTTCGGATAGGTTATTACAAAAGAATTCTTTTCACATATTTTGTCCCTGATATATTTGTACAGCTTATATGATTATATGATTATATGTGCTGATTTCAATGCAAGGCTAGGGAATTTGTCAGATATTCTCGATGAGATAGACCATATACCTATAAGACAATCAATTGATCAGACTGTTAATCAACATGGTAGAGAATTGATTGATTATTTAAATGATTCAAAGTTTTGCGTATTGAATGGTAGGTTTTCTTGTGACAATTACACTTGTATTTCTGGTAAAGGGAAGTCAGTAGTTGATTATATGTGTGTACCACATGATAACATTAATTGCTGGGAATCGTTCTCTGTTATTCTGATACAGACTACAGTCGATGACTTTAATCTGCAGGGATTACTAGGTCAACGATCAAGGATGCCAGACCACTCTATACTGAAAGGCCAGTTTACCGTTAGGGGTCTAGGTAACAATTACTCAATGCAACACAATGCAGAGTATAAGAAAGATACTGAACCAAAATACAAGCTGAACAAAATACCGTGTGACTTTATGGAAAACGATAGGACCAAGAATGCTTTATTAGAGGTTATTGTATTGATTAATCGTAACAGGGAAAACGCAATATGAGGTTGATACTATTTACTCTCGTCTCTGTGAAATTATAAAATCAGAAATGAGGTGTAATATTCCTAAATATAAAACTTCTCCGAGAGTGAATAAACGTCGCAAAGTTAATAAGCTGTATTGGAATGATGAATTGAGTAATTTATGGAATACTATGAGAGTTTCAGAGAATGAATTTCTTACGTGCAAGGTCTCGCGTGCTGAGCGTAACGTTAAACGTATGCATTATCTAAATACGCGGACCCGTTTTGATAAGCGTCTACGTCAATGTGAGCGTGAGTATAGACGTTCTATTGCAGACGATATTGAAACAATGACAACATCAAATCCAAATGAATTTTGGGACAAAATAAAACTTAGGGCCTCGTAGGCATAATTCAATACCCGAGGAAGTGGTTGACGCCGATGGTAATGTCCTGAGGGACCAGGCGGGGGTATACGGAAGGTGGCAGCGCGATTTTGAAAGCCTATATAACGGAGTAAATAATGATGGGTTTGATGATGATTTTTTTCAAAGAGTATTAACTCACAAGCAGCTGTTTGAAATGAGTATTGATGACCCTTTGTATACGTCAAATGAAACCCTAAATAGAGACATTACCATTGAAGAAATCGCAAATATAGTCATGGCAACGAATTCAAATCTGCTTGCGGTATTGATAATATACCGTATGTTCTGTTAAAAAACCCACCTGTTATTGCGGCACTTCATAAGTTGTTTCAATTGATTTTTGACACTAACATTATTCCTTGTGACTGGAGAAAAGCTGTAATCTTCCCGTTATTAAAGGACGGTAACTCAGATAAACGTGTCCCATTAAACCACCGTGGAATAAGCTTGCTTTCAAGCATTAGTAAAGTGTACAGTGCATTTATAAATCGCAGGCTTACGTCTTTTTTGGCCGAAAATAATATTCTAGCCGATGAACAAAACGGGTTTCGCAAGGACGATCATCTGAGGATCACATTTTTTACGCTCAACAGTACTGTGAAAAATAATAAGAAAGTATTTGCAGCTTTCATAGACCTGAAAAAAGCATTCGATTTTGTTCAAAGAGATATGATGCTGTATAAACTATTATCTTGTGGAGTAGACGGGAAACTTTACCAAAACATTAAAACAATGTACGATCGCACAATGGCAAGTATTCGAATTAACGGTAATCTCACTAATTGGTTTGATATTAAATCTGGGGTAGCTCAGGGTAATAATTTGTCTCCTACAATTTTTGCGACCTTCATAAATGACCTTGTGCACGAAATAAATGGTCTTGATGCCGGTATCTGTATAGGAGATACCTCATTATCTTTACTCCTTTATGCTGATGATATTGTGCTGGTTTCTGATACTGAGGAAAAGTTGCAGTCTATGCTTGATACCCTGCAAGAGTGGTGTAAAAAGTGGCGATTATTGATAAATACTGATAAATCGAAATGCATGCACTTCAGGGGAGGAAACACAAAGAGAAACGAATATCAATTCCATATCGGAAACAATACCTTAGAGTTAGTTAAGGAATATAAGTATCTAGGAGTAATTATTTCTGAAAAGTGTAATTTTGAAGATCATTGCACATCGCTGAGTAAAAATGGTGGCCGGGCACTTGGTAGTATTATCAATAAAATTCATGGTCATAAAGACATAGGTTTAAAAACATTTGATAAACTGTATCATAGTTGTGTGGTTCCTGTATTAGAGTATTTCTCGAGTAAATGGGGTTTTAAGCAGTACCAGGTAGCAGACAATGTACAGTATCGAGCAATTCGTTACTTTCTTGGGGTACATCGCTTCACGCCCGTAACCGCAATTTCCGGTGATGTCGGTTGGATATCTTGTCGATATAGAAGATGGATCAATATGTTACGTTTTTGGAACAGATTACAATTATTGCACGATGATCGGTTAACAAAAAAGGTGTTTGAAACAGACTATAGACTGTGTCACAATAACTGGAGCAGTGAAATAAAAACCGTCATGGACACACTAGGCCTGGGGGAACATTTCATGAATAGGTCAATTGTTGATATAAAGTTGGCATCAGACAGGGTCAATGATCATTATAAGGAGAATTGGCGGTCAGCATTGCAATCATTCCCCAAACTAAGAACGTAACAGACTATTTAAACAGGATTTCAAAACTGAACAATATGTCCTTTTAAACTTGTCTAAACACGAGCGCTCAGCGCTCGCTCAGCTTCGTTGTGGTATACTTCCCTTGCGAATTGAAACTGGTAGGTTCGTAAATGAACCATTACATGACAGAATATGCACGCAATGCAATAGTAATGAAATTGAAAGTGAAATACATTTCTTACTTTATTGTACATTTTATAATGATTTACGATCTAAATTATTTGGCAATTTATTCTCTCATCTGAGCTTTTTAAATAGTACTATCAAACAAAAACAATGTGTTTTATTCAATGACAATATTCGTAAAACAGCCAAATTTATTGTGAAGGCACTTATCATACGACGAAATCATTTATATCTGTGAGTTGATTTTGCATAATTGCATGTACCAATATCTTGCAACATTTTAAGTCTGTCAAACTGACATTTAGCCATAATCTTTGTGTATATTATGTTTGTATATTATTACTTATACACGCTTATAATTAATTCTTTTTTTCAAGGTGACTTATAGGGGCCGGGTGTTAATTTGTATAATCTTTGTATCACATTACTTGTAACACATGTCACTATAATAAAAATACTTACTTACTTACTACTTACTTACAAAAAAAAATATGTTACTAAACATCATCATAAATTATACGCAAAGCTACTCAACATCTGGTGTTCCGTGTTTTTGATGAAGGACGTACAAGATTTGCTTCTCCAGATGTTAATAATGAATGGCTTAACTAATCTAAAGTACATGGACATTGAAAAGGGCTATTGATTAGAAAAACAATTTTCTCTTCTGACCAGGTAAACCGACTGCAGTGATAGGCATAATCAGAGTGGATAAGAAACTGAACATAGACTTTTATGAAGTGTACCCAAGACCTGCCACCGTGGTCGTGACATTGGTGTGTGTGCTTTAATTTTGTGTGTGCCTAAATCAGTATTTTTTTTCTTACGATTTTATGTCTACCTGTGACTCTCTTACTGGGAAAATTAGTGTTATAGGTCAACAGTTGGTACATTTTGAGATCACGAAAGTGTTCTTGATTTAAAATGAAATTATCTTATTTTAGGTGGTAAGTATTCTAGAGAGTTGCAAATCTACATTTAAACTATGACAATATCCCAAATTTTATCAAACCTCCATTTTTTCTTTAGAAAACAACAACAACAACACTATTTTATTAGGAAAATGTGGTGTTTAATTGGGGGGAAATTTAATTTTTTAGTTAATGCAAACAACTTGTTTATCGTAGTAACTTCACAAATATAAAACTGTTTTTACACTAAAAATATTGAATTAAACATCTCGGATATCAGTGGAAAGTTTATATAATTGAACTGTATAGATATGTGGACAATTTCACCAAATGTATAAATATGTGGACAATTTCACCAAATGTATAAATAACAAGAAAAAATGTACGTTTATATTTAGTCATTTAATTTGATCTATTTCATATTACAGGAAGGTCTCAAATACTGATTAGGAAGTGATCATTTTATGATATAACTTAGATTTTTTTGTCTGTTCCAGTTGTCCATTTTCATTCAGTAAATCAGTCTCAGATTTGTTGACATCTTTTCTTTATTTTGTTTATTTCAATGTCCCTTTGCAACATTTCATTACAGAACACTGCCCCACTGCCTGTAACACAAACATATACAGGAGGTTATAGCACGCACTACAGTTGTACCTGGACGTCATCCGATTCACTGAGAGATGTTGATGATAGTTACATGGTTACCATGACAACAGTCACGCAGACGTCGTTAAGTGATCATATCAAAATAGGTCGATCGTCAACTAGCTAAGACATGTATGTCGATATTTGTTATGCTTTTATAGGGAATGTTTTTTCAAGCAGGGTTAATCCTAAATATCTAAGAGTAAGGAAATGCAGACGAATGAGGACTTAGATATAATGACTGTATGCTGCGTTTACACTATCTTCCCGGCGACCACGTTTCAGGTCACCGTGGACAAAACTATATATAGAATATATATTCTCTGCAAGTTTGAAATCAGAGTACTTACAAGTTTCGTTAAGTGTACTTATTGATGTCTTATTCATATTCTGAGACATGTGACATCATATAACGTCATTTGACGGCATAATGTAAAAAACAATTCTTAAACAAATATAAATGTTTTTTCAGCCCTGCACTCCAAATTTCTTGACCGATTTGCTTCAAATTTTCACTGAAACTGCAGCATATTTCAAAAACGAAAATCATTCAATCGAGACACAATATTATTATCAGCGCTTTTCAAGCTCTTTCTGATGACAAAACATTTTTCCAAGACAATGCCATTTTCTCGAGGCTTAACTGTCCATAACTCTAATGCCGTTATGAATAGGTCTATACATAAAGCGTGTGAAATGTTGGGAATATAAAAACCTTTCTAACGGTACCCTGCCTTTTAAAACTGGACATCATATAAGAAAGTTGCATGTAAAATAAAAACAAAAACTTCTGATAACAACAATATTAGAGTAAATGCGCAACATGAACGCATTTAATGAAATATTCGTCTTATTATATCAACATATTTAGCGTTATGTAGTACATAACAAATTAAAAGCCCTTAAAAATGAGTAATATAACTATGTTTTAATATTTAGAACCAAATAACAATGTTTTAAAATTATGTTAGTTAACTCAGATACCATTGGACTATCAAATAGTTATATGTATACAGTAGTATGTTAAGTTCTGCTGGGCCTCATTGTAAGCAAAAAGGGTACCGTGTTTACCTGTGCTAATATGGGGCGATTCCCTACCATGTTTGTTCTGTTGATATGCAGTTTTCTGTCTAATCAATTAAAAACACTATACTTGATTTGTCTTTGGTTCATTAATGTTAACTTAATACCAGAAAGAAAATAGAAATCAAATGGGTTTTAAAAACTGCTCTTTTAAAAAAAAACATGTAAAGTTAACTGAGTCAAGTATACCACCAATTTTCTCTATTTTAAATGCAGGTATTGTACCACAAGGAAACGTAAATTGGGGATGGCGACATGGTATATGAACAAATTCTTTTTAGACGATTAGGTTCTAAATGGTTTGAAAATATAATTTAGTGTTACAAAGGCTCCTGATGAGTAAGAAGCATGAAAATTGGACAGCTTATGTGCACAAATGCCTTCTTTGTCTTCTTCGACGTCTGACGTCGTACGACGTCATTTGACGTCAGACCGTAATAAACAATTTTATATTCAAAATAAGCAGTTTATAAGCCATGCAGGATATATTTTAAGACCGATTGCATAAATGTTTCACTGAAAGTGCAACATAGCATCTCAATGTACAAAATCAAAGTCGTTATCCAGTTATTGTTGTTGTTTTTTCTTCGGCCGTAAATATCTCAAAAACGATAATTATTCTTTCGAGACACAATGGGTATAATTTGTAGTGCTTGGAAAGACCTTTCAGATGATATTTAGTTCTTGAAGATCGGGGTTGAATCAGTTGAGTTATGGAAAAAACGAAAATGTTGTAACCCCAAGTTATTTAAATGCTTATGTCTCGAAAATTATTGATTTTTGAAAAATACAGTATGAATATAATTTGTAGAAAATTGCCTCGCCGTTGTATTGGTGGTTAAATTTTAAAGATTGACACAATGTTCATAAAGTTATAGGGAAAAACAAAATGACATGAACATATTTTTGGCCGTTTCCTCGAGGTTCAATAGCCCATAACTGAAAAGTGGTTAAATATACATCCATATACAGTAAAACCTCGTTGGTCCGGCCTCGCCATCTGGAATTTTTCTCTTGGAATGGATTTCCACAACGCAAAAATGCTTCGATATTACGGCAATTCGCGGACATCCATTTTGGGAACCAATCTTCCTTTTGCCATTCAAAATGATTCGATAATCCAGGTACCATTTCCCTCCTACTTTTTCCAGACATTATTCGGACTACTTTTGGCTTGTGACTGCCATGGAAGTGTCACTCGCAGATTGTTTACACATAACAACCGCGAGCGATTCACACTAATTAGTCGAGAGTAGAGGGGGCAATAAAGGGCAGGTATAGCCGCAAGCTATATATAATGTACTAATTAGCGAGTGAAGAAGGTAAAAATCATTCACAACTGCAGACGTATGCTGTGAAAAGAGACATAAAAGCCAACCGTCAATTAGATCTTTTTTTTTGTTGTTCTTTTTTTTTTGTTCTTTTTTTTTCAGTGCCTACATTAATCATTTACTTGTTGTTGAATGTTCTGGCTTAATTGAATCCAATTTATTTTGCTCACGTATGCAGAACAAGACATGGGTCCCAATTATGCAGGCACATACTTAATGTGTCCTTTTCTTCTCCTAAAGTAAGCTGATGTCAAGGATGGATTAAAATAAATTAAAATCGATGCATCATCTGTAAACATCAATTTAAATATATAATCATATATAGGCCTAATCATATTTTTTAAATATACTTATAATTAATAGAATACAAATGTAACAAATATATATAAACAGAAAACGGTCAATAAGGTTTTTAAAAAAAATAAAAAGAAAAAAAGAGTGATAAAATGTAATTCATAAATACGGAAAATTCATTAATCCAGAAATTTACCAAAAGACCAAAGTTTTAAAATTGGACTTAAAAAAGGGATGTTAAATGAAAAATACGAATTAATTTAAACAGTTTTTTTTTTTTTTTTTTTCATTTCTGCAGATTGTCCCAGTTATTAAATTTCTTTTTCTAAAAAACTGTTAGTGTTTGAAAATAATTTAAACAAAATTATTCATTGTTTGATGCAATGCCGTTTGATGGTATGCAGATTTTAATAAACGGAACTTTAACTAAAAAATTATGGTCGGGAAGTATTAATTGACATGAATATTTTTTGTCGATTTTTGCCGTTTTCTTTAGGATTAACTGTCTATATTTCAAAAGCTATTACAGATAGGTGGACACATGAAGCAAGTGAAATGTTGGAGATCTAAAGACCCATCTAACGATACCTAGCTTTTTGAAATCAGACATCATATAAGGAAGTTACATTAAAAATGAACAATAATTAAAACCGTTCTTTCATCCATTTCTACAGTTGGTCCCAATCATGTGATTGCTTTTTTTCTAAGAAACTATTTATTATTGAAAATAATTTTTAGAATATCATTTATAGTTTTATGCAATGCTGTTCTAATGGTTTGCAGATATTAACGATCGGATCATTAATGACAAAGTTATTGGTCGAAAAGTAGTAACACATAACCTTTTTTTCATTTTAATTATCACCATAATTACATATTAACCAGAAAGGTTTTTGAATATGTGATTTTTTATCTTCATATGACGTCAAATGATGTCAGTCTTTACGTAAGCTACAAAAGTTGTAAGCGCTATACAGCCGTAATTTCTGGACCGATTTGTTTGATTTTTTTTTTACAGAAGGTATATATAAGGTTTTCGTTGTGTAGGATAATGTAGATTTTGCAAGATTCGAAAAGACCACTTGAGGATCTATGGCTAAACCAATATTCGAACCTTGGACCTGAAAATGTATTTACGAAGCTTTCAGATAAGAAATTTGAAATATGGACAGAACATGTGTCCTTTGCAATTCTTTCAGCTCTGAGAACACTGACGTCATATGATGTAAAATGACGTCATGACGCGGTAACAACCTTTAAAACAAAATTTACGGTTTTTAGCACTACATGTCTTCGTTTTTGGGCGATTTGCATAAAATTTTCACTGACGGTGAAAAATAGCATCTTAATGTACAAAGTAACTTCCCTTTCCGGAAAATCGCAAAAATGAAGATCATATTCCAACTATCGTTTTTTTTCTTCGGCCTTAAATATCTCAAAAACGATAAATACTCTAGATATCGAGATACTATAGGTAAAATTTAAAGTGCTTTAAAAGACCTTTCAGATGATAATTAATTTTTGGAGATCGGGGTTAAATCAGTTGCTTTATGACAGAAAAACGAAAATTATGTTACCCCAAGTACATTCAACAGTTTATATCTCGAAAATTGTTAATTTTGTTAATAAGAATATGAACATAATTTGTAGAATGTTCGCTGGCCGTTGTACTGGTGTTTAAATTTTAAAGATTGACCATATGGGGAGAAAAACAAAACGACATTAATATATTTTTGCAGATTTCTCGAGGTTTAACCTTCCATATCTAAAAAGTGGTTAAAGATACATCTATATAGAAAGCGTGTTGTGAATTGTGGGGAAATTTGGAAGACCTTTACCTAGCTTTTTCAAACTAGGCTTCATATAAGGAAGTTAAAGGAAAAATAAGAATTAATTTAAACCGTTCTTTCATACACTTCTGCATGTGCTCCCAGTCATTTAATTGCTTTTTACAAAGAAAATAATTTTAAAAACAATATTTATATCTTGATGCAATGCTGTTTTAATGATATGCATATTTTAATTATCAGACCACTAATTACATATTAGTTATCAGTATAGAAGCAGTTATTGACATAAACTTCCTTTTGCAGATTCTTATCGTTTTCTTTAAGTTTAACTGTCTATATCTCAAAAGCCATGGACGGTTCCGAGGTGAGAATTTTAAACCAATCAGATTACCGCTAAACATTGAGTGCGTTCTACTTGTTGCTATCCACCATCTTGTGCTCACAAGCTACTACACAGCAACCAAACGTCAAAGATCTAGATTCTCTAAATTTTATGATTGGTATGGAGTAATGCGAGGCTATGTGCAACAGATACCCAGATCCCATGAAAAGCATTAAATCTATGATATTCCCGAACCCAAAGCAAAAATATAAAAATATCTGCGATGGATAAAGGCATTCCGAGAGGAAAATGGCAAGACACAACCAGTGTACTTTTGAGGTTATTCTGCTCGGAGGTGAGTTGTTTAGCAATCAACCGAAACAAAAATTAATTGCTGCCTTAAACACTCACGAGAGAGTTTGGCAATATGCAGAGATGGATAGATGAATGAAAAAAATATTTCTTATGAATGTATTGTTCGTACATTTTCAGTTAAATTTTCTTAACTTTTCGGTCTATTTCCAAATGAAATGAATGACATTCCACTTTATCATAAGTATCGCATGTGTTCTTACACTGACTGTCGTTTATTGTAGTATCAGATAAGCACAACAAAATAATGAGTAGATCTAGATCTAATATATATTCTATATTTTAATAATATAACTGTAAAAGTAATATAAGTATATTTAAATATACTAAAAGTCACATGCAATTTTCAGCACTTTGTTGGAGAAAAGTGTCCTATAGATCTTTTCCCAGACCCCATTCCAACTGATGGAAAAAAATGGACACCTTCCATCACCTGAATGTGCAGTTTATACTGGATCAGATCAATGGCAAGACTGAGTAAGCTTCTGGCTTTATTCTTTATTCTTACATTTTCTTCCTATATAGCAAATCAATATATCAAGTTTGAGTTATAATGGGGGGGGGGGGGGGGGGGGGGAGGTTACATATCAGTAGACTTTTTTAATTAATCATGAACCATTCCTGTGTTATGCACAAAATCATACTAAAGACCTGGCAGATTGATAGAAAAATATTTTGCTCAACAATATAAATGATAATAAATGATAATAAATACTGATTTTCATCCCTGTAGAAACTACCCATAGATAGAGCCCATATTTAATTGCCATGATTATTGATGTCAGACAAAAGGTTACATACTTTACATACTTTGGTAAGAAAATGAAATATATCAAATTAATGGACTTGGACATACATATGATATGCATGACTTATTTTTCAGTTTAAATTTCTTGATTGTTTCTTTCTATATAAAGGCAGTATTATTACATGCATTTTGTTTAAAACTATGTGCCCTACACTAATGAGTGGGTTCTTAATTTAAGTTTTACCCTTTTCACACACTTTGTCATTATGTGTTTCTCCAGAAAAAGGAAATGCATTGTTAATTATGAGCCCACATTCCTCAATATGGCAGTTTACATTGGTTTAACCTTTGTTTCATTTTGCTTACCATATTTTAGAGATGCAACATGAATTTCATAGAATTCTTTGCAAAAAATTCTCAGCTGTGTCAGACCTTCTGTTGGTACTATCCCCAGACACTGAAGCAATATTCCTATGTTTTCTAGTTTGCTTACATTCAGCTCACTCACTCTGGCCAAGAAAGTTCTGCTGCCCCGTTTCTTTTGACCAGTAGGTGTTAGGTAGCTCTGCTGGCTGGGGCAGCATTGTTAACATTGTCAAAGATTTTTAGTCCTTTAATTATTTCTTCTTTTTTTCAATTGTAGTCATAAGAGATGGACCAACAAAAGGCAGAAAAGGGTTTCATATAGAAAGGGCTACAAGAAAAAGACCAGGAGTGTGCTGCCATAAAGGAAAAGTTGAAACAACTAAAGACTCGAATTAGGGAATAGCAACATTTTACTGTGGGAGGTGAAAGGGAAAGAATAAAAAGCATCTTTTTTGTGTATTACACAGGAATTACACATGTAAACTTTTATTTTTTAATGTCCTTTTTGCTCCCAAAAACCTATTTCTAAAAGAAATTATGGGAGAAGTGATACTTGTTATTCAAGAAATGGTTGTGCATTTTTCTTTCTATGTAGATTTGGATTAAAAAATCATGCAATGAGATTTTATTTGAATCTTTAATCAGTTATAGTGCTTTTTAATCACGTTTAAGAAATGTTTTACTTAAGTTTGGTCAGATAGAGATACCATAATTTCAAAGTTCCATCTGATTTTAAGAGCTTTTCCAGCAACACTAGTGTTCATTGATGATACTGAATTATCTAGAACTCAAATTAAAATGTTATGGGTATACAGTCAGCTGTAATAGGAGGGTGTGATATTCATATGTGAACAAAATGGATCTTTTCAATTGTTTAGGGATTTATTGGCACATGACAATCATTAGGATAATGATTTACAATATGTTTACTATGCATAATGAGTTTTAAGAAATGGTTCTCTTGTTTAATACTGCACCATCATCTACAAACTCATCAAAGATGTCAGTACCAGATACATATCTAACTCAGAAAATTTTAAGCATAAGGTGCATATTGAAAAAGTAATAGCTATGGTAAAACATTCAAATTTCTATCTCAAAAGGTGCATATTGAAAGAGTAATAGCTATGGTAAAAAATTCAAATTTCTGTCTCACATAATTCTTACATCACTATTCACACTGGCAAATAAAATTTGGACAGTAATTGAAATGTTTCTGTGAAAGCAGAAACAGTTTCTTGTATATTTTTGACAATGTTCATGTAGATGCTACTAGAGAGAAAATGTTACCAAGTCCCTTTACTTAGAAAGTGTTCACCACAGTTCATGTTAATAACAAAATGGTTGAGATAACACATATACACTTTGTAATCCAAGTTTGGTTAAGTATTTGAATCAGCATGTCTTTTTTTCTACCTCAAGGAATTGTTTTATGCCATATAAAGTTGTACTTAAATTTACCCTCACTGCAACAGTATTTCAACCATATAGCTATGTGCTCCTTGAATTGTTTAGTGTACTGTGTGTGTGTGTTTGTTGGGAAAACATTTTCACTGTCAGTTAATAATTTCAAATTCTGTAATTGTTGTAATGAAAACTTTAAAACAATATTATTGGAAAAAACAAACAAACAAAAAAACCCCACAAATTAAGCATTGCTTCAAGTATTTCAGATTTTGTTGTACCTGTTCTCTCTCTATTTTTCATCTATCTATTCTTCTTGATGTTGATATTTTATAGAACTATGGGAAAATTCATTAGTAATAGAGCTTTAACCTTACATTAAAATTGTCATTACAGGCAATTTATGTGTTGTTTTATTTTCTTCAGTATCCCCCATGGCATAAGACAGAGAATGGCTTTAAAATAATACTTATGTAAGAACAATTGCATCAGTCCAAGTTTATAAACATTTAGTTTGTACAATATGGGCTCCTATTCCTGGTCTCAGTTGGTCTAGCCACAATAACATGGTTAATTGGATTTAGGGAGATCTTCTCCCTTAGAGATACATGCAATATTTTGGTGTTGCTTATGCAACTCTGCTGGTCTTGAACTTACTTGAAAAGTGGCATTATGTACAACTTGAATCTCTGGGGTAACTTTATCAATCTCATTTACGTGAGAGCAGACTTATATACATTGCCTTAGAAAACACTGCACCTCATTTGGGAAACAAATTATACATTGGGATGGTGCCGGAGTACCATTAGGAATTAAGCCCTTAAAATGTCACGCTCGCATTGGGGATTAAACACGTTATATTCGGATCCGTAGTCAATGAACACTACCACTGAGTATTGGTACATTCACAAAAAGAATTAAAAGAAATAAATAGATAAAAATAAATAAATAAATAAATAAAAATAAGAAAAAGAAATACATACACTCATACAAGATACGGTATTATAAAAGAAATATTGACCACTGGTAATATTTCCTTTTTAAACGGTTGGTGATTTATTTACCTACGGTCGAGTTTTATAACTTTAAATAAAATCGCTTTGAATTTAAATTACTGAAATTACGTTCTTTTCTTTTTTGGCCTTTTAGAACACATGATAACTCATAGTGCCATTATTGTAGATAAAACACTGATCATACTTGATCGGCTTAAAATCAATCCAATGTACACGATGTTTACATTTTACTGTCACAGGTTCTCTTACTTTATCTTAAGAAAATTATTCATTAGATCTTGATTTTATAAATAAGGCCTTCGGTTAAGTAATTGTGGGCCTTTCTTTTTTATTATTCTCACATTTGAAGACCTTTAGGCAAGTATTTTATCGATATATTATCCTGTATATGAGTTCGGGAATCAGATGCTACAGCATCAGTGGCGGCCATCTTGAAAGTTAGCTTGTGAGGCATAGCAACAATAACTAAGGACGGTGCGTTATGCGGAAAAGCTCGGAACGGTCCATTGCAGATAGGTTTAAACATAAAGAAAGTGAGTTGTTGCAAAGGACTAAGTTCACTTAGTGGTGAAAATGGCCCATAACTTTCGGGAAAATTAAAATGTAAGTCTTTTTTTTTCTTCAATATTTACGTAAACAACCTTTACTCATCGAAAACGGAAGTTATCAGTATTTATTATCTGTCAGCTTGAACAAAATATTTGATTGAAATTACCTGCTGAAATCCACTGAACCGTAATTTACACATATTTTGTATGAATATTTGCTGATGTCGGCATTTGATACGATAAATTCAGTATGACCGAATGCTTCGTCAGGCAAGGCACTTATCATATGTATATCTAAAATTAATCTTTCTTCTCTAAAAAGTATCTTGTTTGTCGAAGCATGTGGCGAATATAGATTTTAAGAAAATATCAACAGAGACGCGTAACGGCTCAATGCTTCATATCTTCACCGGTTTATAGAAAAGATGATACAACTGTATTTTAACGATTTTATTTTCGCTCATCTTTTATTATGAAAAAAAAATGTGATTGTATTTTGAATGTTTTTCTAAACATTTTAACAGATAAAAATGTAGATCTACCTGACCAAAATAGTACACTAAACAAAAACATACTTAGTATGACACTAATAGAAAAGATCCCTTTAAATATATTTTGAAGGTTGAAATTATGCACATTGAATATTACAAACTGTTCTCCTCTGAATAGTGTAGATCCAAGGGGCGTAGCTTGACCTTACTGGATGTGTAGACACGAGTTCCTAGGGTGTTGTCCCGTTGGGGATTTTTTGTTATTTCTAAGACCGTAGGTACATTCTGGTTGGTTTTGAGGCTTTATTTTCAAGCAAGAAATGCTTGAATTAGTTTACTACTGACCGAACACCATACTTGCCGTATACTCGTATAGAGCCTTTACACTATATATTTAACATTGACGAATCTCACTCATTACCTATACGTTCTGAGAACCAACAAACATCAAAGTCTGTATCGTAACAAAGCAGTTCAGGTCATTGTTTTACAGAAATTTGTGTTATCTTTTCACGTGTGCTTGAAATATATGTTAGACTGACATCGCACTTACCAGAGAAAGCAAATATGTTTTGCCCCTGTTTTAAAATCAAAATGCTGTAGAGCAAAACGATAGTTACAAAAAAAAAATAATCCTGATGCGTGTCTTTAAAAGGAATGGAGTAGCTGTTTTGTATTATAACATTTAAAATATATGCTGAATACTTCAAGTTTCTCTCTTTGTTGTGACATATTTCTGTGAGAACTTAAACTAAGTCACGCTCTGAATTGAGCAATATCCATCGGATCTTCAGTCCTGTGCGTCACCATTATGGTACCATTAAATCACTGCCCCCTTAAAAGATAATTAGATAAAATAGTATTGTTTGTTTGATATCACTACAAAGCTCTGTCCCTATATTTCTATCCCTGTAGTTTCTGTTATAAAACCTGCTTGGAAATTAAATAAATGTATCTGACATCTTGTCCACTTGGCAAAAAAAAAAAAAAAAAAACTGACCTGGAGATGTCTGTATCGGGAGCTACAGGTCACCACAGAGCTTTACGTGGACCCCTTGACTGTTTTGTTTTCATTCTCAACATATACAGATATACAAAAAAGGAAAAAGTGTAGAAGTCATTTCAAAAGATTAATTAACAAAGCATATAACCAAACATTATTTAAAGCTTGATGCAATGCTGTTCTAATTGTTTGCAGATTTTAATGATCGGATAATTATATACAAAGTTATTGGTCGAAAAGTAGTAACTGACATGAGCATCTTTTTGCCGATTTTTTTTTATATATTTATTTATTTATTTATTTATTTGTTTTGTTTTTTGTTTTAGGTTTAACAATCTGTATCTCAAAGGCCCTTAAAGCTAGGTTTAGATATAATTAAAAGATATATCGGAAATTTGCAGACCTTTCTAACGGTACCTTTTTTTTTGTTTTGTTTAAATAGGACATCATTTGAAAAAGTTACATCATAATTAAGAATTTCTGAAAAACCGTTTTTTCTAGTGCTTTTGCATATTGTTCCAAATTTTAATTCTGTTTCATTAAATGTATAATGTACTGCTGTAATGTATTTTACTGCTCTGTACCCCTTTAAATTCAGAAAGAAAATTCAATGAAAATGTTGAAAATAAATATTTGGTAGGAAAGGAACATTGTATACCCTTTTTTGCATGTAAAGAGGACTAGTGATTCTTCACGTCCTTGTAGGACACCGAGTTTGAGAAATATTTAGGTTTATTCTAAAAAGGTTCTTGAAGAGCCAGCTTCATGAAATTATACGAAGCTACGTAGTCCCCTTTGATGGAAGTGAGTTTCAATTCCATATTAGGTCATTTGACGTCACAGATTTCATCTGCTCTTAATAATAGTTTGCGCTCTGCAGATGTCAATTCAGGACGGATTTTCTTCATTTTTTCACAGATGATGTATGCCAGGATAAATAATTTTATCTGATCAGGTTTGAAATGGTTTGCAAAGCAGAAAGCCCCATCGTTTGTTCAGAACAAACGAAATCTAGTTCTATTTCGTTTTTGTACTTTACATTGTAAAAAATGGTACTGCTTGTTGCTCAGCATATAAGGATAGTTGCAGGACTGGTTGGCCCGGTATCAGGATAATGTGACTGGGTGTGGTATCATGCCAAATGTCTACGGCGTGAAATTGTAATGTGGCAGCACTATATTTGTCTCAAGTAGACATTGTCTCCAAATGAATGAAATTCTGTCGGTGGGACGTTAAACCAAACAAGCAAACAAACAAATATTATGTTTCACATATTGTGATATATCTTCAGAAGAATCATACTTATATAATTGCATATGAAAAGAAACTGTCATATATAATTAATCAAATTCACTCTTATTCAATATTTGGGCAAAATGTTGCCTTTCTCAAAATAGAAAACAACAACATGACGTCCTAGAAAAGGCGCCAAAAGTAACGTCATCTTTTGACGATGTTTTGTATGACAATGACATGCAGCCGGTGCCGATTTGAATTCTGTGGGAGGGGAAGTAATTCCACGAGATTTTCCCTTGAGATGAAGTTCATATGTGGGAGACTACATCTGTTATAAATACCACAAACACATTATTGTGGAAATGTTATTCATTTTAAATGACGAAAAGCAGATAATAAAAAGAAAACAATTATTAACATAACACAAATCATAATCAAGACTCACAACATAGGTTGGTAATATAAAACCTATGTATCGTTTGATGTTTGAACAAGGTGATAAGCTTGATTATAGTAGTGTCTAGAATGTCTTGTGTAGTATTACAGAAAGTGATGTCTAGTTCTAAGTATGTTGGACATGTCATTGATCCTTGTGTTTTAGAGTAATGAATTGTAACACATTTCGCAGCACCTCTCTGTGTGGATTCAAATTTACATTTTTATCAATATGATGGTCACCATTTCATTTAAAGCGAATCCTCACATTTAAGTTAACTAGTAAGAACGGGAAGTCAGTAATTAATTATTGATGTAACGATAAAAATCACCAGTGTGATTCCATGAAAACAGTGACCAAAATGACCATGGAGGTGTTTTTATGTTTCTATACATTGTAGTAATATCCATGAATCACACTCTGTGTCAAATAGCATAAGTTATGCATGGAAGGACTTTTAGAGCTTATTTGGAAAAGGAATAATTGCAAAATTGCCTGACTTAAATGATCTAATTAGTTCGATCGTAATACGATGTAAATCAATGATAAATTACCAATCCAATTCGATCAGTAGCAGATTCTGTGTTTCTAATTTTTTTATTCAGGATAGAATCTTATGTATTCTGATGACAATCCATTAGTAAAAATAATAGTGGTTTGATAGGAGTTTAAGCATGTAAAAAATATTTCAATGTTTAGATATATATTTTTGTTTTCTGACATCGATTGATTGATTTTTATGTAAAACGTTGTTTTGAAACATTAATTTATTTCATTGTGAAATGCATTGATCAAAAATTAATTACTGGATACCACTTATGTATGCATCTGATTAGCTGAAAAACATATCAAATAAAAGTTACTGGCATTTGAGGGTGTTACAAAATATATTTTATGCTGACAAACGTCGAGGAACTAATTAAACAAGTACAGACAATGGTATATCTTTGAACTATTAACCCTGCTCGCCCAACAAACAGAAACACAAATATAGTAGAAGCGTACAGTTCAATATGCTATTTGCAGATCACATTGAAAACAAGCGAATGTGCGAAACAACGTAGATACTGGTATTAAACGACATGCAAGTCAAATTCATAATAGTGCCAAATCGTATTCTTATACGGTACACTATATTGTTACAGCTGCTGCTTTGGCATATGTGTTAAATGAACCAGAAACAATCGTTTATACTATACTAACGTAATGGTGTTGAAATATCTTCTTTCACAAACTGATTAAAGAACACGTTTCAGCCTATCACTGGTACTAAGTTTTAAAACATGGCGTCATAATATAGAAATGAAACACATTTTATTTTGTATAATCTCAAGTAGTTTATAATGAGAAAATACTCAATAACTGGTTTAGATAGAATCTAAATCGACACCCTGAGGTTAGAATGACTCATCAAAATGACAGACTGATCAGTACAATTAATCTTTACTACCCTCAATGGATCGTCAGTTACGAAACAGTGGTACAAATAACAATGACTATTAAAAATAGCGGGAATCAATATGAAATGTAAGTATGCATGTATCATGACAAAGCATACGTGTACCAATAAAAAAATGACACTCACATAGATATGGGACCAATTGATAAACGAAAGAAATGACGTCACATGCAACATTTTGAACTTTCTGAAAGACCCTCAATGCGTGGGTGATATCGTATACGTATATATATCAAGGTAGTGATGTTTATAACACGCTGCAGTGTTGAAATAACGGACTGTAGTACCCACATCCGACATAACTAAGTCATGGCTTTCAGCGGCAGCATTTCACTGGTTGATTACATCGTTTTCATCTTAGGTGTCGGTATGTCTCTACTGACGGGAACATTATGGGCTTACAAGGACCGACATCGGAAATCATTGCTCCACTTCCACAGGGCTGGTGGAAAACTGAAGGCACTTCCGGTAGCTTTATCGTTGTTAGTGACCTACGAGTCTTCAATTTTCTTTCTTGGTTATCCAGCGGAAGTCTATACAAACGGTTTGATATACTGGCTTCAAAATGTTGGAATGTTGTTTGGATACAGTTCACTGTTATGGGTTAGCGTACCACTTTTTTATCCGCTTAAAATAACAAGTGTGTTTGAATATCTGCAAATGCGTTATGAATCCTTAGTAATTCGTCGCATAGCCACATGCCTCACTACGATCGTGTTGTGCTTCTATGCTGGTTTTGTCCTATTTGGTGCTTCAACGGCACTCGTATCTGTGACTGGGATTCCAAGCTGGTGTTCAATTTTGGCCCTAGCATTTATTGCGATAATTTATACAGCACTAGGTGGCATCGCGGCAGTCGTGGTTACAGACGTAATCCAAGGATGTGTTATGATTGTTGCCATCGCCGCAGTGTTGATATACGGAACAGTGAAAAGTGGAGGAGTGAGTACAGTCATTGCTGTGAACGAAGCAAGTGGAAGACTGAAGCTTTTCGACTTTGACCCAAACCCACATGTACGTCATACGTTTTGGACACTTGTTTTAGGTAATTTCTTTATGACCGCAGGGTCATCATGCAGTCAAATGGTCATTCAACGACTTAATTCTACTGAATCAATGCAGGAGGCAAGGCGGGTTGCATATATAGCAATACCCGCATTTTTCCTCCTGCAAACACTTGGCATGTTAGAAGGTAATGTGGCTTTTGCATACTTCAGTGTTAAAGGATGCGATCCACTTGCATCAGGACTATTGTCAAACCCAACCCAGATCATGTCTTACTTTGTGTCTGATCTCTTCAAAGATGTACCCGGGGTGACTGGATTGTTCCTTGCAGCTCTTTGCAGCGCTTCCCTTAGCACGATATCCTCTGCACTAAGTGGTATATCAGCAATGATATCGATCGATATCATTAAACCTACGGCAAAACATCTATCTGATGAAAATCTTACCACAGTATCCAAAATCATCGTATGTTTCTTTGGCGCTTTGTCGATTAGTTTCGCCATACTAATTAGTAGAACAACGGTACCTATTTCAGAAATCGTCAGTTGTGTACTAGGAGGGATAGATGGACCATGCGTTGCAATATTTTTCATATCAATGTTTTGTAGCTTCACGACTAAACGTGGCATTGTAGTCGGGGCAATAGCAGGATTGACATTTGGTATTTGGCTATCAGCAGGTTACAATTTCTCACCTGGTCGGAAGCGTACTCCATGGTTACCACTTGGACCAACTGACGCATGCCATGTGTCTATCAACTCATCTTGGACCACAAATGCATCACTTGAAGTTGTTTCCACTCAACCAACAGAATATAATAACACCATTTCATTATCAGGATTACCTGATGAATCTAGAGATGACGACAATATTACTGGGCTTGACAATTTTTATTCTTTATCTTACATGTACCTTTTTGCATTGTCTTTTCTTGTCACTATGGTGACAGCACTCCTCGCAAGCAGACTTACAAGAGACAAAAATAGAATGGAAGTCCCTGAAGAGCTCATATTATCACCATGTAAATATATTCGCAAAAGCTTGGCTCGGTTCCATTGTAGCTTTCTTTCTTGTAGGCCTTGTCTATCAGGCAAGAAACATCATAACGTTGCAGTTTCAGAACAAGAGGCGAGAGATAACGAAGATAAGTTAGATGGCACCAGTATTGAGCAGCTTGATTCTGAACGTGAAAACACAGTTCTCACAAGAAAAACACTGTTAGACAATGCCTGATCAAAATGTATTTTATAGCAACATTTTATATTATACTCATCTTATTTTCATCTAGGGCCTTTTCTTAGGTATCTAACTAGCATTTACTGTATATTTTTACAAATACGTTTACGACCATGCAAAATGTTCCATTTGATGATCTGCACGACGTTTATCCAGCTTAAGATAAATAATACTACAGGGAAGTATGTACCACTCAATGACATACACAAGTAAGTGCTTAAAAAATTTCGAAATACAAATAGGCCTATAAATCATGGAGTTTTCATGTGGGTTAGCAATATTTACAATCATTTCCACAAATGACATTCTTAACTTTATGATCAAACCAATTCAAAAGATTAACTATACCTGTACTATGATTGGCTGGTGTACGCTTGTATATATTTAATAAACTAATTCTATTTAATTATGTGTATATATGAAAGGTCTTATTAGTATCTGACTGTTACCAATTTATCCGGCTGCCCATTTGTCTGATTCTTTTTCTGACTGTATCAATTTTTATTTATATGCATTGTTTTTGCTTAACTATCTTTAAATTGCAAGATAAGATTGTATGCACATATTGCTTTTATAACGTTTAAAACAACACTTGTGTGTGTATGAATTAAAGGCCCATTATATTTCGTAATGATGAAATTTAAATGAAAATGGAAAGTTAAAATAAAATTGACCTATTGTAGACTAAATAACGCAAATGATACATAATGTGCAAATATCAGCTGTAAAATAACAGTTAAACGTATTAAAAATGTTGGTCAAATTACGCCATTTAGTTTTATGGATGATGATGCATTGGCGAGTATTCCTTTAATCGGAAATAACTTGAATTTGAAAATCCGCTGAAGAATGACAAATTGTTTATCCGCCACGTCATCAATTTATGCGCTCGCGATTTGTTCACGTAGATGTACGGAAAGTCCATTGAAAACGTCAGAAAATTGACGAAAAAAAGCGGAATATGCAAATATTTTTGTAAACAATTGAATTATCTATATTTATGCATTTTCGTAATGTTGTCTTCAACGGGGATGTACAAGTTGCATATGTCAACAAATCTGTAGCACACATTTTGCTTTACTGTCCGAAAAATAAACACTGCACTTGGAAGAATAATGGGTCTTTGATTAGATGATGTGTGTTACAGTGCATTAAGCCTGTCAGACGTGTATCAATATATTTGTGGAAAGTATTTATGAAACGCAAACATGCTAAGCATTTAAAAGAGATCTGAGAAATATTGTAAGCTAGAACATGGCAAATTGTAAAGTATTCCCACATCCTTTGTGTATATGCATGTTTTTGTATGTGTAAGAAAGATGAGATCTTTAATGTTTTGCACTTGGAAGAGAACAATATACATTATTGTATATATGCATGATTTGTATGCGTTAGAAAGATTTGCACTTTGAAGAAATCAGAATACATTATTTTTTTCATTTAGTTGCATTATATATTTTAATATTATTATCTCTAAAATTGCATATCTTTTTTTCTCATCAATATTATTCTTCTCTTTTGCTTTGTCTTCAGCAATAAACATATATGCAAGTAAGCATAATCAGTGTTTGTCTGAATTTCATATTCCTCTTCTGCATATTGTTTGAACCGATCAGATACATCGTCCTGAAGCCCAAAATGTTTATCCAATATTACGCTTCACAATGATTTGCAAGATGATGTTTTGAAAAGCATCGCATGAATTGTTATGTCCCCATCATGAGTAAAAGATAACAACTGCATGCCTACTTGCCTCTACATTCAGCAGTTATCGTAGGTTATATATATATATATATATATATATATATATATATATATATATACTAAGAGATTACCCAGAAGTGGGATGAGGGGCCGCCGTGGCCGAGCGGTTACAGTCGTGGACTACAAATCTCTCAGCCCCTCATCGCTGTGGGTTCGAATCCCGGTTGGGTCATTCGGATTTTTCATGTGAGGAAGCCTTCCAGCTGGCTTGCGGTAGGTCGGTGGTTCTACCCGGGTACCTCCGTGTACTCGGGGTCTTCCTCCACCTGTAATTAGCTGGACGTTGCTATATGATTGAAATACTATCGCAGCGACGGTTAACCCCAATACAACAACAACAACAGAAGTGGGATGTTTTCCAATATGAAACCCTTTTTGTGGGGTTGTGAAAAATAGTGGGGTGTTTATATCACCCCACTTTTTCTCGACCCGATTTTCATGCAGTATTTACAGTATTCAAGCCATCAAGTACAAAATTGAAACATTTAGGTTTCACATGGAAACTATATATATGCGCTCGTAGCATTGATTCCCTTTATACCAACCACTCACAGTCCAGTTTATACTTGCGTGCTGAATATATATCGCCCCGTAATTTTTACTGTAAATATATAAAACCCCATTTTTTGTGAATAATTATGTTATCATGAAATTAAACAAAACGTAAGACTCATAGAAGAAAATAAATATACACAAAATTTACCAGAATTATTTTTAAAGTTTAATTTAACTTTACATTTAGTGATATTCAAATAATCCTAAAATTGCCAAAATTTGCGTTTTGCAAATATGGGGTGTATACATGTATATACATTTCCTAAGCATATATTTCACTCTGCACTTCGGTATATGCAGTGTGATTTCTGGCTTAATAACATGTCTATTCCCTTTCACCGCAGAAACACAAAACTGTATTCTACCCAAGAACATATGAGAGTAAATTGATATGGCTTATCGGGACTGATCCGCTGTGTGTGGGGATGATAAGTAGATCTTTCTGTGAGAAGCGTTATTATAGTTTCATGGTCAATAAACAATTGCATGGTTGGTGCTTGTAACTATATAAGAAAAACTGGGATGATTTCGTAGAAAGCCGTCGTTATAAGTATGATTGTATTCTTTGATTCTCCATTTTACGGCTGTGCATTCTTCTGAGCAATTTTCATAAAAAAACTCATATTAAAACAAACAAAAAAATCAACTGCTGTTATTCAAACCTTGCAACATGCCAAACTACCGTAGACCTTTTCTGTTTCACATTCCTTGCAATCTATTACATGTATTTCGAAACATTCAAGACACATACATGAAATGTTCAATCCACGATTATTTTATCAGTCTGAGAAAAAAAACTATTTATATGTATGAAATAACTTAATGTTGTGGTTGTTATCTATGTCTTGGACGAATTAATACCGACATTACATATCAAAGTTTTAGTAATTTTTGTGATATTTAAGTGTGTTACCACACTGCAGTATCACGCCGTAGACATGTTGCATGATGTCACATCAAGTCACATTATCCTGACACTGGGCCGACCAGACCTGGAAAGACAATTATATGCTGAGCGCCAAGCAAGGGAGCTACACTGGTATCATATTTTGCGATTTCAGTTGTCGGGATCGAAACCACGACCTCCTGAGTGTAACAATGGATTTGCATCACTCCTTTCATCAATTTGAAGAAAAAAAAATGAATTCGTGTGTTTTTGTCTTGTGTGAGTCTTATAAATTTAAAATTAGAATTGGATAAGTGCACATTTTCTGCTTTCATACTCTTTGAGTTATGCTCAGGACAAAAATTGGGACAGACAAACGGACAGACAGACAACTCTGACAAAAACAAAACATTTCCCCCATATAAATATAGGAGGAGACATAATAAAAAGGAAGTACCATATTAAAAGCCCACATTAGCTTGATATCTGATCATGAGCATAATGCATTACACCGAGAACACCACAGATACATGCCAGTTAATTGGCCATTGTGTATAATTACCAGGATATCTGTGTCAAAGCAACACCCTTTTTATTGCTGATGAGGAAGTCCTAATTTAAATTGATAACTTAAAGATTTTAATGTACACTTCCATCATTAATGGGCATGCTTGACTTGACTATCTGAGTTTACCGTCGCTTCGACAGTATTTCAGTCATATAGCGACGTCCAGCTAATTACGGGTGGAAGAAGATCCCGAATGCACGGAGGCATCCGGGTAGAATCACCAACCTACCGCAAGCCATCTGGAAGGCTTCCTCGCATGAAAATCCGAATGACCCTGCCAGGAACCCGCGCGGTGAGGGACTGAGTAAGTGTTAAAGTCAGCGACTTTTCCCTCTCGGCCCTGGAGGCCCCGGAGACAGGATCATGATTCATAATCGAATCATGAGTAGGTTAACGTAAGTTCATCGTCCTCCTAATGCTCATCATCAGCAGTAACAGCATCGTGTGAAGGGTCAGGATATTAAGAACAAGATGTTTTATTTATTTTCCGCACAATATCTTCAGTAGAAATAAGCCTAGGTTTGTGAAACTTAGTAGGGACAGTGCGTATGCTAAGTTGATGATCCCTTTTAGATTTAATGGTCATTAGGTCAAAGGTCAAGATCAAAGTGACACTTAGTAAAAAAAACTTGTCCGATCAATAACTTGAGAAGGAATAAGTCTAGGTTTGAGAAACTTGGTAGGGACATTGCCCTTTGCCAGTAAATGACCCCTATTATTTAAAAGTCATAAGGTCAAAGGTAAAAATGTCACAATGACATTTAATATAAAATCCTTTTTAGATTGATAACTTGAGAGGGAATAAGCCTAGGTCTGTAATACTTGGTAAGGACATTCCCAATGGCCTTTAGATGATCTCTATTATTTTGAGGTCATACAGTCAAAGCTCAAGGTCACAATGACACAAAGGTCATTAGAGCAGAAAACCCTATCGTTTGTTCGGGACAAACGAAATCTAGTGCTTCTTATATATGTTGAAAATTTAAACGCAGATACTTTAGATACTGAAAATATATCGATATAATGATATCGGCCAATTAGGTCAGGAGTTATGCCCTTTTTAATATAATAGGGCCTCCGTGGCCGAGAGGGAAAGTTGCTGACTTTAACACTCACTCAGCCTACTTGCATTCGGGGTCTTCCTCCACCTGTAATTAGCTGGACGTCTCTATATGACTGAAATACTGTTGAAGCGACGGTAAACTCAAATAGTCAAGTCAAGTCAAGTTAATATAATAAAATGCCATATTTTATTTTGTTTACACTCTAACATTTCTTAAGCAATCATCTTCAAACCTTATTACAATGTTTATAACTATAATATCTCAGTCGAGTTCCATTATAGCTGAAATTGGCCTATTAGGCCAGGAGTTATGCCTCTTTTAATATAAAACTTTGTTTACACTCTAGCGTCTTCATTTCTTGAACAATCATCTTCAAACTTTATGACAATGTTTATAACCCTAATCTCTCGATTAAGTTTGATTATGGCATATATTTGCTTAATAGGTCAGGAGTTATTCACTTTTTAATATAAATAAATGCCAGATTTCAATTTGTTTACACTATAGCATCTTCATTTCTTGAGCAATCGTCTTCAAACTTTATGACAATGTTTATTACCTTAATCTCTCTATCATGTTCGATAATGGCTGATTTCGGCCTATAAGGTCAGGAATTATGCCCCTTTTAATACAAAATATGCCAGATTCCAGCTTTTTTACCCTCCAGCATCTTTATTTCTTCGGTAGTGTAGGTGTGAAGGCAATGTTTCTCAGGTGAGCGATTATAGGGCCATCTTGGCCCTCTCGTTAGGGCTTTCTGCCTAAAGCAGAAAGTCCTTTTGGGTTTGTTATTTTTTTTTTCATCTTTTTTTAAAAATTATTTCTCCTTTTGAGGATCAATTAAAACAGGTTGCCAATAAGCCAGCCGTATGAAAATTTAACAGTAATCAGAGTGACTTTGGCCCCTTTGAATGCAATAATTTTCATCTTCATATAACGTCATGTGACGTCACATTTCAAATAAGCTACCAAATTTGGTTCGCGCTCTGAAGCCTTCAGTATTGGTCCGATTGACTTGATATTTTACAGAAGGTGTAAGTTGGGATGTAGATGTACATCCTTAAATTTTCAAAATTCCAAAATTTCAAGATTTTATGTCAAAATCGAGATTCGAACTTTGGTCATTAACATATAATTTCGTGTTACTAAGGCTCCTGGTGAGTTAGGACCGTGAAAATTGGTTAGCATATGTGTCCTGAGGTCTTTTTTGTATTATTTGAAAACTGACGTTGTGTGACGTCATTTGACGTCACACTGTAATAAGCAATTTTGCTTTCGAAATAAGCGGATTTTAGGACCTGCAGGCTTTTTTGACGGATTGGCATGTTACTTTCAATGAATGTGCAACCCAGTGTCCCATCGAGCATGGTGACATCCGTTTCTGGAAAATCGCAAAGGTCATATGTCAGTTGTCGGTAACTTTTATTCGGCCATAGGTATCTCAAAAACCAAAAATATTATACCTTAACACTATGAGTAAAATTTGTAGTGTTTTGAAAGACCTTTTAAGTAAAATTTATTTTTTGAAGATCGGGGTTGAATCGGTTGAGTTTTGGCAGATAAACGAAAGGTGTAACAGAACAGCAGATAAGCTTCGTTTAATCGTTTTAACTAATTGTTTTTCAGGAAAAACGAATTGATTTCAAATTCTCATCGTTCAAAAACGAAAACGAATTGTGCTCCAAGATGCCGTCGTTTTGTTTAGGGTTTAGGTTTTTTTTCATGTTTACTAGCGCATTGGTAGCAAAGGGAGGATAACCGCATTTTAATCTATTAACAATAAATCCATGTTCTCTGAAAATAGCGTTATGGTTGAAAACTCTGAAACAAAATGTAAAAATCTAAGTTTGGAAGAGCCAGAAAATAATAGAAACATCGGTTACCATTTTTTTTTTTTTTTTCATTAAAAAAGAACAAAATCTTTACAAAAGCAGTGAGCATTTTCTTGAACCATGTCATTTCGAACGTTGTTTTATCAGCACCGTGGTTCTCAAGTACCGACGAAATTGTTAGATTCTTGGAAATTGTCATTTGACTTCTTATTACATGTTCATATCTTTATGGGTAATATTTTAATGCATGCACATAAGCAATTACATCATTAATATTTTACAATTTATTTCAGGTTAATTTTCACATACTGTGACACTATAAGCTCATTAGGATGTGGAATGAAGTAAAACTAATTGAAAATTCAGAAAAACTATTTAAAAATGCAGAAAAACTAATTGTTCTTGGAAAGTATTGGTAAAAAACCAATTGCCTTAAAAAGCTTGTAGTTTAAGCTAATTGCCACCAAAAGTTATCTATTGCTCTTAGTGTAATTTTAACAAAATTGAAACGTTGTAGCTTCAGAGTCAATTATTGTAATTTTTTTAGGATTAACACTAAAAGGTGAAGTGATGTATGCTTCCAGGAACATTTATAAATATGAAAATTAAAGCAAGAATTATTAAAACATTCATATAAAATCGGCAAGTTGATGTATAAGTTCAAATTTGTACGAATGCCGAAAACTAAAATGTGAAAAAAGTCCTGAAAGTAATTACGTCATCAATCATGGCAGATATTCATGTTTTTCGGATAAGGGCTTGTTAACGGAAATCTAGCAATATGAAGTAAAAAAAACATAGCGATTACTGGGTTGGTAACCCAAGATCCGGACGTTCCTACGCAGGTAAGAGTGCCCGTGTTGAAAGTTGAATTGCGATGCATATTTGAGAGAATGAGTTGCATTTTTTTGTGTACACCAGGACCGATAAGCATGTTGCCTTTGTTATTATCAGACAAAAGTGCTTCTAAGAAGCTCCATTTACATGTGTGATGTAATTATTTACCACATTTCTCAGCGTTCTATCATTAAATGTGTTCCCAATAACTTTCTAACTTCTAGTAGCCCCCGTTAAATCCGCCACTACCGATTGTAATAATATAGCTAATCAAAAGACCAAGAAAGTCAAGTTGGCGAATAACTCGATGGTTAAATGGCATGAGAACATCGTCATCTGCAGCAAGAGGTCACACTCCTAAATGGACACTGCCAAAAAGAATTTCTGATATCTACGCGTTAATTTAAATATGTTCCCAGGACCATGGAAATTCATTGGCATGTACATCGAATCATGAGTTTTTGAATGCAATGTATTTCATATTCATGTGACGTCATATAACGTCAGATTTGACGTCAGGACAAAAAGGTATTACACGATCTACAGCCTTCATTTTTGAACCAATTTTCATCAAAATTTCACAGAATGTATATGTAACGCTCTAGTTTGGTATCTCGGTGTCCGTTTTTTTTTTATTTTTATTTTTTTGAAGGAACGTCATGTAACGTCATGGGGTGAAGAGTAATTTCTTATTTTTGCGTGTTGACCTTTATATGTTGCAAACGTCAGAGAATTTAATGAAAAATTTAAAATGGCATAAAAGATTTAATGGCATTTGCTTCACATACTATATTTTGAATATCAGTGATTTTCATTTGCCTTTGACGTGTTTTGACGTCAAACTTGACGTCGTCTAAAAATGTTTTTGCGCGGTCTACAGCCATCATTTCTTGACCTATTTTCATCAAAATTTCACAGAATGTATATATTAAGTAAAGTTGTGCATCCTGGAGTCCGTTTTTTCCAAATTCGAAAAGGCAAAGGTTTTATGGCGAATCCAAGATTCGCACCATTGACGTCAATTTTCAAATACGTCTCTAAGACCTCTTTCTATTCTGTGAGGACGAACGTCATTTGACGTCATATGACGTCAGATGGTCAAAATGATCTTTAAAAAGTGGACAGATTTGTCTTGGTTTTGATGCCTTTAGGGACGTCATGGTCAAGTGGTATTGATACACTGTAAGTAACATTTGCAGAAGTCCTATCGTTTGCTGTTAAAGATTGGCCAAGGATTCATAAAGTTTTAGGGCGAAAACAAAACGACATGAACATATTTCTGCCGATTTGTGTGCAGTTTTCTAGAGATATAACTCCATATTTTAAAAGTGATTAAAGATACATCCATTTATAAAGCATATGAAATTGGGGAATTTGAAGATTTTTCTAACAGTACCTAGGTTTTTGAAATTGGACACCATATAATGAAGTTACACGAAAAATGAGAATATAGACGATTCATTCATGCACTTTTGCAGTGTTCCTTTAGTTATCTATACACTAAAAGCCGTTACAGATAGGTGAAAATAATAAAAAAGTGAAATAACTGATATTGTTAGAGCTTGCTTACGATACCAAGTTTTATTATACGCCCTTATTATGATAAGGCGCTTGTCCATCTGTCCGTTCATTAGCCATATCAATGTCCACTCAATAACTTGATAACTAATGCTGTTTTCATACTTAGATGAGAGGTAGACATCGATAGTCGATGATCACTATTGATTTTGAGGTCATTACGTCAAAGATCAAGGTCACATTGAGACTTTGTGTGAAATCCTTGTCTGCACTAGGAATAAGCATAGGTTTTTGAAACTTGGTAGGTAAACTGCCCATTGTCAGTTGAAGACCCCTATTGATTTTGAGGTCATTCGATCAAAAGTCAGGATCAAAGTGACATTTAATATAAAATCTTTTTTATTAACTACTTGAGAAGAAATAAGCCTATGTCTGTGAAACTTGGTAGGGACGTAAAGTCAAAGGTCAAGGTCACAATGACACTAAGGTCATTAGAACAGAAAGCCCTGTCATTTGTTCGGGACAACGAAATCTAGTCTTATTTGCCTTTGGCGTCATATGACGTTACACTTGATGTTGTCTACAAAAGTTTGTACGCTTTCTACGCCATTATTTCTGGACCTATTTTCATTAAGTTTTTACCGAATGTATATGTACTTTCTAGTTGTGCATTCGGTGTCGGTTTTTCTAAAGTTTCAATGGCAGATCCAAGATTCGAACCAATAATACGTATAAAATCGCTTTTAGATGAGTTGATGTGAATGTAAGTCACTACATGATTTTTACTTTCTGTGAAGAAGAACGTCATTTGACGTCATATGACGTCATAAAGTCAAATGACGTTCTTCTTCACACATAAATTTCTACATGTTGTTAAGGACCCAGGACCATTTAATAACTTAATGGCCTATATATCAGATTAAGAAATTTGCAATTTATTGATTTTCGTATGCCTATGACGTCATATGACGTCGGATTTGACGTTGTGAAAAACGTTGTACAGCCATTATTTCTAAACCGATTTTCATCAAAATTTGTACAGAATGTATATGTTACGTTCTAGCTGTGCATCCCCGTGTCTGTTTTTCCCAATTCGAAAAGGAAAAAAAATGTTCTATGGCGAATCCGAGATTCGAACCATTGACGTCAAATTTCAAATACGTATAACATCGCTTCTAGATAATTTAGAAAGCTGATACTTGGACTGAATGTAAGTCTCAAAGTCTTTCTTACATTTTGAGAAGATGAAAGTCATATGACGACATTCGACGTCATAAGTCTTGCTTGTTTAAGGCATGTAAGCTTTATGTTTTGTTTGATTCGCATGAAATTTAACTGAAGGTGCAGCATAGGATCCTATGGAGCATGTCACTTCCGTTTCCGTAAAATTGCAAAGGTCAAGGTTGTATTCGACTATCGTTTTTTTTTCTTTGACATTAATTATCTCAAAACCGGAAAATATTTTATCGAGACAGAATGTACATTATTTGTAATGCTTTGAAAGAGCTTCTTGGTGATATAGAAGTTTTTAACATCGGGGTTGAATCGGTTGAGCTATGGCGAAAAAAATTGTTACCATCAGTGCGTTTAGCATTTTTATCTAAAAAACCTCAAAAGCCATTTAGTCAAGCACTTCGTGAAACGTTAGGATTTGTTTGTTTACGAGCGGACAACAGTTCTAAGCTATTTTGTACAACGATTTCACATACTGTTTGAAAAAAAAACGGCTTTCCTTAGATTGACACTTGTCCCATTGAAATCAATGAAGAAACAAAAATCTTACGGGTAATGTTCAAGCGGAGCCAAATGTTGACAGTTTTGTTTTGGTTTTGATGCCTTTAGTGACGTCGCGGTCACGTCGTATTGCTACACTGTAAGTTAAAGCATTTACGGAAAATGTTCTACTTTCACTTTTGCTTAATTTTAAGCATTTTCGGAAAATGTAATTTGCAATGGCCCAGAACAATGAAAATTGTATGGCAAATATTTCAGACCATGTCTTAATTATCAAATTCATATGACGTCATATGACGCCAGATTTGACGTCAGGTAAACCGTTTGTACGCGCTCTGCAGAATTTATTTGTGAACAGAACAACAGATAACTTTTGATGGCAATTAGTTTAAACTACAAGCCTTTTAAGGCAATTAGTTTCTTACCAAGACTTTCCAAGAACAATTAGTTTTTCTGCATTTTCAAACAGTTTTTTTTTTAATTTTCAATTAGTTTTACTTCATTCCACATCCTAATGAGCTTATAGTGTCACAGTATGTGAAAATTAACCTGAAATAAATTGTAAAATATGAATGATGTAATTGCTTGTGTGCATGCATTAAAATTTATCCATAAAGATATGAACATGTTATA
>CM037793.1:15143335-15193335 GCA_021229015.1 Solen grandis
GGACATAAATTAAGTATGAAAATTTACAAAGGACAATAACTCCAAAATTACACAACAGAGTGTTATGGTTCTTGGTCACTGCACGTCCCCTCAATGAGATCTATCCACATATGAAGTTTCATCTTTATATCCTTTATACTTTTTGAGTTATGGCCCGGACAAAAATTAAGTATGAAAATTTACAAAGGGCAATAACTCCAAAATTACGTAACAGAGAGTTATGGTTCTTGGTCACTGCACGTCCTCTCAATGAGATCTATCTACATATGAAGTTTCATCTTGATGCCTTTTATACTTTTTGAGTTACGGCCCGGACAAAGATTAAGTATGAAAATTTACAAAGGTTAATAACTCCAAAATTACGTGACAGAGAGTTATGGTTCTTGGTCACTGCACACCCCCTCAATGAGATCTATCTACATATGAAGTTTCATCTTTATATCCTTTATACCTTTTGAGTTATGGCCCGGACAAAATTAAGTATGAAAATTTACAAAGGAATAACTCCAAAATTAGACAGAAGTTATGGTTCTTGGTCACTGCAATCACCCTCAATGAGATCTATCCACATATGAAGTTTCATCTTGATGCCTTTTATACTTTTTGAGTTACGGCCCGGACAAAGATTAAGTATGAAAATTTACAAAGGGCAATAACTCCAAAATTACATGACAGAGAGTTATGGTTCTTGGTCACTGCACACACCCTCAATGAGATCTATCTACATATGAAGTTTTATCTTTATATCCTTTATACTTTTTGAGCTATGGCCCAGACAAAAATTAAGTATGAAAATTTACAAAGGGCAATAACTCCAAAATTACGTAACAGAGAGTTATGGTTCTTGGTCACTGCACTCACCCTCAATGAGATCTATCCACATATGAAGTTTCATCTTGATGCCTTTTATACTTTTTGAGTTACGGCCCGGACAAAGATTAAGTATGAAAATTTACAAAGGGCAATAACTCCAAAATTACATGACAGAGAGTTATGGTTCTTGGTCACTGCACTCACCCTCAATGAGATCTATCCACATATGAAGTTTCATCTTATCCTTTATACTTTTTGAGTAGGCCCGTACAAAAATTAAGTATGAAAATTTACAAAGGGCAATAACTCCAAAATTATGCAACAGAAAGTTATGGTTCTTGGTCACTGCACTCACCCTCAATGAGATCTATCCACATATGAAGTTTCATCTTTATACCTTTATACCTTTTGAGTTATGGCCCGGACAAAAATTAAGTATGAAAATTTACAAAGGGCAATAACTCCAAAATTACAACAGAAGTTATGGTTCTTGTCACTGCACCACCCTCAATGAGATCTATCACATATGAAGTTTCATCTTTATATCCTTTATACTTTTTGAGCTATGGCCCGGACAAAAATTAAGTATGAAAATTTACAAAGGGCAATAACTCCAAAATTACGTAACAGAGAGTTATGGTTCTTGGTCACTGCACTCACCCTCAATGAGATCAATCCACATATGAAGTTTCATCTTGATGCCTTTTATACTTTTTGAGTTACGGCCCGGACAAAGAAACAGACAGACGGACGGACGGCCAGACAGACAGACAAGCTGAATCCAGTATACCCCCCTTACAACTTATTCGTTGAGCGGGGGGGGGGGGGGGGGGGGGGGTATAAATATATCTTTTCCTGACCCTATTTACATGTAAACTGGATATTCATTGTTCCTTTAAGTAAAACAGATCTATCAAAAGAGAGCATCTGGCACACTTAAACTTCTATGTAACAAGTGTTTGAGTTGTACATAACTGTACCAATACAGAAATTAAAGACATGTATATTGAGTTTGTCATGTTTACATTAATGTTGGTTTCAAAGATATCCACCTGTAATGGACTTTGCTATTGTAAGACCCAAAGTCATGGAGACTTAGAGTAACCCTTGAAAAACAGGAATTCTATTCCTTAATCAATATTTTTTATAACAAATCAAGTGCGGTATGAGAGAGAGAGAGAGAGAGAGAGAGATCAATATCTATATATCTCCAATATCTACTTGTAAGATTTAAGTCATAAAATGATTCATAAGAAATCTCCATTAAAATGTAGAAATTATTATCTACTTTCAAGTTAGTGTCATGCAGCTGACTTAACGTGTTTACATCCTGATCATTGTGTTTATTCATAAATCAGCTGAGACATGCATGACACAAATAACCCTTGCATGTACCCTAGATGAAGGCGAACAACAATTAAGTGGTGACCCAACTATGGAACAGAATTAGGGCAAAAATTGCATCTCGCCGTCTTACAAGTCCATGTATACACGTGACATTCTGCCTTTGTCATACTGACAAGTGGTATACTGTATTATGTTAAGTGCGTTTATCAATGCGGTCTACTGACTAATGCTCTTGTGTATTTTGCATCAGTTAATGATTTGATTTTCATGTGTCATAATTTTATGCTGTTATATTATAAAGTTTTGTTTAGCAACCATCAATGTGACATTTGTTTTACATTTAACTGTCTAAACTGCCTCATCTGGGACAGAATAATCAAAAAGAAGTTAATTCGTAGAATCAATATCCTGCGTTTCGTTTTTACTCAGGGGAGGAAACTGAATACTCGGAACTCTGGGAAAGTAATATGATCATAACAGGAGTTGAAATATAATAAATGTATAACAGCTTGAGTTTTGTTTTTTTTAGGGGGAGGAGGGTTGGGGAGGGGGTCCGGGGGCTTGCTACCCTGGATAAAAGAAGGGGATGCAATCTGAGTGGTTTGTGAGGGAAATATGGCTGCTTTTTTAAGTTAGATAAACGTTTTATATATTAAAATCTTAGCTTTAGGCTAAATAGTTTTATTCTCACTTAGGGTAATTTTTAGGGGGGGCAAAGCCCTTTGGAAAATATTTTTTCTAGGAGGACGGAGATGCATTCTGAGGGGCATCTGAGGGAAATTTGGTAGATTTTTTTTCAGTTTCGACAAGATTCCTGTCCCACGACCCCTCTTATCATTGTAAAGGGGGGGGGGGGGGGGGGGGGGGGGGGGGGGGGGGGGCGAATGACAATTCTTGGAGGTTGTTGCAGTAGGTGGGCAGTTAACCTATTATTGCTCTTAGGAAGGACCAGTACTAGACTCACATCCTCCGTAAAATATCTCCCATACAAAACCATGGTAGGTAGCCGCCGGGGCTTGAACTCACAGCCCGCTAATTCAATATATAGATCGTGAAAATATTTTTCTATATTATTTATAGTGAGTATAAAGTGACTTATTATAGGTACACCACCTTTTCTGTGGAAAACGAAATTTCTGTATATACTGCTCGAACTCCGAACTAGCGACAGCTAGTTCAGGTGACCAACTACAGTTCTACTCGAGTTATAGAGTGCCTCGGGTGCAGGGGGTCGTGGGTTTGATCCCTGGTCGCAACATACCAAAGTCGCAAAATAAACACCAGTACTGTTAAAGCTCCTTTGCTTGGCGCTCACCATATAAGGGTAGTTGCAGGACTGGCTGGCCCAGTGTCAGGATAATGTGACTGGTTGTGGTATCATGTCACTTGTCCACGGCGTGATACTGCAATGTGGCAGCACTATATCTTTCTCAAGTAGACATCGTCTCCAAATGACTGAAATACTGTCGGTGGGACGTTAAACCCAATAAACAACACTCGGGTAAACTCATATTGATGACGTAATAAAATGTACTCTAGTTAGCAATCAACTGAACGCATGAGGTTTGCCCCTTGTGACGATATTTGTAAATAGACATATGATTAAAACAATAGATCTTTTTTATGACTTTTTTCGAGCTTGGGCTTGAATAAAGTAGCTGCCGGTTTACAGGCTTTTTTAAAGACAGGATATCATAGATATTTATAATTTTCTATACATTCGCCTAGATGCTTTCCGTCCGCCATATTGCTTTCTAGTCTACCCACCTACCTCACTAGGTTGAACTTGCGTAACCCTACATAGTTCGTAGGGTAAAAACCCCGCAGGTTTTATTGCAACTCTGGTAACTCTAGTTAGCTCTAGTAGGTAAACTGAACTCGCTCCAGGTCAAACCGGCATAGCGCCCTCCAACATCATAATGCTAGGTGCACATTTTGACATTTGTCATTCTGCTTGCGTACATGTGTTATTTTGCTTAGCTACATGTGTCATTCATCAATTCGTTAAACCGACGAAATAAATTTTAATACGAATGCGCAAACTAGACTGTCCAGCTATACACAGTGCTATACGGTGATGAAATGGAAATAAAAGTAGATGTATTTTCAGTTGTTTATTAAGATGTGAATAAATAATGAATGTTTAATGTAAAAAACAAATAACGCAGACGACGATTACACCGTATTGTACAAGTCAAAATGATGCAAGTTACTTAGACAAATGAAGCAATAAACATGTCAAAAGGCAAAATGTATTTTTTGCCCGAATTCTGTTCCATATCCAACAAACCTGTGACCTGGATTTATGCATTCTGCTACTGAACTATCTAGATCCTTTTTGATGTCACATTACAATAGTAAAGTTTTTTTACAGTTGTAAATAAACTGATACGTACTGGTGTGTACTATAACATTTTAAATCTGATATAGCAATAGCCCAAACTCAGTGAACAATTGTAAAACTAAAAGAATCTGAGGCATACAATGCAAGCAAATTTTAAGCATATTACATCTTCCATTCCATTTTTTTCAGTCAAATGAACAATCACTTGCACCAGAAAAACAAAATGTGTAAGAATATCTGTTGAAAACTGAATCTTGGATGCAGTTGCTCAATGTGGAATTCTAATATGGGAATAAAATGTAACAATACTTAAATTTTAATAAATAAACTACATGAAATTTGGAATAAATATAAATGACAGGGGCCTGTTCTATGCTTTTTGAAATGTAATTTATATATATGTAACTTTTCATGGAGTTCAATGATTCCTATCTGAAGAGGAATTTAAAAGAAAAGTCTGAACAGGTATTAAAACTATCATATAATTCCATTTGATGTGCAAAATGAATTTTAAATAATTGTTTTTGTTTTTTTAAAGTGCTGGTATCACTTGAAACCTGTCTTATGGCAACAACAGCATCAGCCTCACATGAATACAGTATAGTGACTTAATTATACTAGTTTTGTAAGAGTAGTTTTAGTAAAGTGCCAAGGGCAGCATAAGCACAAAATTTCAGAATTTCATAATCAATCACCCATGATTATAACCATGTGAGCAGCAGCAAAATTTTATAGGTATCTATTTCATTCAAATCAAAGGCTGATCTGTCATTAAAAGACTGTAGAAAACTCAGTCAGGAAAATTCTTGCTATTTTTTCTGAAGTGGACTTTTGTCAGCATGTTAAAACCATATTACTCTTGCCTCTCTGTGATATCTGGCCATTAGATAAGTGACATGATACAATGTCCTGAGTTATCAAACATTTCCTGGTACACTGCTAACTGTTCTTTATAAATACAAGAATCAAATTTAAATATTTGGTACCCAACTTTTAAGGGATAAACTTGCATACCATCCATCATTGAATTGTGATCAAGGTCTATAAAGTGATAGAGGGAATTTTATAATAAATGCAAGCCTTTATTGACTTAAAGCAAAAGAGCCTATTACTCCACGTCATTGGATGCTTGCATCTGAAATGAGGTCTCTTTAAGCATTTGACAGATCATGATTATAAATTAATGATGGCTGGACTACCTTAAATGTTAATCCACCTTGTTATAACATTTTCTAATTATCCTACAAATGCAATTATAACTAAATTGTTTCTAGGTGGGAAAATGAAAACACTGCAATGAAAAAATTCTTCCTAGTAATTAAAAGATCCATCAACAGTATTTCAGTAATTTTAGGGACTTTATGTACATGAGTCAGATATTGTGCCGCCTCATGTAATATCACACCCAACAGACAAGTGACATTACCTGTTTACCACAACTTATCAAATTATCCTGAATCTCAAATAATGATGCTACACCAGTTCCATGTTTCAGGACTATGGTTTGTCATGGCTATGCATGAACCTACAACACCTGGGTTAGTGGAAGAATACTCTAGGTACTTGACGAACAAGACTGACAGGATATGTCTGTAGGATTACAGTCAGTCAGCAAGGATCATATATTCCAACAGTTGTTTATTTAGGCCCGTTGAGAAACATACTGTTTAACAAGTAAGATCTCAAGCCTTCAGCAGATGCCTTCATTTACCTCAAGTAGCCAAAATTATGTGTAAGCAATATGGTAGTTAATAGATGGTTGAGCTCAAAACATGTAAGTGCTGTGTCTCAGGTTCAAATCCTGATCTATCCGCACATTTTCTACACATGGTTATGTAATGTCCAAGTAGTTACCCTTGTCGCTGTGAGATCTGTGTAAGCATTCCAATAACTATATCTGTATGTACTGGTTCTAGTGCTTGGCTAAATGTAAGGCCGTTAGAGTAATAATTCTCCAGTGTATATCACACTTGGGTATATCAAGAACATAGATTATTTTTCATGAACAAATTTCAAATATGGCTTATGCATGGATGTATATGATTAAACTGCCCAAAAGTAATTCTTATCTGAGAGATATTTGTGTCTGTGGTCTGGTGGTTCTTCAACCCTGTATGCTGGGGGTCTGAGTTGGGTTCAATCTGGATCATGCTGATTTCTTTTACTTGGTAATATAACAGCCTTTTAGCAATCCTGAAGATTAGTCTGTAGAGCTCTTGCACTGTAAGCTGTAAGTTTTTAAATCCTGGTCTGGGTGCACATTCTTTTTTTCACCTACTTTTTAGTTACATTTGGTGCCAAACATGGGGCCATTTAGGTAAATTCCGCTTATATATCAGCCTTTGGTTTGTCAAGAACATAGCACATTGTTCTGTCCTGTCATGAATTAAGTAAAAATTCCAAATGTAACTGCTAAGTAAGAGATTAGTGTCAGTGGTCTGGTAGTATGACCAACCTGTTAGGTTCCAAATCCTAATCTGGCTGTTCATTTTTCATACTAGAGAAAATAACAGCCCACTAGTAACCTTTATCAGTACAAGATTTTTATTAGCAATTCTGTATATCAGTCTGTAGAGCTCTCACATTGTATGTCAAGTGTCCTGGGTTTGAATCCTGGTCCAGCTTTACATTCTGTTTCATCTGTTACATTTGGTGCCTAAAAGGGGGGCCATTTCAGTATAGTTCATCTGTATATATCGCCCTTCGGTTTGTCATTAATATAGTAATTTGTTATGTCAAATGAATTCAAGGACAAATACTAAATGCAGCATGTGGCCCTAAATAAAATATTTATGTAAATGCACCCACTCAAGTCCTGGTCTGGCTTTACATTTCTCTTACTTAATCATTTTGCTCTTACTGTTTTTAAATGTGTTGCCATTGGATTGAAAAAGAAAATAGATATCTGTTCTCAATCCTTTGACCTTAGAGCCCAATTAATTTAGAATATGAGCTAGGTGGATGTTATTTTCTATGGCCTTTAAATAACCCAAAAAGTATTAATTAGTCATTAGAACAAGGGTAATTATGAATTCATTCTCATGACCACTCTTACTTAAACCATTTGAGGGGTCATAGGTTCAAATCTATGTCTGGATTTAAATTTTTGCTTTAATTGTTAAATTACATTCATGCCTCTAGTCTAAACTCAGTGTGGTTCTCAATGTCATACTATTATAAATTAAGTCATTGTTTGATCCAGTTATGCTTTATGCATATAGATCTACATAAACCCTGCATAAATATAGCTCTAGTATAAACGGAAGCTTAAATAGTAACAGAAATCCGGAAAGTACGAGGATGAGCGACAGAAAGAAAGATGAACAAATAAAAATGTAGATGTAGACACTACTAAATAATAAATACAAAATAAAAGGTAACATCATTGTTTTGAATCTAAAAGACTAGACTTAGCTGACTGTTATGGCGATAAAAAAATAAACAAATTTAAGAACAAACCTTTAAATTGCAATGATAGGGAAAATCGATTATCAAATCGATCGGTCTGATAGATACTGATTTTCAAATTACTGCATCTTTCTTACTAATGGATAGATTCTCTTCGACTTAACTGGAAACTATGTTCTCTCATTCCATTGTCATTCGTTATCAACGTAGTGGGTGTGGTGGTAGTTATTAGAAATGACGAAATACAAAGAAAAACCGAAATGTATACAAGAAAAACCGAAATGCACTTCTTACTTTATAGCTATACATATTTCACATCAAAGATGAATAAAGCTTCTATATTTCATCACACGTTTGATTCAAATTATATCATATGTTTTTTTTTTAAAGTTCTTGTGAAATTTATGCTTTTGTGGCTCTTATTTTGGCGGTATCAATATGATTTCGGTAATTCTACAATTATATTCAGTATGACAAAAGTAGACCTAACTTGACAGATGCCGCTTACGTTACATGTTCTAAATAAAATACTGTAGCGAATATATTGAATAGATAATTACATTTTGTCTAGTGCTGAACGACCGACAGTTCAATTGAACTATTTTTTAACCTCAGAACTTCTTCTGCGTAGTAATACTACGAAATGTTAAAATTGACGTGCCAGCTGTCGTCAATCGACCTGAGAGTGTGGTTCTAAAGACTGCTTGCGCATGCGCATGCAGTCTAAAAATCATTTTTAATTTTGAAAATATTGGAGTTTCCTCTCTTAACCGAGATTGATCTTCTTTTTTTTTAAATTCATATGTAATATTATTTATATGCAGATTTCTACAAGTCTCTAATAAAATTAAACATTTAACCATATACATACCACTTCTTCAACCAGAACACCATACAAGCAAATTTATTTTTCATTCCTACAACTAATGCCCCATCAGTGCCCCGGTATGAGAGACACCACGGGTATTCTACCCCATCCTTCTCACTAACAAGTATGGAGTGGTGACTACCGTTCTTATAAAAACGGTGAATATTTCTGGACCCCCACCCACATACGAGAATGTTGTCCTGGCTGTCTATGTGGATGTCATTAGGATCAGATAAAACCCTGTGTCTGTACTGGTAGGCCACATCTCCAGCCTGTGTCAAACATGAGACGGTGTGGGCGTCATGGTCCGTCACATACACATGGCCGCTGGTGCTGCTGACACGTACGTAGTGTGGATGTATAAACATGTACCGGCCTTGATCATCCACCCCGAGCCTCCTTTCTACCTGTCCATCCATCGTCATCACCAGTACTTCTCCATTTCCTGGATCATCGTGACACGTGACGTACATCATGCCGCCATGACAGTCTATACCCCAACATTTCCTCTGCACGTTCAAGGATTGTCCGAGTCTTAGCCATGGCTGTACGGAGACAAACTGAATCTTCTGTTGATCTGGTAATGTGACGACAACCTCTGTATCTGTAACTTTGCAGACGCCCCATGGCCATGATGGTAGTTCTACACTCTCTTTAGTGGTGAAGGTGGGGTTTAACAGATGTAACCTTTTGTTCTCACGGTCACATAAAACCAGACTATCATTTGGGAGGAATGTTGAACCAGTTATCCATCTCGTGTTTATCGTAAGAATATGTTTGCTAGAAACTTTCATTTCAAGCACATTCTCTTCAATGGACGTTGCAGTGCTATGAGTGGTTGTAATAACTTTACCGAGCTCCTTCACCTGCCGTAAGATCTCTTCTATGACCTCGTTAGGCTTGAAAGTCACCTGGCATTTAGTAGCCTCCGACGCGACGTCTGTTGCAATCTTCTCCATTTCCTCGACTTTTCCTGATGATTTTGTCAGCCCGATAAACATTATTTCTTCATTCATTGAGGACTGACAGCCTTGCATTTCTTTGATACTTTCGTCAATTTGCTTCAAAATATTTTCACATGCAGCCATGTGATCTCTCAAACCCGATTCTTCTTTCTTTTTGACGTCGTCAATAGCTTTCAATGCATTTTTCTCAAGAACATCAAGTGTTCCGTTAATTTTGCTTCTCAGTACTTTTACATCATTGACTGACTGCTTTGCATAATTCATTAATAGATCAACATCATCATTCCGGGACGTGCGCAACTTCTCAACTTTCTGCTTAATTTCTTCCATTCGGTTCACTAGCTTGTTCAGCTGAATTTTAATCATTTTACTAGTTTTGTTACGGAGCGCTGTCTTCCTACATTTCCGGTGTTTTACCGTGGAACATACGTCACAGAGCAAAGTCATATGTTCCTCGCAAAAACCGTTGATAACATTGCTCTTGTGATCATCGCAGAAGGATATTGGTAGAGTTGGACTGGGTTTGAATGTCGATGTTAACATTGATCCCGTCACCAGCGCGTGATCTCGCGTGGCTTGTAACCCTCGGTGCGACTCTTCACAGGATTTACAGAGATAAGCGTTGCATTTGCCACAGTATGCCGTGGCCCCTTTGTCTTTTCCCAGAAACTTGCAGGGGTCGCAAATGTGTGGAACAAACATGTCAGACCCTGTTTCTGTTGGGTCCGAGCTGGTTGCCATGCTGTAAATAAAGCATAATAATAAAATGATTTACAAAGAACGATAACTCTTATAGTCTTCTTTAATTTACTAACATTAACATTTAGATCTACTTCTTGGTTCAGATTAAATAGATACTAAAAATGCCATGTCGTAATTATCATTATTACATGGGCCTAACCTTCTCGATTTTTGCCTTTAACCACACGAATACAAACGCATCGTATAATTGTTGCCTTAATGAACATGTGTACGTTCACACCGTCAACTATATTTATCGACATTAACATAAATTATTTTACATTAGAAAAGATACATCGATAACTTTTTAGCAGGCTAATACTACACTTATTACACAAACATGGACAACCAATAGCCGCCTGTCAAAGCAATACCATCCAGTGTTTTTTTTTGGCCAAAATATTCGGCGAAATCGCGATTCCCCGCAGAAGTATAATTATATATTTTTCCCCTATATGCTGAAATTCCCCTTAGGGTCATTTTGGTCAAAAATGATGAGTTTCTCTATTAATCAACAAATGTTGACAATAAATATCAGCGAATAATTTAGTTGCCGGTTACTGTATCGTCTGCATTATAGACAGATTGTTATATGAGACAATACCTAGAACAGGGCAGTTGTCTAATGCAAAAATAAGTAACTGTAATGGATGGCAGGTGTTAAATAGAAATCATTTTTATTTGTAATTGTTTTTATGTGTTTTCTTGATTAGCTGAAAGCATGCATTTTTACAGTATGTTAATCATTTATTACTTCCGGTTTTCGTAGAATATGGAAAAAGCATTGCACTGATAAACTTGTTAAATGTTAAAAAGCTTCAATAGTTATCAAACATGTTATTTATGTAAGAAAACAATTTAAGGCTGTCTTTAAATATATTACCTTATAATAGTGAAGTGGTGGTAATGCATTTTAATAAAGACAGGACTTATTTAAGATAATCATACACTTTACTCTTTTTCTTTTTGCAAGTTTTGTTTCTACACCAATTTAAGCACAACCTATTCAACAAATGATAATTTAAGTGCATAATTTAATGTAAAAAGTTTTTTGATAATCATAAAAACAAGCCTGAATTAATGCATTACCCACCACTTGATTATATTGTAGTTTATTTTTTAAGCAGTTTTAATTATGCAAACATCTATGAATTCGTGTTAAACAGAGGGATCACAATGAAATGTTGAATTTCTTAAAACCCGTTAAAGCATACTAGGGCTTGGCTGGTGTTAACTTAGAGTCAGTTTTATCATTAAATAGAGATGAAAAAGAATTAAATACTGCCTTAATGTGCTATAGAGTAAAAAAATCCTTTTAGCTAGTTCGCGCGCTTTTTTTCCCCTCAATGGGCCACGGACCATCCAAAGTGAAAAAAAAACACTGCCATCGTAGTCGTTTCAAGGACAGAACGTCGGTAAATACAGTGTACATGGAATTGAGGATTTTAAACTCAGTCAATTTGGGGAATATCGGGATATTATGAACGTACCAGCTTATACACGCTATATAGTGACTGATACCAAGCTGTTTTCAACTGTATTCTGAAAATAAAATAAACAAAAACTACCTCTATCCTGATTTTTCTATTTATTGTCTGAGTCAGACAATTATCATTAAATACTTCGTTTCATTGTAATTCAGAAAAGAGAGATAACTCTAATTGAATTACCGATAAAACAACACATATAGCCCCTTTGCTTATTTACCTTAAGCAGCTTGTTCAAAGATTTCGGTAGAAATGAGGGAAAAAAACCTGCTCTCCCTCGTTAATGTTCTAAATTCTTTGCTTCCTTTTAACATATTAATTTACCACGTGTATGTTGCATTGTAGCCGCAGTCATTTTGCGACGTCCAGCTAATTACAGGTGGAGGAAGAACCCGAATCGTGAGTTCGATCCCTTGCCGCGACAAACAAAGTCATAAAATATGGTTCTGGTATAGCTTCATTGTGTTTCCGGGGCAGAAATCTTGGGAATTAGGAAGAGAACGTCGGAATATTGAGGTCCATAGGAGCAATCTGTAGAGTCAAAGCCCATCGTTTTTTTATTATTTCTATATACAATTCTTAATGAATACACACACGACAAAATATTTAACCTGATACTGATATACTCGTACTTATTGTATATACATATGTTTAACTAACAATTAACATGAAACTCAAGAATAATAAAGAATAACATTAAACATATCGTAAGGACAAAAAAAAGAAGAAAAAAAAAAATAAGAATAATATTCACACGTAATAAACCCATTTTTTAAAAATTTATTAGCATAACCTTAAAAATCATATTAGATAATTAGCACAGACAGGTAAAATACAGTGTAGAATAAAAAGACATACAATAGAACCTATTGTCAACTTATGAATTTTAAGCAAATTTTACCAAGTAATCCAACTATTAAACTGTAACTATATATGAAAGCATCGTATTGTTGAGGGCTTTTGCCCGGCGGGACAGTTTATGTAGAGGCACGACCCCCGGCTAATTACTTACCAATTAAGGCTTGCACATATCTTATTCCTGCAGACTTCAGCAGAAATATTTCCAGGCCAGGTTTAACAAATTGTTAGCAATGTCTGTGTAGTCTATGCATAACCTATTTGTGATCTCAGAACTCATACACTGACCAAATCGACTATGTTGTATGTACGCGTGTTTATTTTTTCAGAATTGCACTAACATGTATTTTATTAACTTTGTTAATATTATTTTGTGTTAACAGCAGCAATAATACCTTTAAAAAAATAGTTTCTTATCAATTGCTTAGTGCTCAGCATATAAGGGTAGCTCCAGGACTGGTTGGCCCTGTGTCAGGATAATGGGACTTGGCGTTTCATGCAACATGCCTACTGCGTGATATTGCAGTGTGGTATATTTTTCTCAAGTAGACAATCATCTCCAAAATGACTGAAATATTGTCGGTTGAACGTTAAACCCAATAAACAAATAAACACAGGCTCGACGTACAGACTCTTGATTGCAATATTTGATTGGTTGACTAACTTGTTCCCTCGAGATAATAAGTCGTTCTAAGATGATACTTAACTCGTTCCCCCGATTTATTAACCCGTTCCCTCGAGATAATAAGTCGTTCTAAGATGATACTTAACTCGTTCTCCCGATTTATTAACCCGTTCCCTCGAGATAATAAGTCGTTCTAAGATGATACTTAACTCGTTCCCCCGATTTATTAACCCGTTCCCTCTAGATATTAACGTTCCCTTGAGTTAATATCGTTCCCTTGATTTATTATCTCGTTCCCTCGACTCAATATCTCATTTCTCGAGTTAATATCTCGTTCCCTTGACTTATTATCTCGATCTCTCGAGATATAAAGTCATTTCCTTGACATAAAAAGGGTAGCTTGCAGACCCATGACACGTGTAACGTGACGTTTTCACTAGTTTCGGGTAGCGAATTCGTAGATAAGTATGTGAAGTGGGCACATGCGTGAGGAGTGAATGTGATCGGTCATGTTAAGGCACACGAAAATAGAATTCTAAATATAGGTTCAATACCGTTCGTTACGTTATTGCCTTTGAGGGAGAAATCCCCCTTTTTTACAATCACGTAATGTTTCATTCGGTGACCATGCGTCTGTAGGTGTACATTGATTGTCGTAATACACACAGATAGTTAAAAATCCTAGCAGGACGAGCGGTCAAGGCATTAAAGATTAAAACAGACAAAAAAAAAAAAAAAAACTGATACTTCATACACTCAGTATGTACAGATATCAACTTTCCTTTGAGCCATTTTGGCTAAAATGATTGATATAAAATTTTATTGACGAATTAAATATGAAAGTAACAATACATTAAAGGGGTATATCTTCCTCTCTGAGGCCAAGTGACCTCTTAAGAAGCAGCCAAAGAAACATTAACAAAAGCCTACCACACACCTAACTACGGAGCTACAATATATGATATAAACCCTATAGCCTTGTATGTGCCCTTTGCAAACTGGTCACCTGCCTCCCGATCACCCTAGTTCGTGGAACGACAGTTGCTACCTTCCGTTCCGCGAAAGGCGTTGTTCAGTAGTGTCGCCTAACATCGAGGAACACAAAACTTACTGTATGTATTACCAGGCGAGCAGAGTGCGTGGTTTGCTGCTGCATAATAGAGACCTTACGCTTGCTTGCGCAAGAATAAACGTTTCATTTTTCTTTTCTTTTATTCCTTTATTTTATTTGAATTGTTTAAAGACCCGCTGCCATTATAACCCGTTAAAGCTAGATATTTTGCACCGTCTATCAATTTAGAATGAAGCTTTAAAAGATCTTATTATAGCTATTTTATAGTAAATGACTCCATACAAACCAAAGTAAAAAAAAAAAAAAAAAAAAAAAAAAAATGTGTGTAAGCGATTGCGTGGGGAGTAGCGCTTTTTATACCCAAAAGTCACGCGACTATTCACAGACTTGTCCAATCCCAGGATTCCATAGTTAACTAAATAGAAAAAACTAAAGGGTTGTGTGCTTACTTCGCATCAATGCTATATTTTACAATTTTTAGCCTAACAAAAGCTCCTTCCAGGGCTTTCTAAAATATGAAGTATGAAGTGAAAGTTTTTTTTTTCAGCATTTGCATATGGAATGTATAACCTTAGAGTACGAAGAGGACAAGTTGTACTGGTTTACTATGGTTGCACAAATTTTCTTAAGTTCATTTTTTTCTTTAAATCATGATAGCACAGAAAATGAAGCAAGAAGTTCAATGACTTTTTTTACGGCAAAGTTTAATTTAGGATTGCATTTTGTTTTCTTTATCCAACAACACGAATCCGTAATTTAAACCTACGCGCACCTGCTAGACTGACACCCAATATTCGCCACTGATTCGCTGTAGACTTGACAGAAAACCAGCACGTCATTAAAAAAAAGCTAAAATGGCCGATAAAATGGCGGATAAATGGCGGACTTTGAATAACACGTGACTTCAGACTGGATCCCGTCTCATCGTAAAAATCATGAAGCACACATGATACTGAGCGGGCAAACATCTCACCAGGTTCTAAACTTATATCGTAGTAGTAGCGAGGAATGACTACATATGTTCCTTCCTATTGGAAGGAATAATAATACAAATGAACATATTCAAACTGATTTATATGTGAAACTGATACATTTAAAGGCCAATTTATCACTTAAAGCTTTAATTCAGACTACATTTTGATGTGATTCGATTAAAATCGAAACTTTAAATGAAACCTTAAAATTTAACTACTAATAAACCAATATTTGACCAAATCTAAGGTAAATTAATGATTAAAATGAATAAATTTACATGAGAGAAATGAAACTACACAGTAGAAAAATAATTTAAAACATCAGGTAAACACAAAGTATCTACAAGAGTGGAAAAACATTGAACAGGATTTGTTTGCAGCAAACACATTTTTTATTTTGCTAAATGAGGCACACTTAAAGGGGACCAAAAGTAGCAAATGCAGGGAGGGAGCATAATTAATGTAATATTCCAATAACGTATTTCCGAGTAGTAGAGGGATTTTTAAATGACGCTTACAAATAATAATAGAATCTACGTTTGTTTATTTCGACACCAGTGTATGTGCTATGCTTCTTAGTCTAATGGAGTCGTTATTTCGACAATACGAATTCACGTGAAACTAATGTAGACTGTTCACCCAATTATTAAATTTGCATACGCATTTTTCTCTATATTTTCTCACTAATTTCACACATAATCCACCGACAGGTTGTTTTGTTTTAAGTAAACATGTTTCTTATACCTTATTTCATATGCATGTGTGCTATGTGTATTAATTGACTTGAAACAACCCCAGCTCCTTTCTGCTCAACCATATCAAATAAGACAAGATAAGTAATTGGAATTGACCCAGCTGACGTAGTCATGCATAGTATTTTCAAGCTCAATACAGTGAACAACGAAAACTTTAAATCAGCGGGTAGAACATTATGAGTATATGAGACTTTAATATCAATACTTCAAGTATTTTTACTAATTGTTAGGTATGTTAAAACATTTATTGATAAACCACTCTTGCATGAATGTATGTGTGTTTATGATCAACGATGAATTGAGTATGCTCAGTCAAGTTGAATCTTAAATACCTTTGGTCGCACAAAGCATTGGTACGATTACAAAGCAAGCGATTAATAATTGAGTCAATCCAACTGCTGCCTCAGTTGACGTAAAGTTATCAACATGTATTTGAGGATACATGTGGTCACACAAACATTTGAAAAAATCACAAACCAAGAGCTTGGAAACAATTAAAAAAGCATAGCGTATCATGAGATCTATTCTCGGTGTTCGCGTGTTTTACCCGTTCAAGACAAACAGGTATGAACGGCAACAACGCATACAATATCATCAAATCTAAAACAAACATGGCCGACATTACACCAAGTATCAGCATCAGGTTTGGTTCCGCGTGGATGTTACTTCCTGTCACGTGATCAGTGTAAGCAGCATCCATCTGAATGACGTCATTTATGACGATAAGCAAATGAAACCACTGATGGCCGTGTCCAAAGATATCGAACTTTCCGGGCCATGTTCTTTCTGGTTGGTGCGATGCGAATGCAACAGCTGCTAGGATAAATACCAAAGTTATAACCGTCAAATAGTTCAAAGATGTCATTGAGCACGTGCTGTCCTTGAAGCATATATAATACCGTGGTAAAAAAGGCATCATGTTTACCAACGCTTGCATACTCAACCCAGCAATGAACATATACTTCCGGTTCATATTGTGTGGGTCATGTCCATACCAGATTTTGGCAGTCAAAAAAATTATATAATTAAGAAATGATGTCAATGTTAGGACAGCAAGGTACACCGACTCTAGATAACGGTAGGTATTCACTTCAGACACACCATAGAAGCTTATTATTCCGGATCCAAAACAACAGAAAGAGACACCAAGATAATCTATCATAAATGCCACAAAGTGGACATACGGTGATTTGGAATGAAGTAAATGCACCAAAGCACTTGTCAGCAATCCGATTATATATGAAATAGTAAATAATATAAATGTACTGAGTATTTTGTCCGTGTCGATATCAAATTCCTGGAAGTAGCCATATAGTTTGATGACCAAAACGACACAGCCAATCAAATGGCTCCAAATATTGACCGACTCATTATGAATCTGGAAGGCACTGAGGAAGTAATAGCCCCAGGGTTGATGTGGTACACGATAACCTCCAAGTATCGCCGGTTCATGTAGAACGACGGAAACTTTCTGGACCGGAAGTGGTGGTGGAAGAACCGTCTGCCACTGCATGTCTGCCAATGTCTTCTTTAGTTCTTCTCTCTCACTTTTTTGTTTGAGATGTTTTGTTGTTACAACAACCTGAAACATAAGTTCTTGTTACATCAAATCAGAAATAGAGTGTAACACTTACGGTATTTAAAGCAGCTCGCTCACAGATGACTGGTAGAAATTAAAAAACAACAACAAATAACAACAACAACAACCCCACAAAAACACGATATTGCGATGGTGAAAACGCGACAATACAATGGTGGAAACATGATGCTGTATCGCTTTATCATCATCGTACTATCATATTGTCGCGTTTTCATTATCGTACTGTCGTGTTATCAGTATCGTGCTATGATGTCACGTTCTCATCATCATACTATCGAGTATCGCGCTTCAGTTCAACACATTCAAAGGTGATGGCCTTACGAGATTCCGTATGTACGAGGTGTGTTCGTAAAGTTCCCGGACAAGCCCTTCTTTTTAATACTGTTTTCGATAATAAGTTAACTTATATAGCAAACTGAAGCTTTATCATTATACTTTTTTATAAAGTGGATATATAAAAGTATATATAGACAGAGAGTGAACATATCAGTCACCATAGCAACGTACCCCCGAAACCCCGCTGCACTTTGCTAATAATTTATTTTACAACGTCAAAAACGTGCGAAATTGATACAGACGTACGGTTTGACGTCATGTTAAAAAAAAAACTGACGTCATCCCCTTAGTTGTTTGGCCGTTATTCCGGAAACGGAATATAAGCTAGGTGACCTGTCATAACTACAACGTTAAAACTTGAGCAACGGTGCGTCATCAAATTTTGTGTCAGTGCTAATATGACACCGACAGACACTTTTAAGTTTATTTTGAAAGGAAATGGCAATGCAACTGTATCTAGAAGTCTAGTGTTCGCCTGGCACAAGAAGTTCCGTGACAGACTTGAAGATGTTTCTGACAAACCACGTTCCGGTCGCCCAAGCCGCGGGGAGGAGGACGTCCGTCGGGTGCGCGAAGTCATCAGTGAGGACAGGCGAAGATCAGTGCGCGAGATTAATGACATGACAGTAATCTGTGTAAATGTTGTGTATCGTTTACTCACAGAAACCTTGAAGATGAACAAAGTGTGCGCTAGGTGGGTACCTCGGCTTTTGGCGGAGGACCAGAAAGCCGCTCGCATTAACAATTCCAGGCCGTTTCTGAGCCGCTATGACAGAGAAGGCTGTCAGTTTCTCTACCACATAGTCACAATGAATGAAACGTGGATGTATTTGTACGAGTCAAAATCTAAACAACAATCAATGATATGGAAACACACAGATTCTCCATCCCCGAAGAAGGCGAGAACCTACAAGTCGTCCGGGAAATTTATGTTCATGTTCTTCATGGACGCGCACGGACTGATACTGTCGCACGCCGTACCATCGGGGACCACAGTAAACGCCGCATACTATCAGAAGGTACGTTATCATGAATTGAATACTAGTTTTATTTAAAAATATCTAGGCTTTTGCAACTTACTTTTGTAAAAATTTATATCGTCCTATCGTTTTTACGAAATAATTATAATTATCATACTGTAAAAAGTGCTCGTAAAATGCTTACATAACACGAAACATTGAATATGTTTTCATTTCTGACTGCAGGTTATCCGCCGACGTTTGATACAGGCGCTCAGGCGGAAACGTCCGGACATGGAGATTGGAGAGTTTATCTACCATCAGGACAACGCACATGTCTATCGGGCCGTCGAAACCTTAGAAACGATCGACTTCTTGGTATGAAACGGATTCCGCACGCACCTTACTCACCCGATCTCGCGCCTATGGACTTTGTTCTATTTCCACGTCTGAAGGCCGAGTTGCGCGGGAAAAGGTTTGCAGATCTGGATGATCTCCGCATGGAAGTTCTGAGAGTGTTATCCACTTACCAGAAGAGTTGGTTTATGGACGTGTTTAGTAAGTGGGTACAGCGCCACCGAATGTGTGTCGATTGCAACGGGGAATATTTTGAGAAGTTGTGACGTTAACGTCGTCAATCTGCGGCGTGGTAGTGTTAGTTGTTGTTTTTGTTTTATTGTAACTTTACAATAGTTCTTGGTATTTTTTTTAATATTTTACATGTGCATTATAATTATTCTACTGATTACGATGATATAAAATTTACTGTAATCAGCAACCATTTGGATTTGTTTTCTTACTTGTCCAAGAACTTTACGTACACAACTCGTATAGTTGTAGTAGAACAAACAACATGTTAAGATTACATGTATTTATTGATTCGAACTGTCACGATCTAAGCATTGTATTTTAATTACTGTTGCTGATGTTTGTTGTTGCTGTTGTGCTGGAGTTGACTCCCGCTACGAACTAGCGACCGCGGGTACACAGATGTCCGATACAGGACCGGAAGGAAGCTACTAGGCTTCCCAAGATAAAAAAAATCTGAGTGACTCTGCTGGGTCTCGTTCCCGTTGTCAACAGAATATAAACAAAACGTAGGAAGCAGTAGAATGAGAAACATGACCATAGAAACATAAACAGGTTAAGTTTACCTGATCGGATATGATTTTCCGTCGAAATCCCCTGACGAAGTTCTCCCACTGTCAGTAAGAAACTGAACTATGCATGGTGCATAAATAAATACAATACACTTGCCTTAACGGATTTCAACTTGCTTCACTGAGCATACAAGCGGCGTCTTCAAGTAAAAGCAACGTTATGACTTGAGAGGTAGACATGCTCATATGTATCTAAGTAGATCAATATGGTAATTTACATCTTCTGTAATGCACTTAATCCCAAAATAATACTGTCATCTATCCTCCTTACATTCATTGTTTAGTGTACACTGTAGTGTACCTATGTAACTTATTGCGTTGTTGCACTTCTCAGATGAGTGTTTACACGAAGGGGCCAAAGTAGCATAAATGTTGACATATGAATTTTCGATAAAACGAAATATCGAGGTAAAATGATTTTCTTTATATTTTAAAAGACAAAAAAGTTGAGACTTTCAATATACAATTGAACCTGTATTAGCGGTCACCTGCACTAAGCGGCCATCCTGCATTTAGCAGTCAAATATTAAATTACCAAACTGTAGCATTTTATGATATATTTAAACTTCATTTAGCGGTCAACTCTATTAAGCGGCTAATTTCTATTGTTCCCTTGTCTGACCGCTTAAGACAGGTTTGATAAGAATTCAAATGTTCAGACTGACGGTGTCGATAAAGCCAGCCTCACCTGTATAAAGCAGAAGAACATGTTCTTCTTGTTATATGATGATATCGATATATTTTGTGCGTGTCCATACTTTGATAAAGGCGGTGATCGAATGACAGTCAGTAACAGTTGGTTCACATATTTTAAAGCAGGTAATGGTATTGCATAAAACACATTGAAGGTAGATTGCAAGGTATGTTTAGCCTTGCAGTTTTATATGCAGACGCATGCACCGTTCACACAGCCGATAAAGTTACAAAATAATCAAGGAGGTGGTGTGTATACATTAAGATATGCATGTTTCGTAAATGTTCGATATCTGATAGAAGGCCTAAATCTATGCAACGTGTTTTGTTTGACTGTATGTCTTATTAAATGCGTTTGTTTGGTTTTAACGTTTTTTGTGTTGAACTGATATATAAATATGACTTACCAAACATCTTTGATATGTCACTGTCAGTGATTGAATCCACAACCCTACGGCCGGGTGATCTAACCATTCGGAAACTTTGACTGGTTTAACTTACTTGAGCATAATAGTCCCCATGCAGCATCGTACCCACAAGTTATTCATCATCATCATCATCATCATCATAATTATCATCATCAAACTATTTATTTACTTTTTCTTAATGTTCAATGAGTTTCAACTTCAATATGCTGTTATCAACAAAATTGTAACATATTTTTGCCATGTTGGCATATTGCAAAGCCTCGTTTTATTCGCTTTATTTCGTTTTAATAAAGTACGAGTGGACGATAAAATATTTAGCTTATAGACGAGCATGGTAGTCTGTAACTTCTAAATTGTGTAGGCTTGCCTCTTTTGAAGAAAGACTAGAGTCATCAGTGACTACCTCAACTTCACTACCTAGTAACTTATGTAAGAAATGTCATACTCATTAGCAATACAGGCTCGAATTCCACCAACAATACTTAGCGCTAAGTAATACTTAAAATATTCAACTAGGTAGATACACATTGCACCATTACTATTTTATGAAAAAATCAAGAACACGACAAAGTTGAAATGAATTATTACCTTGATAATTAACAATAATTGATAAGAAATGAAACATTTGGGTATTTTTTAAGAGAAACAAAACTAATGAAATTCGCCCTTAAGTATTTAAGTTTTACCTAAGAAGCGCTAAGAATTGCTGGTGGAATTCCTACCAGGACGGAAGTGACGAGATACCCCGAGAACGGCAAATATTGTTCGAGGAAGGATTGAGAAAGGAGAAAAAATATAAGTATGGTTCCAAAATTTCATAATCTTTAATATATGTAAAAAGTTTTATTTTCACTTCTATAATTATACATTCGTTTGGTTTAAATTTTTTACACATTAAAATTAATTTTCCGGGTTCAAGATAGTTGTGCGAATCATCCACAAGTACACATTCGTTTGAAGTCAAATGTCAAAAATATGATTGTCATGTTACGGTATCATCATTATCAACAGATCACGGCCACATTTAAAATGCACTTTGTTATGACATTATTTTGCAACTGTCATCAGAGATAGGGCATTCCAAAAATATAATATCAACATTTACCTTATAAAATACGTAGTCACTTTCTGTTCTTAAAAACTTTGCATGACATACTGTCAAATGTTTGTGTCCGTCTTTTACCTTTGGATATTCGTAAGTTTGTTTTATTTTCCAGGTCCAAAGCTTCCAAAAACATTCTTTGCCGATTTCATTGTCAGCGAATGTTTTGCCAAGTTATTTCCATATTGGATCCTCGATCCATACCCGGCGTCACTGGTTTTCCTTCGACGTTTGTTTCTTTGCGTCATCATGACGTCACCATCAAGTGAAGCTACCATTTCTGGCGTGCATTGACCAACTGAATCACTTTCGCCTGAAAATTCGTTTTCTGTCGAACATTTGACCTGTACTCCACAAAAATAATTCTTCAGTTCAAGTTGTCTCCCACTGCTACTACGCATTATTTGAGAGCATATTAGTGCCTTAAGTCCTGGTAAGGAATTTCTCAGTAAAATTGGATATGTCAGAATCTCTATACCAGCATCGTCGTCAATTTGTCCGATGTTTGTTGCATGTTGCTCATCGCCATCATTAACGTAGTTAAGTTCGTTTCCACCGCTTGGTTCACAAATAACGGCTTGAAATATCAAAGAAGCCAAGCAAAATTTGACAAACATCTTTGTAGTCATTCAATTTCAGCTTTGTCATTGTGAACAATATCTCCACGTATTTAAACTCTTTGTCAATTTTGGGATCGCCAGAGTTTGGCATAAGACACGGTTCTCTGACGTATTCGTCTACTTGAACACAGGTTAGCCATTTGATTGTGCAAGTCAAATTATGGCACTTTGGGACAACCTTATGCCAGACAAATTCTCTTGACTGTCTGGACTTTCCAGCAAGAATTATTCTTTGTAACATGCAGTGACTCTACGTGAAAATTTATGCAGTTTGCTAATGGCATTGGACATTCTGGTTTTCTTTATGTCTATGTTGTCTGTGTGCGTACGTGTGTTTAAAATTCTTTTTTTTATTCAGTCTTCATGTTGTTTTTTTATATTTTAATTAAGGTGCAATTGTTATACTCTCCCTCACCGTGAATCATGTATCGGCCTAATGTCTAAAGTTTATCTTAGATTCAGAATTTTTAGATCTGAAAAGGTAATTTTTTTTTTAGAAATTAATAAATGAAATTGTAAGTATACCCTGTATACATTCATTTATATATACAGTTAAACCGGTATCAGCAGTCAGCTGTATTAAGCGGTCAACCTGCATTTAACAGCCACTCTTGATATTACCAAACTATCATGTTGGTATATGTTTAATCTTCATTTAGCAGCTCTGTTAAGCGGCCACTATCAACTGTTCCCTTTAATGGTCGCTTAAGACAGATTTGACTGTATTGTCATTGTCCGTGTGATATCCTTGGATACATCATTATGAAAAAATACTATAGTTGAAACAGAGTCTTAGATAAGGACTCAAAGGATTGATGAATTACGGCTCTCGACCATCATTTATTATTCTCCAGAATCTATATTTTAGAATACTGAGAATACACGAAATAGTCAATTTTTTTCTATTTAAAACATTTTTTCTGATATGCTTATGTACATGAAAATCCGAATGGTTTTCATGTGAGGAAGCCTTCCATCTGGCTTGTGGTAGGTCGGTGGTTCTACCCGGATGCCTCCGTGCATTCGGGGGTCTTCCTCCATCTGTTATTAGCTGGACATCTCTATATGACAGAAATACTCTCGAAGCGACGGTAAACTCAAAAAGTCAAGTCAAGTCAAGTCAAGTCTAACAGATAATAACGCAGAAGAACCTTTAAGAAGAAATCAATCAAGGTCACCTTGTTACCTGTCTCCTGTATAGCCACCAGTTATAAAATCTTTTTCAGACGACATGCTGAAAACGAATAAATATCTCTCACTTCATACGAGTATATGTAAAATGTTTTTCGCATTTCGTCTAAAACAGATCTTGTAATTGAATAGTGTTTTTATTACATTGATAAACCACTTACATTTATAATTACATTAATTATACGATTTAATGACATATGACAATGTTCTCGCCCTCTCTCTCCCCCCCCCCTCTCTCTTTCCTCTTTCTATATTCCTATGACACTCTATTGGAATTTCATGTGTACATTTCTCTTGTTCACGATAGTTCTCTTTATACAATAATGTAACAAGAAATGCAAATGTTAACATTAGGAAACACAGTCTTTATTTCTTGAATCTTTGATATTTGTGCCTTTTCATGTTGCTGAAACTGACGGACGCTGCCGAATATTACATGAAGACGGTCCAGAAAAGCAGGAGACCTTGTAACGTAACACTGTCTTTCCCCTCTCTCCCATTTTGATGTAGTCATTACCTTGAATACTTTAATCATGTTATGTAAAACGATGATTCCCTTGTAATCGAGCCTCCCGTGACACTTTCGTTAATTACTTTTGACACCCTTTTAAGACGTCTGACCGGTGCCGGTTGCCGAGATGTTAGAACGTCCGCACTGAATTCGGGTGGTCGTGGGTTCGATCCCCGGCCGAGACATACCAAAGTCGTAAAAAATGGCACTGGTATAGCTACTGGTGCTCAGCATATAAGGGCAGTTTTGGATGTGGTATCATGCCACATGTCTACGGCGTGATACTACAGTGTGGCAGCAATGTAATTATATGTCTCAAATAGACATAGAATCAAAATGACTGAAATAAAGTGGGGCGTTAAACCCAGCAAACAACAAACAAACAAACAAACAATACGTCTAACGTCTGAGGAGAGTTCACCTTTCTTGGCACAATGGACGGAAAGTAATCAGGAAATACTCGAGACAAAACCGATTTCATTTTTTGTCATCTTCTTCAAAAATGATAATAGTACTTTCCGATATAAACGGACGTATTCGTTATTAAGGTAATGTCCCTGTTATAGTTCCGCTACGTCTTGGACTTAACCTCTACCAAGATAACCAAGGTACCCTAATGAAACATTAGGAAACATTGGTTATCTCCGTGAAAGGCCGTGAGGTCCGAAATGTAGCGGAACCATTACACGGACTTTACCTTAAAAAAGTGAGAATGTCACCTCATTTGTTGATAGATACACGTTACGTATTACGGTAGTATGACAGGCGGAAGTTGTTGAACACGGAAATGAGGAAGTGTAACCGGGGTAGAGCATGGTGTATAAAAAGGATGAGCATCAAATAGTCATCACTATATCTATCAAGTAGTCTTCAAAACAAGGTAAATTCAGTTCAGTATAATTTTTCAATGTACTAATTTTTATAGTAGGAAAACAGTTTTGTTTTTGGTTCAATTTTATATAAAATACCTCTGTCATTTTTTTCTTTTCTTTCTTTTTGCAGTTGTATTTTTAATGTTTCTAAGAGTGACGGCATGATATAAAGATTTTCTTTTCATTTTAGTCCATCATGAAGGTATCCGTTCTCTCCCTGGCATGTCTGCTCGTAGTTTTGGGCGTTACCCTCGCTGATTACGGTAGCTATGGTGGCTATGATGGCTATGGATACGGGGGCTACTCATACGTGCCGGCATACGGCGGGGCTGCCGGCGGTGTCGGGAATGGCTCCTTCTGTAAGTTCTGGTCTTTTTTTTTCTATTTCTGCTTACTTTACTTAATGATTGATTCATAAATACCAAATAAACCTTCACTTACTAATTTCAGAAGTAAGTGAAGTACTATATTTTTTTTTAATTAACGGTAAGCAAGGCATATTTATAACGTGTACATGGATACAATGTTCATAACTGCAAATTTAAGACAACTACATTCAGATGTTCTTTTAAACTGAAATGTTGTTTTTATCCCACCAGTGATGCTGATCGGTTTCCTGTTCCTGATCCTGGTTCTCTTCCAAGGTAACCTGTTCAACACTACCTCAACCACCAGTGGAACTACCGTCTCCATCGTTCAGGGATAAGTCACGTGGTAAGTCACATGATCTCTCACACAATGACGTCACTTCAATTTGAAAAGGATTTTTATATTGAATAATTAAAATCATTGAATTTAAAATATTACGGAATAATTATTCATTTTTACAAAATTTGTCTAAAGCTAAAAATTTTAATCTTATCAGCCTGAAAAAGCATTTATTAAGTATTTTGCACAAACTGATGAGCCTTTTCTTAGCTATCTAAAACAAATTATATGATAAAGAAGAAAAAAAAAACAAACCCGAATATATCATCCTTAAAAGGGTTAAACAGAACTTTTATTTAGTATTATATAAAATGTATGATTGGATATATATATATGTGTGTGTGTGTATATGTATATATATTACTTCTTGTAGATTTCCTGGCAAAACACACGATGACCTGCATTAAAACAATGCATAGAAGATGGACGTTAACTGTTTATGTTCCTGTTGTGTTATTTATACAAATGTTGAATTAATAAATTTATAAAATACATTATGTAATTTTGTCTTTCTAATCAATGTCTGACTAGGAAGGTAAGAAAGAATGAATGAATGAGCGAACGAATGTGTCCACAACCTGCGAAATACATAAAATATAAAAAAAATATATAAGACACATTGAGTTAATATGCATATCCTATATTACAAACATCAATTTGAGTCAAATCATTTCAAACTCAAGGTTGTATAGCAACGCCCCCTGCGGTTTCACCCAAAGCTGTAGTGTTATATACAACAACAACAAACAAACAAATAACCAAACAAATAATCAAACAAATAATCAAACAAACATACACACGACGACGACCACCACCACCACCAACAACAAACTAACAATAACAACAATTTTAAATCGGCAACAACAAAAACCTACATTCAAGGTTTTATTCATATATTCCAGATAGTCTTTGACCTTCATTTTTCATCATCTTTTGTCATCATCCCCTTCACTACCATCACATTCATCATAATCCAAAATAACTCACCATAATCAATTATTATAAATATCGCATCACATCCACAACACGATAATCATTATCATAAAAAGCTTCATCATCATCATCATCATCATCATCAACATTAACTAACTGAGGTATACATTAACTAGCTGAAGAATATGTGAACACAACATTTTTGTTGCTATATTCGTATATACTAAATGTAAGTACACGCTTTCACCACGTGTTCAATTGCGTGGCCAGATGGAGAAAATGTATAGGCTCGTTCACCCTGCATACTGTCCCACGGTACATTGTAAATCCGCGCCGAAACTTGGTATCTACCTCGGTATTCGAACCCCCGCCCACCCCTCCCTACATATATATATTGTGTATGTATAGAAATATGATCATTGGTGTTGCAAGTATTACGCGTTTAACTATGATAGTCAACATCAAAATGATAAATGACTGATCCACATGAATCAAGATAGGATGGTCAGAAGCCTCATTTTCTGGTATTGGTGTTGAAACATTAAAACTATATTTGACTGTACGCTGATGATTGGTAATATTTTCAAATAGCAAAGATGAATTGCAAGCTTGTTTGAATTTATCATAAGATTATTGTCAACGTTGGAAACTAATGATAAACACCAATAAAACACAAAATATGATTTTCAGGAAATGATGACGCTTGTCGATGGATGATAATTTATTTTATGACGGTCAAAGTGTAGACGTAGTTAGTACTTTCAATTATCTTGAGTTAGTTTTTTCAATAGGAGGTTCTTTTCCTAACGCACAAAACACCACCTCTGAACAAGCGCTAAAAGCAATTTTTAAAATGAATAAATATTTATATAAATTTACAAATATTTCTGAAAGTCACTTACTCAATCTTTTTGATAAACGTTATCTCCAATTTTAAATTACGCTTATGAAGTATGGGGATTTGTGCAAGGAAATGCTATTGAAAGAGTCCATTTACATTTTTGTAAAAGAATACTAGGCGTTATTTTTACTCAAAATGACTTGGGAAGTTGGGAGAACAAATTACCAATGTATACTTTATATGAATATAATTAAATACTGGACAGAATTACTACATCTAGATGATAACAAGTTTAATAGTAAAGTTATCTGATGCTTAAAAATGATAGTGATTTATATCCTGGTAAGAAATATTTGCGTTCTTTAATGAAACATTTATTATGTGAACTTGGTTTTTATGATGCCTGGCTTTTTCAAGAAATTGTTCATGCTGAGTTGTTTCTATTAAATATAAAACAAAGACTGGGGATCAGTTTATCCAAGGGTGGAATGGTAGGATATAAGACCTAGTAGGACTTATTTATATAAACACTTATCTTCTTTCAACCATATCTAGATATTTGTCATATTTCAGAATTAAGAGTATCATCACATAGATTAAATGTTGAAACTGGCAGATGGGCTTAACCTAATTCCGTGCCATTTACAGACAGAATATGTAATAATTGCAATGTATTAGAGGATGATTACCATTTCTTCCTTGAATGTAAATTGTATTCCGATTTAAGAAACAAATATATTTCTTCTTATTACAGACTTAGCCAAACACGTGTAAATTTGTTTGTAGAATTACTTTCAAATGTAGATCAGAGTTTTGTTAAAAAATTAGGTACTTTTGTTTGTAAATCTTTCGAAGTTAGACAAAATCAATTATTTGTGAGTAATGTTTAACGTACATATATTTTAGAAATTGATATAAATGATATTTAATAAACCCATGTTATTCAGCCTTTCTATACACGTTACAAAAATAGGTATTATCTGCATTGCTGCCACTTTAAATGTTTATTCAGTATGATTGTAAAGATTTTTGGAGTTAAAACATGTGTGTTGAATATAGGAATTTAGTATTTTGCTACAGTCATCGTACTTAAATTTCGTGATAACCCGGTGAAATTATTAATACAGTAAAAGTCCGGTAGTCCGAAATAACTTTATCCGTGGTTACTCTTAAAGGAGTGTATAAAACACACAAGTCACTGTGTTATTTAGATACGTATTTCAACACAGATATCCAAATAAAAACAATAGCAATAATAGAGTATTCTGTATAAATCGACTCTAGATGATACTTGACTTCAAATACCAAGAAACTGACCTGGCAGAGTTCTGCACAGGAAGCAGGTTGGAACTAGAGTAAATATCTTGAATAGAAAAATTAGATTGAAACAAACGATGGAATAAACACACATGCCAACCACAAATCATACCACAGGGGGCCGGCAGTATCACTGGCAGAGGCCTGCAAACGCCTCGTTATAGAGAACGGATGCTGCCAGCTGACCCAAGGAACACGACCAGTGAAGCCATTAAACTTGTCGGACATTTCATCAAAATAAACAATTCAATCCTGACACGAGACAGATGATGAATGCTTGAAATCATGAAAGTATTTACTGACTTTTACATATGCAGAAAACAAAATAAAAAAAAATTAAATATTGAAATAATGATCAATTACATCTAAAGTGGACTATACTCTACACGACAGAGAAAGAGAGAGAGAGAGAGAGGAACAAAATATATATTGTTGTAGCGTAAATTTATTCACCTGAAAATTTTACCGCTACAGCATTCTTGAAGTTTGTATGTGTATGTGTGTATTTATATATTTATCTACCTACAGAGACATTTGAATACTGCAAAGGTACTAGAAATTGGTATTTGTCAATATGTTTTGTTATACATAAACCTGTCAACATAAAAAAATGCATGTCTGCATCGATCATTGGCCTTTTGGAATGTACGAATAAAATCTTGAATCTTGAATCAATCTTTGTTCCAATGAAACTAATCTTTAAGGATTTTGCAAATGAGTTTCAAGGACCCAATCTCAGTACATGTATTATCGGTATGATAATGTTAACCCTTGTACATGTATCTCTCTCGCGGGTCTAAATTGTTAGATGTAGTCGTCCACACCTCAAACCTACAAAACGACATTATCAACACTGTCCAACTTTTCTACATCTTTAGAGCACCATATTAGTGTTATACTTGCGAGCTATACTGTTTGTTCTATCACATTGTATCATTTTATTCTAAACCTGATTTCGCACATCCAATCAGAGATTTTTTAAAACACGTGACTGTACAATATATTTCTCTATATCGTGTATATCGTCCGTATTTACGATTCACAGATCCCATGGTAACCTATATATGATAAAGAAAGTTACCGAATGAAAATCTGAATCGAGAGTTTCTGAGGAAAAACTTTTGGTTATCTATTGCCATTTGTATGTCAGATCCTGAAATATTATACCAAAATAAAGGTGTTAAATAAAAAAAAGTCATTTTATATTGTTCTATAGAATACGGGATATATAAATATTCGCACACGATTTTCCAAGCTGAATACTCGTCCAAATATAAATTTATATCCGTATTATACACAACAATGTTAAATAACTTAATATTATATTATTATGTCTGCCAACATATTTGGAGTGTGTAAGATAGACTGTCACAAATTTAACTACAATTAACTTTTAATTATTTATTAAAATATTTCTTAAGAAACGATATACATGTATTCGTATTTGGGTATTTTTGATATTAAAACTGATATTAATAAAATTCGCATCTAAGTATTAAGTATTACTTAACGGCTAGAATAGGTCGGTGAAATTTATGTCGAGTGTTTCACTCTGACATGAATTGTTATTTCATATCAACGAGCAAGCAAAAACATGAATGAATGAACGGAATTCACATATGTGAACAATTACTGCAGAAATAACTGAAAATTACGATTTAACGTGTGTATTTCTCCTACATTTCAACATCATATGAAAAATGCATCTTTTTTATCAAAGTCATTTAAGCCAGCTGGTCCGAGTTCAACACACTCTGTATATATATACATGTGTGTGTGTGTGTGTGTGTGTGTGTGTGTAGAAATAAACGCGCGTGACGCGGAGTGATGAAATTCGATCTAAAAATATATGTAACGTGTTAAATATAAGAAAATATGTGATGGTTATACGAAACCGGAACAGCTTTTGAAGATAATGTCATTTATTATGAAAACGTTAACAAAGAAAACATAGACGATCATAGATTTGATAACCTAGTAAACTACTATTCCAGTGGCACCTTCGATGGTTGATTGATTGATTTGTTGGGTTTACCGTCGCTGCGACAGTATTTCAGTCATATAGAGACGTCCAATTAATTACTGAGGCATCCAGGTAGAACCACCGACCTACCGCAAGCCAGCTGTAAAGCTTCCTTACATGAAAATCTAAATGAACCTGCCGGGATTCGAACCCACGCGGTGAGGGGATGAGTGAGTGAGTGTTAATGTCAGCGACTTTACCCTCTCGACCATGGAGGCCCCGGCACCCTCGATGAAACAATATCCGAAGATGAAATTATGAAATGTATTATATGTTTAAAATCAGGCAAAGCATCCAGTCCTTTTGATGGAATACTCAACAAATACATCAAGCCTCACAACACCAACTTTTAAATGTTTACTGCAAGCTCTTTAACTCTGTTCTAAATACCTAATATGTACCATCAACTTGGCGTGAAGGTTGTATCATCCCTATAGATAAACACAAGGGAAATCAAAGTGAACCTAAAAACTACAGACCTATTACTAAGCTGCCTTGACAAATTATAAATAATAGACTAACAGTATTTATTGAAGATAACGATATTTTGTATGAAAATCAAGCTGGTTTTAGACAGTTTTACTCTTGCTCAAATCACATTTTTACATTATATGCGCTTATAGAAATTATGAAAAAACAAAAGAAAAAATTATTTTGTGCCTTCATAGATTTCTCTCAAGATTTTGATATCGTTAGGAGGGCAGAACTTAGGCACACACTATTGCATAATGGAGTAAATGGTAAAAAATGGTAACATATTTTACTCTCATTTTCTAGGTCGGCCTCCCTGCTACGTCCATTTCTAGGCCTGTGTAAGGCAAACTCTATCGTTGATATCATTATATAACTATAATTATTATGTTGATATCCCCATGTTTTTACTTTGTAATTTTTGGGTGAATAAGGTTTTTTGTTTGTCGTTAGAATCAGTTCTCACTACCGCTCCAGTATTTTGCACTTCTACATGCAGGCCTGCCGACCCGCCCCTTTTGATCCCTTAATTTGATAATCGACAGGCCTGTCCGCAAACATTTCACTCCTTTCCAGCAGCAAGTCTACATTCGAAATCAGAACAGAACGGAACGGAAATTCATCGTCAATTCAATTCCATTCTTTATTCAGCATATGAACAAAATACATGTTCGTCGCCTAACATATACTGGCGGCGGTTACAAATAGCATGAGAAGAGCATTGGCATTAAACATCATCATATTATACACCCTTAAATGATTAGAATAGTGATTAGAATCATGCGTGTATTAATAATAAACTGACCTAGATTAAGCGTATGCAACATACAAAACCATATTACCAAATATATGTTATTGAAAGTTACTATTTGCACGAGATATCAGCGAAAGACCTATATCTAAAAAAATATAATAAAAATAAATAAAAATATATATGTTTTTGGGCCAATGTAAAATCTATTGGGTTCACTTGACTTTAAAAGACTGTCTATAATACACATAACATTACAGACTAAATACACCACGTACGTTTCTTGTTTGCTAAATTAATATATTTACACAGGATACTAGCTTGATCTGAAGTTAACAGCTTTTGAAATCTTTGCAAAGATGGCCAATGACAGTAATATTTAGGAAGACATTCTTTTCTTTCATCTTTACGTCCTCCACAACATTCATAGTTCAATAAATACATTTTCTGTTAATCTTGACAAAGCAAGACGATAATTATAATTCTTAATACGAGGTAAATATTTTTCTTGACAATTTTTTGTTTTTAATGTTTTTATGTACTTAGTTTAGGCATATTATTTAATATAGCATACCATTATTGATAATACTGATCATACAATCGTTCAACCACTTTATTTATTTGTACTCTAGGAGCAGACATATCATTCCATAGGTAACTTAAACCAAACTCATTTAATATTTGTTTCATATCCGAAGCCCATGAACCTTGAATATTATGACTAACCTGATAAACAAAAACATTTATATATCAATGTATCATTAAAATTTGTATACCAGTATCTCAGTATTCTCCCTTTACGAACGACATCTAATGTTATTTTTCCAAGTTCGCCATACATGGTTACATTTGCAGTTTGATATCTAACACTTAATAATTGTTTAAGGAACTTTATATAAACCCGTTAAATATCATGGGCTTTCTGGAAATAATTTTAATTTTTCACTGACAACGAGTGGTACAACATCAAATAACGAATTCAATGTAAATAATTTCAATTTCCTGACAATACTACACCTAACTAACAAAATTAACAACATTTAATCTAATATCATCATAATATAAATCAACATGTTCAAGTTTGTTTCCTACTTTACTCTTTTCCTCATAGAGGAAACCATGAAAAGACCTATGCGAACAACATAAAACCAGATCAGCCTGCGAGTAACTCGCAGGCTGATCAGGTTTTATGCTGTTCGCTGCTTCTCAGTGGTCTGGAAATGAGGACTTTATAACTAAATTTGGTAAGGTTTAACTGTGGTTTTCTGCAGATCAGGCTTTATGTGGTACCTATTGAGTGCGTCAAAATGAGTTCTATATGAGGGAAAGGGTTAAAAATAATAACTATTTTTTTAGTATTTACAAGTAATATTCCACTTTAAACAATATGACTTAAGTTTATTCAATAAAAATTGCAAGCCATTAGAAGAATGTAAGAATGGGAAAATAACACAGTATCGGCCGCAAACATCAACATAAACATTTGAAATTCATCTATAGATATCATATCAGCATTATCATCGGCAATATCCGTTTCGATATCGTTAAAAATAATATAAAAAGCAATGGAGACAACGTTTCGCCTTGCTTTACTCCCATATAACTCTCAAAATGATCAGTAAGATTACCTTGTGCCCTTAGACATATTTTAACAGAATTATACATTGACTTTAATATAATAATAAATTTAGTTGACAAATAATATTGCATAATTTTATACCAAATTCGATTTCTGAATACCATATCAAAAGCTTTTTTTAAGTCGACAAATGCGCAGTACATTTTTTACGTTCGTGTTGGATTATCTTATTAACTAAAGATTTCAATACAAATACAAAGTCTATGGTGCATCTTTTGTGTCTAAAATAAAATTGACAATCTGTTATTATGTTGTTTTCTTTTCTACAAAATTTCGGGCTCTATTATCCAATAATTGTGAAAATATTTTTGAAAAAATGCTTGTTAACAGTATTCCTCGATTATTATCAACATTAGTAAGATGCCTTTTCTTTGGAACTGGTACTCAAATGCCCTTTGTCCACGACTCTGGATATACTCCTTTACTGTATATAAAGTTTAACAATTTACATATTACTGGAGATAAAATATGCTTTGCATCTATAAATATCCTCACCGGCACTCTTTTGCCGTTTTAAATTACCTATGGCAGTATAAACTCCGTCAATACTAAAATCACAATCCAACTGATTTACAAACTAGTAAGTACATCATTATTAATTGTTTCTTCAACGTCTGGGTAAGAATATATAATGTCATTAGTAAACGGACTTTTAATGAATGTTTCAATGAATTTATATTCATGTTTAACTCGTCGTTTGGCCCGTAAGTAATATCGCCGTTTACTGATAACCACACATTTATATTCATGTGTTCTGTGTCTATGTACGTTAGCGAGTAATCACTCTCCTAATCACTTAAGGTCAAGGCAGACTGCAGTGTCCTACATTTCCATGCTACCACCATGAGGCTGCTGTTCGGAGATTCTCATGTACGCAAGCTCGAGAGACTGATCGAAGGCGACGGACCCAACTCGGACATCACGTGCTTCTACCAGGGCGGATTGCGAGCCTTCAAGAGATACTCCACTCAGGCTTACAACGACGCGATGTCCGGCGCATGCATGGCGGGCGATATGTCTGACCAGGTTGTCATAGTACTAGCCAGCAATGACCTCGAACGCTTTCCGGGGCTTGACATTCACTTGTTCGACATTTGGCGGCGAGAGAAAGCAACGGCGAAGTGGAACACTGTTCTCTTAGATCTGATCAGCAGCCTAAGAACTTCAAGTCGTCTGCCCGGGTAGTGCGCTGCTCCAAAAAGATCAAGTCGAAGCACGTGTCGAAGGTCGGTGTCCATCTCATAAAGGATGGCTACTGCATCGTTCTCCGCTTCGTTAAGCAACTAGCTGCACCGTGAAGCCATTACGAAAACGGTCCGTTTAAAGACCACTTTCTGCCTCGAAGGATAAACAAGTAAGTAGATCTAATGTAAGTAATCCATTGTTTACTGTTTGTTTGCGATATATGACTGATTCATTGATGTGTGTGATTTTTTTTACATCTATTACTATTTATTGATTACTAATTATTTTACATAGAATCGTGATGTAGGTGAAAGAAAATAAAAGATGCCCACGGATTCCACGCATTCTTAATTGATTTCATGTACATTTATGTCATCAAGTGCACCTTGTGTTTCGTTTCGATAATGTGTTCCACACGGTGGCAATGCTGATTACATCTCTTGCCACTTTTTGGTTTTAAAATGTTTGTATTGTCTTTATTCAAGGCACATTAGACGGCCCATCTCTCACTTTGTTAATCAAATAGACTGTTTCTTAGTTAAGCAATTAAGCCCGAGGATGATTCCTAAATTATTCTGTCTATACACTATATATATATGTATTTGTAAGAAATATTTATAGGGATTCAACAGCTGACTTCTGATGCAAGTAAGAAATTTAAAATTCAATGTGCTTTCCATTTGTTCTTTAATGCCTACTATATATAGCAGTAGGTCGGGCTATATATTTGCCTTGAAAGATTTCATGTATGTAGGCTATCAAATATTTTCAATTCGCATAGTTTTACAAGTACTTAATGCTTTATTAAGGTACACTTTCTTATTTTTTTTTTATTTTTTTTTTTTTATTTTTTTTATTTTACTCAGTCCCTATCCACAATTAGACCACACTCCCCCATCGTTGGTCAATCAGAGGCCAGTGTTGTCTATATCGCATAGACTGGTCTGACAGTGTTTCTGTCAAGAAGTGGGAATCTCGTGGTAAGATTGCGTGAAAGTGCGGGAAAGAGTGCGGGAAAGAGTACAGGAAAAGGGGGGATAGAGAGAGAGACGAACTGTAGAAGATGCAAATATTTTTTTAATTTTTATAATTAACTAACTTTAAAAAAAAAGTATATCCCGTGGACAGAGTGCAGAGTTTGCCTGAAGCCGAGGGTGGGGTAGAAGCATCCTAAATTAAAAAAAATATTTTTATTATATACATACAGCGACGTCAAGCTAATAACAGGTGAAAAAATCCTGGGTGCCTCCGTAGAGCAATCGAACTTCTTCAAATCAGCTGATAGCTTACTCCAATGAAGAATCAGATTGACCATGATGGGATTCGAACCCACATCGGTGAGGGTCTAAGTGATAATAAGTAAGTGACCAGTACCACTCCACCACGGGAGCCCGTCAGCAAAATGTTAAAATGTGTTTAAAGTTATACAGACCACTCCAACACGGGACCCCCTCAGTAAAATGTTACAATGTGTTTAAAGTTATACAGACCACTCCACCACGGGACCCCCTCAGTAAAATGTTACAATGTGTTTAAAGTTATACAGACCACTCCACCACGGGACCCCCTCAGTAAAATGTTACAATGTGTTTAAAGTTATACAGACCACTCCACCACGGGACCCCCTCAGTAAAATGTAACAATTTGTTTAAAGTTATACAGACCACTCCACCACGGGACCCCCTCAGTAAAATGTTACAATGTGTTTAAAGTTATACAGACCACTCCACCACGGGACACCCTCAGTAAAATGTTACAATGTGTTTAAAGTTATACAGACCACTCCACCACGGGACCCCCTCAGTAAAATGTTGCAATGTGTTTAAAGTTATACAGACCACTCCACCGCGGGACCCCCTCAGTAAAATGTTACAATGTGTTTTAAGTTATACAGACGGGCAGATGCACTGTCAGAAACATTATAGACAATAATGTATAGATGATTGAAAAAGTGTGAGAGGTGTGTGTGTGTGTGTGTGTGTGTGTGTGTGTGTGTGTGAGAGAGAGAGAGAGAGAGGTAAAGAGATATTATCTTTCGGAAAACAAGTTTTATTTTTCAGGATCATTTTTCAGCAGTTTATGTCATATCAATCATATCATCAAAAGATAAAACATATTTATATGTTTCTGGTTGACCACGTGTACTCGAAAATAGCACTTAAGTCAGACTAAAACTATAACTATTAGTTTCAATACAGATTTGACTGATTTTCAAATTTGACCATAAGATCGTATTTCAGTATTTTCGAGAAAATGGGGACCGCAGTAGATTAACTAATACATTATATTAACTACTTTCCGCCGTTGGCACTGATCACTTTAAGTATACAAAGTTATTTACAAAAGGATATATCATACCATTTTTGGTTCAACTTTTAAATTATATTTCACTTTTATTCACGTAAAATTACTCAAACTATTATCTCCCTCAAGTTTCTTCCCTATCTCCGGAGTCGCTGATGACGTCATTGTGTTCCGAACCCAGCCAAATCAGTGATACTTCATCATAATGAAGGATGACGAAATTACCCGATATGTTCCGTATTTAGGCTAAAACACAGACACGGAATTACCCGAGTGGATCCGATAGAGTTCGCAGTTTGTCGTCAAATTATACGGAGGACTCCGGAGATGGACAACAAAGGCAAAAAAGCTTGAATAAATAGACAAGTACTTCCGAATGTCAAATGACAAGTAGGTACAAGTTACGTATGACGGTAATATCATAACAGGCGGAAGTTGTCGAAAATAAGGTAAGAACCCGGAAACGCGACAGGACATGGGTAGAACATGCGGTATAAAAGGGATGAATATCAAACAGTCGCCACTATTGCTCTCAAGTAGTCTTTCAAACAAGGTAAACTTAATAACGATGAATTAAATTCGGAATTTCATATTTATTTACCTTTCCAATAATTCCATGTCCGTTGTTCGCTTTGATGTTAAATATTCCATTTAAAATTATTGCATAATTATGGAATAATCATACTTTTATAATTTTCAAGATACATTTGTCACAGATTTTTGTTTAAAAATATTGCTTTAGCGACAAGAATTAAGGAATTAACGTTTGTTTCAGTCCACCATGAAGGTATCCGTTCTCTCCCTTGCCTGTCTGCTCGTAGTCTTGGGCGTGACCCTTGCTGATTACGGTAGCTTTGGTAACTATGGAGGCTATGGTGGCTATGGATACGGAGGCTACTCATACGTGCCGGCATACGGTGGGGCTGCCGGCGGTGTCGGGAATGGCTCTTTCTGTAAGTAATCTTATGATATTTAATTTCGTTTAAAATTTCATTATATTGGTTTATTAACTTACTGATTGAGTGATTCTTTAATTAACCATGTTCCTCATTTTGGCGCGTTGGCAAACAAAGCAGACCAGGGGTCTCTTCTGTTCTCTTATACAATATTATGGCCCAAATCCTACACTGTCCATTGTTCCATATATGATATAGTGTTCAGGAAATTAACATCCATCAAGCAATAAATGTGTACATGAATCTTTATGAGACAGTTTATGGTTTATACCAAGCGCAAAGTTTTACTTACTGAATACTCGGTGACCTATTGACTTATCTCATTCCATATAGATCGGCGAAAATATGTGAATAATATATGCAAGATCTGAAAAAGTACGGTAGGAAATAAAACCATAAATTGCTTGAAAGAGGTACCTTGTCGGTCAGTTAAGGTAAAGTCCCTCAAATGGTTCCGCAATATTTCGGACCTCGTGGCCTTTCAGGGAGTTAACCAAGGTTTCCTAATGTTTCATTGTTATCTTGGTAGAGGTTAAGTGGTCCAAGACGTAGCGGAACAATTACAGGGACTTTACCTTAAATCATACTTATTGATTGTTCTATTGTTTTTACCTTGCCAGTGATGCTTACCGGGTTACTTGTCGGTCAGTTAAATCATACCTATACTGATTGTTCTATTGTTTCTTTACCCCACCAGTGATGCTGATCGGTTTCCTGTTCCTGATCCTGGTCCTCTTCCAAGGTAACCTGTTCAACACTACCTCCACCAGTGGAACTACCGTCTCCGTCGTCCAGGGATAAGTCACGTGGTAAGTCACATGATAACTACTTCCATTTCAGAAAAAAGCGCATACTCGCTTTGACTAATGAATGCATACATATATATGAAATAAATAAATAAAACTTCATTTTATCAAAGACATTTTATCTGCATTCCTCTAGTAGATTCAAACATATTCAGCATCATGTAGGAAATACTTAAAACAAAAGTCAAACCTGACTTAGTAAACAGGGATTCTATATTCAGATATATATAGAGACTCAGAGTCACTGGAATCTATAAAACAGTTCTATTTATCTGTCTTATTCTTTGACAAAATTTTATTTCTCACGAATTTATCTTTATATCTGTATATTTTCGATTTGTAGATGTTCCGGCTCAGCACGCGATGACCTGCACGTGCACCTTGTCAAGACGCCGCCCCCCTATATCCATGTTGCATGTTGTAATGTTATACATATCATGTGTAATAAAATTACAATACAGTCCTGTATTTTGTCTCTTGTGTACTGAAAAAGAGTGAAAGAAAGATGAAAGGAGTAAATAGTAAGAAAGAAAAAGAAAACATTTAAGTAAAAAGAAAGATAGAATGAGGAAGAAATATAATATGATAAACTGAATGAATTAATGAATGAATGACATATCTGAATGGGTAAACGATCGGACGGGTGTTTGAATGAATGAATGAATGAATGTCATGGAGGAATAGAGAATAACATTTTTGTTTGTAAAGTTTTAAAAAGAACATTAAAAAACAAATTATAGGAAAAATATAGAAAACAGAAATATTCTGAAAATGATTTCAAGATTTGAAGAATAACTCTAATCGATACATGTATGGAATAAAATATGTTGTTTAATTGGTCTTCCTATTTATGGAAAGGAAACACACACACACACACACACACACACACACACACACACACACAAACTTGTATACATATAAGGCGCTTGTGGATAAAGTGAGGACACCAATTAATACAACACCAATAACCATTTTAAACATGAACATTGAATAATAGACATATTTCGGATTTTTTTTTTCAAAAACATTTTAATAAAACATTCGAAGGGCTCCGTGATCCAGTGGTAACATACCCGACTGTGGATCAGAGGGTTGTGGATTCGAACCCCTTTTGGGCAAGGATTTTTCATGACCTTCCTGATCGCAAAGTACTGGTCCAACCCAGGATCCGTCGAATAAGTTTAAAATAACTAAAACATGTCATTCAGAATAAATATGGTAAGCAAAAGGTCACAAGATATGTTGGAAGATGTTAACAAGAGGGCCAAGATGGCCCTGTGTCGCTCACCTGATTAAGATGGCTGTGTTAGGCATAATGACAAATAATCTGGCATCTAAAGTGTTTTTCTAACATTTGAGATAGTGGCCTACATTTTGATTCTACCTGAATTTGCACTCAACTGGGAATTCATGCAGTCATCATTCATATCAAGTTTAATGAAGACTAGGAAAAAATGTAGGCCTCTAGTGTGTTCACAAGATTTTCCTAAAATTTGCCCTGGTGACCTACTTTTTGACCCTATGTTGCCCAGTTTTTAATTCATCCGAGATTTGATGTAAACAAACATTCTGACCTAGTTACATTAAGGTTAGTCTAAAACTGTAATCTCTAAAGTGTTCACAAAGTTTTTCTAAGATTTGACCTGGTGACCTAGTTGTTAACCCTAAGTGACACAATTTTAAACTCATCCAAGATATCATGTAGACGAACATAAATTTAAGGGCCAAAACTGTTAAATAATTGCCTCTAGAGTGTTAACAAGGTTTTTCTAAGATTTGACCCAGTGACCTAGTTTTTGACCCAACATGACCCAATTTCAAACTCATCCGACATAGCATAAAGACAAACATTCTAGCAAAGTTTCATGAAGATTGAGCCAAAAATGTGGCCTCAAGCATGTTCACAAGATTTTTCTAAGATTTGACCTGGTGACCTAGTTTTTGACCCCACGTGACTTATTATCGAACTCATCCAATATATCATTTAGACAAACATCCTGACCAAGTTTCATGAAGATTGGGCCAAAACTGTGGCATCTAGAGTGTTCACCAGCAATTGTTGACGACGGACGACACACGACTGACAAAAGGCGATCACAAAAGCTCACCCGAGCACAAGTGCTCAGGTGAGTTAAAAAAGTCCTACTTTGGTTTGCGTACTTGTTCTAACACTGACTGCTGGGAGGGTAAAGATTTGAAATTATACTTACTTTATCATATCTTTTTCCTAAAGAGGAAATAAAATTCTTGAATGCAAACATAATTACCGGTAACTTGTAGCAGTATCATATGTTATACAGTAATGTAACCAAATGACTCAAATAATGCTTTAAAATGGATGTGATCACTTTAACCCTTTCCCTCATATAGACTCATTTTGACGCACTCAGTAGGTACCACATAAAGCCTGATCTGCAGAAAACACAGTTAAACCTTACCAAATTTAATTACAAAATCCTCATTTCCAGACCACTGAGGAGCAGCCAACAGCATAAAACCTGATCAGCCTGCGAGTTACTCGCAGGCTGATCTGGTTTTATGTTGTTCGCATAGGTCTTTTCATGGTGTCCTCTATGAGGGAAAGGATGATTATTATGGTACATGTAGTTGAGTCTTCTTCTGGTTTAGCCTTGCATTAAGTGAAAAAGAGGTCGAACTCTTCCCTGCTCGTAGATCTCCGTAGACAAGTCTCATGCAGCCAGTGCCTCCACGTGGCATTACGCATGGAAATTGAGCACATTGCAGCCTCAAGCTGAAATGCAGGGGACTCGGATGATCACTGCCCCTAGACATGTGTCATGCCAGGTCTACCAATGTGTGGATATGCCTCAATGCCCATGAACAGACCCCTAGCTATGGGCAGATAGCCCCTAAGCTTCAAGGGTAGGTCCTTTGGCCAGGAGCTAAGGGAAGGGTAACACCGCCAGAAAGCCAAGAGAGTTGTAATCAGAGGTGCTGGGCTAATTGGCATTCTCTAATAAACCACAGCATCATGTCACAAGGCTGACAGCATGGTAGTTGAATGTGATAATTAATCCAGATTGCTTAGGCCTACAAAAAATTCTGTGTTTCAGGGAAACCCAACCCTACCTAGTGAAAACCCACCGACCCTAAAGTTTTTAGCCGCCATTTTGAGATCTCTGTTTTCCATGATTCATTCACTATTATGACTAGACTTTATAAAAAAAAAAAAAAAAAAATCAATCCCGACCCTAACTCTATCCCGACCCTACCCAATTTTTTTTAGACTGTTGCCCAAAACACAGATTTTTTTTATGCCTTTTAATAATCTTATAGGACAATCAGAACAATCCTAAAACAATGGATTCAATACATGGTTGCCACCTTTAGCCTTATCAGAAGGCACTCTGTTCATATGTAATGAATCCAAAAGTTCAACAATATATGACATATAATAACACGGAGCCACCCAAATTTCTCTATTTTCCATTGTCTAACACTTGAAAGAAAAACAAATCTGCTAACTCACACATGATACATGCACAGATCCAAGAGGGATGGTTACTACTATACCCTAAAACCTAAAAAATTGTAACAGCCTAAATAAGTTACAAGGGCTGCTAAGACTAAAAGTTAATTAGCATTATAAAACCAGTTTAGACAGAAATCAGACTGCCAGCTGGCAGAATTGGGCTCATTATTATCACATGTAGAATAAGTAGCAAAACATGTACGGTATAATAATGAGCATGCAGTCAATAGCACAGTGGCTGGTAATTAGATACTATTGATAAAATCAGGTAAATGACACAAGACTTGACATATCCAGAAATGTAAAACCCTTCTCATTGTTGTTTTATTACTCAGACAGTGAAAGGTAATATTGAGATACTGTAAAATCATTAAATTAAGTTGACATAAAATTTTGTTGATAATTTACCACAGGGAATTTCATGGGTATATGTATTCATGCATTCATGTTCTAGAATACTCAATGATTCTTAAATGAACTTTTTACGTAAGGGTTAATATTCGTGAATAAAACACTCCATGAAATAAATGAAAATAAATGCCCCACAAAATTTAGTGATTTCACAGTATATTTATAATATTGTACAAGCAATAAACATTTTAGTTCCGCAAATTAAAGTTGTATAACATTTTAAAATTATACACTGGTATGTACAATCAAGGTTAAAAGACCCAGATGGTCACGTTTTACTGACAGACCACTGTTGTACAAAATAATGTTTTTCTGTCTGGTTAGCTGACATATATCAACAGTTCATAGGCTGTGTTGTGTGCAACAATTTAACCCTTTAACTCATGAATATTCATATATAAATTTAAAACATGATGAATATCAATCAGGTTTTTTTTTTCTGCCTATGTGTAGGGTCCAAATATCAGACCCAATCCCAATTGAAAATTGGTGATATTTTTCACAATTGGCAAAAAAAAAGATAAGTTTATTAAATTTAATGTTTTATTTGTTATTTAATTGTGTTTATAAAAGAAAATGCCTCTTTAAATGGTATTTTACACATACTAAGTTTTTTTTCTGTTTCTTAAAAAATCATAGTTACACATGTATGTTTATCATTCCCAACTTGGGCCAGAGGAAACCTTTCCTAAAACAGGCAGAAAAAAACTGTGAATATATTGAATTTTAAATAGTATACAAAATAATGTTTTTGCTATGCAGACTGTGTAGAATCTGAGCAACAATATAGTATGAAAAAGCAGAGGGGACCCTGATCAGACAGAATCTGGAAAGAGCTGTTTGATCAGTTCCAAGGTGTCAAAAATGCCTCTATAATCAAGATGAAGGATTGCTCAGATCTATGCAGCTAAAAAACTTACTTAAAACATGCAAAATCATTTTAAATGTTGCACTACACCTTATCTAGGTATTGATCATCAGATGAAAAATACAGTTCATGGTGTATTTTCACTTGTTTGTCTTTACTTTGTACTAATTCTTGACCCCTTAATCTTGTGGCCTGACATTTTACACCATTTTAACCACATATCAGACTAAAAGCAGTTTCATACTAGCAATATTAGTTTCTTGTCTCAGAGTTATTTGTGTGTAGCAACCAGTATAAAACCTGATCAGCCAGTAATTGTCAATAAAATATCTCATTTGAAAAAAGAGGTTAAATCTAAATATTCTTCTAGATCTTCTTGATAGTTTACATGATCATTTCCTGGGACTTAACATGAAATAGGTAAAATGTGTTAGTGACAGATAGTAGATCCAGATCATTTTCTATGAATGACTGGGCTTGTTGCATTTTGATTGAAAATTATTATCACTCCTTTTTTATGCCTCTAAAACCAAAGTATTATGGAATTTAACCTCTTAATACTTGAACTTGAGTTAACAAATAAAATTTTCAAGTTAGCAATAAGAAAACATGAGGCCCATGATGGCCCTAAATCGCTCACCTGAGATAAATAGGTTGACCTAAGGAACATCTGTACCAATTTATTTTAAAATCTGGCCAGTAGTTTTGAAGAAGATGATTTTTAAAGTTTTCCCTATATACATATAAGGCAAATAAGCCCCGCCCCTGGTGGCCATGTTTTTTACGGATCGGAAATTTTTTAGCCACTTTGGTAGAGGTTGACCCAAGGAACATCTGTACCAATTTATTTTAAAATCTGGCCAGTAGTTTTGAAGAAGATGATTTTTAAAGTTTTCATTTTTTTTTCTTTTTGTTGCCATGGCAACCAGAGTTCTACATGGATCAAGTTTATTTTAGCAACTTTTGTGAAGGTTGACCCAAGGATCATCCCTGCCAAGTTTAATCAAATTCTGTCCAGTGGTTTCAGAGGAGATGTTGTTTAAAGGTTTCTCTATATACATATAAGGCAAATAAGCTCCGCCCCTGGCGGCCATGTTTTTTTACGGATCGGAAAATTTTTAGCAACTTTGGTAGAGGTTGACCCAAGGAACATCTGTACCAATTTATTTTAAAATCTGGCCAGTAGTTTTGAAGAAGATGATTTTTAAAGTTTTCATTTTTTTTTCTTTTTGTTGCCATGGCAACCAAGTTCTCATGGATCAAGTTTATTTTAGCAACTTTTGTGAAGGTTGACCCAAGGATCATCCCTGCCAAGGTTAATCAAATTCTGTCCAGTGGTTTCAGAGGAGATGTTGTTTAAAGGTTTCTCTATATACATATAAGGCAAATAAGCCCCGCCCCTGGCGGCCATGTTTTTTTACGGATCGGAATAATTTTAGCAACTTTGGTAGAGGTTGACCCAAGGAACATCTGTACCAAATTATTTTGAAATCTGGCCAGTAGTTTTGAAGAAGATGATTTTTAAAGTTTTCAATTTATTTTTCTTTTTGTAGCCATGGCAACCAGAGTTCTTCATGGATCAACTTTATTTTTTTAGAGCCTCACCCAAGGAACATTCCTGCCAAGTTTCATTAAATTCTGTCCAGCGGTTTCAGAGGAGATGTCGTTTAAAGAAAATTGTTGACGACGGACGACGGACGACGCACGACGACGGACGACGGGCGATCCTAAAAGCTCACTTGAGCACAAAGTGCTCAGGTGAGCTAAAAAAACTGTGCTGGTGTTAAAAACAATGATAACTTACTAAGCACTTTCGAACAATACTTTAAATCAGTTGATAATCCTAACGATGTATTCCTTACAACAGACGAAGACATAATACATTTTATTGATCGATATGAAAATAATGAATCTGATACTTTGTTCTCTGAATTAATATCCCCTTTTCACACGAAGAATTTCTGAAATCTGTTTTAATATTATTCATTTGAATTAAATTAAGGGTTATTTCACTAAGTCAGGGTCCGAAGGATATGTAATTCCATTATATAAGATAATATAAATGTTTAAAACAATGACAGAGGTATTACTCTAGTTAAATCATTTACAAGAGTTTTAAATAAAGGGTGAATAGGCAGGATTCAGGTAAAATATGAGAACCATTGAGAATATGTCAGTACTTCATGGTTTTATACATCATATGTTAACCCTTTCCCTCATAGAGGAAACCATGAAAAGACCTATGCGAACAGCATAAAACCAGATCAGCCTGCGAGTTACTCGCAGGCTGATCTGGTTTCATGCTGTTTGCTGCTCCTCAGTGGTCTGGAAATGAGGATTTTGTAAATAAATTTGGTAAGGTTTAACTGTGGTTTTCTGCAGGCTTTATGTGGTACCTAATGAGTGCGTCAAAATGAGTCTATATGAGGGAAAGGGTTAAGTAATGGCAAACGTTTATTTTTAGCACTTATTGATTTTTTTAAAACTTGATTATGTGAACAGGGATATCCTGTGGGCAAAAGCTCCCCACCCCCACCAACCCCCAGCTGGGGCATGATCATACAAATTTCTAGGTAACTGAAAGCCTTTATTGGGTAAAAGCTTGTGATAAGCAGTGGAAATCCCCATTGTGAGTCCCATACTAGAATAAAAGTTGACCAGTTACCCAGGCCGACCCCTGCTGTGAGAGTATCCGCTGTGATGCTGTCACACCTATCTCCGTTGTCACCTTGGCAACGTCATTGTGTCTGCTTGTGTGCATGTCACAGTCGTCAACTAATGCACTAATAGCGATTAGTATAAATTTGAGTCGAGGATCAAATCAAACTTAATGTTATAAACAACTGCGACCCCTTACATTTATTTTATGATTTTATGGACGGCTTTAATGCTCTCTCTCTCTCTCTTACAGATTATAAGGTGAAGATACATATATGTATTTGAATAGAAATGTATCATATTTAAAACAACATGACAAATGTTAATAAATTTAATAGAATGTAACCAATTAATGCTTTTTTAATAGAGCCCAATAATATAATGTAATACATGTACTGTATTGTGCAAAGAAAATAATAACCTTCTTAATCACTTTCATTTTCATAATTAAACTTTTTTTTTCAATTAATTTTTATTTTTTATTGAGATTTGATATAGCCAAAAAGTACCCCAATTGTGCAAGAACTCAAAACCTACCTTTGCAGCCAGTGCCATAAAATTCGTACTAATGGCAATATAAATTATACAGAAACAATATGTTCACGTATCCAGGAATACTGGTTTAGAGGGCTGTGAGTTCGAGCTCTCCGGCTGCCATTAATTTTTTTTTGTATGCGAGAAATCTTACCGAGGATGTGAGTCTAGTACTGGTCCTTTGCAAGAACAATGGTTAGGTTAACTGTCCGCCTGGGTCAAAAATCTTGTCAAAACAGAAGAAAATAAGGTGCATTGAAGTTGATTTTAGGGATAAAAGAAAAAAATACGCTGATGTGAAAATTTCTCCCCCCCCCCCGCCCCAAGCAAGGCTTAGATCATATATCTTTATATATTGTTAAGCATTTAAATAAAGTAACCAGTAGTTTTGACTGTATTCTAGGCGTAAGAGGGGCCGCCGTGGCCAAGCGGTTACAGTCGTGGACTACAAATCTCTCAGACCCTCACCGCAAATCTCTCAGACCCTCACCGCGGTTGGTTCAAATCCCGGTAGGGACTTCGGATTTTTCATGTGAGGAAGCCTTCCAGCTGGCTTGCGGTAGGTCGGTGGTTCTACCCGGGCACCTCTGTGTACTCGGGGTCTTCCTCCACCTGTAATTAGCTTGACGTCGCTATATGATTGAAATACTATCGCAGCGACGGTAAACCCCAATACAACAATACAACAACAATCTAGGCGTAAGACAAGGCGAATGCTTATCTCCATTTTTTCCCATGTTTTTAAATGTTATATATAAATATGTATTGTACGAGAGAGGTTGACGGAATTGATGTTCAAATGTTCAGAATGTTCCTAACATCATATGCAGATGATATTGTCTTGTTTGCCAATAGAAGTCAGGAATTACAAACATAAATGTGTTACATACATATTGTAAAAGATGAATACTTAAGGCCAATGCAACAAAAATATAGAAAGGGTCTGGCTATTTCTTATACTTTTCTCATGGGACGTGGAGCTTGAAATAGTCAATAACTTTGAATTTTACAACTGCAGAATCTTTCCCTGAAGCTCAAAACACTTTATCCGGAAAAGAAACTCTCCAGCTTAATAAGCATTTATACAAATTTACTGATATATCAGTAAGACATAATTAGAATTGTTTGATAAATTAATTGTGAATTATGGGAGTGAAATTGAGGGATTTAATCATGTTAAGGCTATAGAGTTCACTTACAATTCTGTAAATGTCTATTAGGTGTAAGGAAAACGACACAAAACTAGTTTATATATGGTTAACTAGGTAGGATGCCCTTGCGAAATTTAAGATTGTATAATATCATGAAATATTGGTTAAAAAATTTACGTACAGATAATAAAAATACATTAAATATATATATGACCTCCTACACAGACTCTACCAAGATGCTTTAATAAATCAAAATAAGAGTAATTGGCGTTCACTTATAAGCGATTTAATCAGGGTCTCTTTAATACTATTTGATAATGATTTTCTTTGCTTCCTCTGTTACCGATGAGAAGTTCGAATCACGATTTTAAAAAATTACACATAATATTTTTGCGTTGTTTCCTAGCACTTTGCTTCACAACATCTATGTTTGATTCCAGATCTTTATCAAAACCCCATTTTAATTTAATCCCGTTTGCTGTATGTCATAACGCCCCATTACCTTCTTCAAATATGCATTTCACAATAATATGAAGAAATTAAATTGAAGATGGTGAGTGAAAAACAATTTTGCTCAATTAGCAGATTATCTGCTTCAGATGACTCGTTTTCACTAATCCAAAATGATAATTTCCATTATTTTTTTTTTGTCTTTTTGGTGACTGGAATTCAAGAACAAAAGATTTACAAGACTATGTAAAAACTGTTTTGAATTTTCCAATGATATGCAACCTGTTATATATGACGAATTGAACAATGACAGCGCTTACTTTGAAGAAACATACATAAGAAAGAACAGATGTAACAAAGATACTGTTGAAAACAATTGTGGATACCAAAAATATAATGCAGATAAACTTAAAGAAACCTGCAAAACAAATCCTAAGGAGTTTTGGAAATATTTTAAAGGAAGAAAAGTAATTAGTTGTAACGCATCATTAACTAAAATGTATGAATATTTCAAACATGAACAGAACAGAACAGATATTTATTGTATCTCAACGTGTACATAGTACATAGTTGCATCAATAATACAAACATGCAATCTGTCACTGATCAGTCGGTATTCACACACACACACACACACACACACACACACACACACTGCATAGTCTACATCTCATATTTAGACATCAATACTCTCTCTCTCTCTCTATCTGTATCTATCTCTCTCTCTCTCTCTCCCTCATTGGAATTTACACTCAGAAATCTTATAGCATTT
>CM037793.1:15193435-15243435 GCA_021229015.1 Solen grandis
ACAGCAAAATGTAAATTTTGACTTTTTTTAAATTTATTTATAGGTGAAGATGACGGTACCATTAGATCGGATACCAGACTCTATGGGATATCTTGTCTTAGCAGAGGATGGGGCAGTTATAAACGTAAGTATAGTGGATAGTTTTTCACTTATATTACAAAATTATATTTACATTTCTTAGGTCCTATTAAAATGTCCTATTAAAATCAATTCTGACAATGAAAATTAAGATTAACAGTAAATTATTATAAGTTAACCATGAAAGGCATACTATAAATGTTTTTTTAGCTCACCTGAGCACTTGTGCTCGGGTGAGCTTTTGTGATCGCCTTTTGTCCGTCATGCGTCGTCCGTTGTCAACAATTGCTTGTGAACACTCTAGAGGCCACAGTTTTGGCCCAATCTTTTAAACTTGTGAACACTCTAGAGGCCACACTTGGCCCAATCTTCATGAAACTTGGTCAGGATTGTTGTCTACATGATATCTCGGATGAGTTCGAAATTGGGTCATGTGGGGTCAAAAACTAGGTCACCAGGTCAAATCTTAGAAAAACCGTGTGAACACTCTACAGGCCACAGTTTTGGCCCAATCTTCATAAGATTTGGTCAGAATGTTTTTCTACATGATATCTTGCATGAGTTTTAAATTGGGTCATGTGGGGTCAAAAACTAGGTCACCAGGTCAAATTTAGAAAAACCTTGTGAACCTCTAAGGCCACAGTTTTGCCCAATTTCAAGATTTGGTCAAGATGTTTTCTTATGATATTTGGATGAGTTAAAATGGTCATGAGGTCAAAAACTAGGTCACCAGGTCAAATCTTAGAAAAATCTTGTGGACACTCTAGAGGCCTAAATTTTGTCCCAGTCTTCATCAAACTTGATATGAATGTTGACTGCATGAATTCCCAGGTGAGTGCAAATTCAGGTAGGATCAATATGTAGGTCACTTAGTCAAATGTTAGAAAAACACTTTAGATGCCAGATTTTTTGTCATTATGCCTAACACAGTCAGCCATCTTATTCAGGTGAGCGACACAGGGCCATCTTGGCCCTCGAATGTTTTGGTGGAATGCATGTACATGTACAAATAAGTTATTTAGAATGTGATATTTATTTTTCCCTCATATACTGGAAATGGTGTTTATTAAATTAGATGCATTTTTAGCTCACCTGAGCACAACGTGCTCATGGTGACCTTTTGTGGTCGCCTTTTGTCCGTTATGCGTGCGTGCGCCGTCAACAACTTCTTTAAACAACATTTCCTTCTAAACTACTCACTGGATTTTGATAAAACTTCACAGGAATGTTCATTATGGGACCCTTTACCAAAGTTGTTAAAATTATTTTGATTGGTCAAAAATCTAGGTCACAGGAGCTAAAAATAGATTTTAAAAATGAAAATTTTAATAATCTTCTTTCCGAAACCACAAGGCCTAGCCTTTTGATTTTTGGTATGTAGCATGATCTTTCGGCAGAAAGTCCTATTGGGTTTGTACTGTTTTTTATAATCCTTCTTATTATTCTTTTTTTTCCTCTTATATTTGTGTTAATTTTGATGTGTTGCCATTGACTCAGAACAATGAAAATTTTATGGCATATATTTCAAACCATGAGCTTCCGAATGCAATGAATTTCATGTTCATATGATGTCATATAACGTCAGATTTGAAACCTCCAAGTTTGTTCAAATCATGACCCTGGGGTCAACAGTGGCCCCACCCCAGGGGTCACTTGATTTAACATAGACTAATATAGGAGAAACCTGAAAAATCTTCATCTCAGAAATCACAAAGCCTGTGAATGCATTGTCTAGTGGATCTATACTTAGTTTGTTCAAATCATGGCCCTGTGGTCAAATTTGGCCCCACCATAGGGGTCACCTGATTTTTCATAGGCTAATATAGAAATAACTTGAAAAATCTTCTTCTCAGAAAACACATGGCCTGGGGTTTAGATATTTGGTGTGTAGCATTGTCTAGTCGATTCTTACCAAGTTTGTTCAAGTCATGACGCTAGGGTCAAAATTTCGCTCTGCCCCAGGGATCACTTGATTTTACATAGACTTATTTTGGAAAAAACTTGAAAAATCTTCTTCTCAGAAACCACAGGGTGTGGAGTTTAGATATTTGGTATGTAACATGGGCTAATAGACCTCTACCAAGTTTGTTCAAATCATGACCCTGGGGTCAAAATTGGCTCTGCCCCAGGGGTCACTTGATTTTACATAGCCTAATGATACCAGGTGAGCGATCCAGGGCCATCATGGCCCTCTTATTCAAATTCGATATTGAACACTTTTCAAATAATGTGAGAATGGAAATGCAACTGAGCCTCTACCACGTTTTTACAAATCGTGACCATTTGGTCATTTGGAGGATATCACATTGAATATTTATAAGTAATCAATATGTAAGCTATTATCGAGTATAATCAGTGGACTATAAATGTGCTGTTTCTCTTTCAACCTTGTACCTCATAAAGACTGTTTTGACGGATTGGCAAACAGAGCAGATCCAGATTATATGATGTTTATGTGCATACAATATTGTAGCTTAGATTCTGCCCATAGTCTGTATGGCAAATAAGACTATTGTTCATAATTTTACCATTTAAATTTCAGAAAATTAATATTTAAAAAAAAAAAAAAATGCTCATAAAATTGAATATTAATGACGTTAAGGGTTAAATTGGAATGTATCACTGGTTGAAATTAGCACAGACTCTTTGTCAAACCATGAAATGTTTGCTGGACCCTTATATTTGTACAGAATATTAGCAAGTAAAATAAAAAAGTTGAAATTTAACAAATGCTTAAGTATTGTTACTGTAATATGACAAAGAGTTTTGTATTTTAACTATATATCTTATAAACTACTAATCACATAAATTTAAAGTACAGCCAATAGTGCTAAGTAAAGTGATAATTATGAGTGACGTGAGAAGACTGGCAGGGCTTATCAGGTGTGCCTTTTTTTATAGTGCTCAATGTGGTGGTGGTGGGGGGGGGGACTGTGGTCAGCATAACCATACTGTTACAATTTCTTTTTGTCTGGGCTTATTCACATTCCAAGAATATGAGCCCCAAGTGCCAGATCTGTGTTTCATTAAACATATTTTCAGATTTTCATCATCTAAAAATGTTAATCTCAAATTCTGTCTCTCCAAAAATTTAAAATGTTGAATTTATTTAAGACCATTTTGTGTTAGAGCATGCTGATGAACAGCATCCATGATGTGTTTGAAAAAAAAAAAATTCTCTGAAGGTCATTGATTAATAGAATAATAAATCTTTAATATTTGAATTGAGGAAAATCTTACTTTGAAATGTTGTGCGAAACAAAGGCCAGTTATCTCATATCTGAATGTCAACCCGCAATGTTTACAATGAATCTCTTTCATCATCCAGTCAGGTGGTGACCTGGAGAACAATGAAGATCTGGCCAGTCAGATAACCAAAATAGTCAACGCAGCCGCTAGGATACCCCTGTCTTCCAGTCGCCGAGATAAGTACCGGCGGATATCAAGTATGTTTCAGTACACTGAATTGACAGTATTATATGGAATTATGTGTGCAAACAAAAAAGTCTAGAGCTGGGAACCATGGGTTGGAATTGTACCACAGTATACTGTGGTTTTTGAGTAAATACCATGGAATGTACCATGATATACCATACAAAATATTCAGGGACTTGTGTTGAAGACTTTTCAGCCATTTATTATTTCCTTTCAAGGTCTTCATTGGTAATGAGTGAATATTTTCAAATAAAATTGTATTTTCTAATATTTAAATGGAAATTGATACATTTATATCATATCAACACAGGTTTTTGATGATGTTAAATTATAAAATGATCAGTAATGACAGAATTATTGAAAATTTGTACCTGTTCATTTCCGTTTTACGGAAACCACCAAAGTACTGGTATTTATTGTCCTTGTACCGGTTCGTATAACAAGCTGCTTTGTGCCACGATTTACCGGTAAACCGATAAAACTGCGCACCTCTGTTTAAATCCCTATTTATATGTGATTTATCCCATAAAATGCCTCATGAAATCATTGTATATGCAAAATTAAATCACTTTTATATGCACTATTAAAGATGTTCTTGATCAGACTATAAAGATTCTAAAATCTCCATACAGTATACTACCTGTATTTAGAAATGTTCAGACAAAATAAGTGCATATGATATATTTAATATCAGTTTGCTCTCAATACAAGGGTCTATAGACAACTTCTACTTGTCTATCACACGCACACACATTGTGACGTCTGTACTCACATTTGCTCAGTATGCTTTGCTTTTTAATGGACCATGGGTTATTTGATTAGCAAAATGTTGTACTCATGAATGATTAATTAGCATTTCATAGGATCCTTGGCAAAGACAGCTAGGATCATTTGACCTATGAAACAGCACATTGCATATAGTTGTTCAGATTTGAAAGTCAGGTTTTGCTTTTGTAATTTCAATGAAGAATACTATGCATATTTCTTTGGTCAGCAAGTAGCTGATTAATATTCATAAAAGAAAAGTTTTTCTTGTTGCATATCCCATGGTATTTACAGTAGTGATAATGGAATATATACCCACACTGACATATGTGATTAAAAAAATATTCTAATAAATCTTTTTTTCTTCATTTTCAGTTGTCTGGGATACATTTGTATATGTAATAACAGTGTCAAATCACAAGATCTATGTGTCTAAACGAAAGTATGTACCCCAGGAACCGGTCACAGCGTAGTGTGAATACAAATCCACAAAATTAGGATCCACCAGTATAGTATTCACAAGAGCAGGAGTGGAACCAGCTAAACATGAAGGGGAGTTAGTGATTTAATAGTGTAGTTTTAACCACAGTAATTAAAACGGTGGCTTTTTTCCATACAGTTACTGTATATTTCACACGTATATAAATATGATCATCTGCAGATTTTAAATTAATTGAATTAATAAACGATCTGCACTTGATCATACATCTCATATTCTCTCTGCTTTTGGTGAAAAATTTGGAGATACTCATGAATGTTACGTTCTGTCATACACAATAAAAGATAAGATTGACTTTCCATCATTTCTTTTTTTAAAGTCTTGTTCAGTAAGCTGGATTCAGAAATCGATGATAAATAATGTCAAACTGATAAACATGGTGTCACATTTATATACCTTACTGAGACTCCCTTTGTGAAGTTTCATAAGTTTCAGAGAAAAATAGGAAGATAAAAATTCACTAATTTCTCTATGACCACATGTGAAGTAAAATATGATCCTACTGTAAATTCATCAAATATTGAATACTTCAGTAATAACTACTCATGACAGAGAATCCCAACAAAGGGCGTGTCCCTCAAGATAGTATGGTAGTCGATTCAAAACACACAGAATTCATTTGATTTCTAATGAAAACCTTATGTAGTTTGGTATTGTTACAGAAAGGGTATCCTGACCTTAGTTTAAGTTTGCCCTGAAAATGCAATATGATCAATAAATCTCACACTTAGTCATTAAAGTGCTATATGATATGATTACCGGTATATATTTATTGCATGATGATCATGATATTCAAATTGTGAACCATTTATTTTGTGATGATTATTATGACGACATACTTGAAAAGTTTAAAGCTCGATCAACCTTTACTTTTGTGCAAGTTTGTGAATGAAAGTTGAAGTGTCCTGTTAGTGAATACTTGCAGGTTGAGTGTGTTTGAAATATTGTGTGTGAAAGAGACTCTCTTTAGTTTCTTATTTATACAGCAAGATGATTCAGGAGACATTTAATATAAATGTATATATAACGGTTTAATGATGAAAATTCTCAATTGTGGAATTTTTTGCCTATATGCTGTTTTCTTACGTTTTTTAAAAAAATTCTTTTGTAGTTTGAAGAAAAAAACAACATGAAATTGACTTTTTATTGAAGATAATATTTTGTTAAGATTTTCACATTTTAAGTATGTTTTTTTTGTTTTGTTTTTTTTTCTATAGGAAATGACTGTGCTATATTTGAAGAGTATCACTATACACTATAGTTACACTACAATGAATCTCGTGGTCTGTTCCCAACACAACTCAGTAGATTTGTCAAGTCTGTCAAGTTTCTGAGATTTGTGTTTCTTGTCTTAAAAATTTTAACTGTGATGTTTGCATAAATAATAAAATGTAAATTTGTAAAAAAAAAAAACTGTTTTTTTTTCTTTATATTATCCAAATATACATAAAAATGTTACTAGATTTTGTATAATTAGTAAAAGGCCTTGCTTTGGAATTAATCACGTTTGGCTCAGGTCTGCTAAACATTATACATAAGAAGATTACCAGTATGGGGAAAAAGCCTTAAAAACCTATGTCTCTTTATACCTGTGAAAGCAAAGACTATATCTGGGTTTATATTAAGCAAGGTTTTGTGGCTGGAGGGCTGGAAAATTCCATGCTGCTGCTTGTGGGAAGTTCAAGTTAGTCAGGCTGATTAGGATTTATACTGTTTGCTACTGTTCAGTTCCTTGAAGATTTTAAGATAATGATCGGGGTTTTCCTTAAGTGACAGGTGGCTGCCAGCTAATTTCACCACCTCAAATCTTTTCCTGGCTAGCTCAAATTTGCAATATTTTAAACAAGGGAATAATTCAAAGAAAATGAAAAAAGGAAAAAAAAATCAAAAGAAAATGAAGGACCCCCTTGCCTCCTGCAATTTAAAATTAGCCTTCTACTCCGATTTTTAAACCCTGAAAGGACAGAACTTCTAACTTCATCATGGTTCAATGTTGAAGCAATCAAACCAAAGTTAATATAATGCATAGTAAGAAGTTTACCCACATGGCAATTGCTTTATCAGTATCACTTAAAGCAACCTTTTTGGAGGGTTTACCTGTCTTAAGAGTTGCCACTATTGGGTGCACCCAACCTAGGGCTGCAGTTGTGGGTTTTGGGTTTATATCATAAGAGATGTACTATAATGTCATTTCTATATGGCATTGAAGAATAACAAATATAATTTTGTTAATATTTATATGATTTATTATTCAATTGCACACACGCATGATTAATATCACAGTATATACAGTCAGGACTTGTTATCTCAACATCAACTAAAATTATCATTTTTATGTTGAGATATGAAATGTCGACATAATTATGAATTTTCAAGTACTTGGAAATGTGATCATATATAAACAATCATTCACAAAATGCACATGTATTTGACACAATTTGTCTATAAAGGCCCGATAAAAGTGGAGTTTTGTTGTAGTTGATGATGCAAATTTCTTTCAGTATACTCCCTGCTAATACTACCAAATGGCGTAGACGATGGATCACTGTGTTGTGAAAATAGTTAATTTTTACACTTTTTTTAATTTAGTTAAAAGTGTATGATTGCATCTAGCACTGATAAGTTTAAATTCCAAGCATTACAGTTTGCACCATTTTAATGTTGTAATTGACACTAATTGCGCTGGTTTGGGACAATCTACTAAAGTGTGAAACTTACTGCAATGATACTGAATTTTTGCACGTCCGTGAGCGTGTCGGCATGTGTCAATATAAACAGATAGCTTCAGGTTAGAATTTACCCATTGGGACTAAGGAAAATTACGTCGAGATAAAAAAATATCGAAATACAAAATGTACCTCCAAAGTTACACCAGAGTTGTGTCCAATAAGAAAGGAGGAGGGGGGGGGGCTTACTTGAAGAAAAAGATGTATCTAATAAGTACCTTTAAAATGATTAAATGCTCGAGAATATAAACTGATTTAAATTCCAACAATTAATAGCATTAGGTAATACTAAACAACAGTGTTCTTTGGAACACATCACCTGCTGAAGCATGATAGAAAAAGACAGACAGACCGACAGGCAGATGAGGGAAAAGTGATCCTAATGTGTCTCCTCTGCTTATAGCAGGTTACACAAATAGGCAGTAATGCATTCCACCACTCATTTTATGAAAAATTCAAGTGCCATACTAAGTTGACTCACAATGTTTGTGAAGAAATAAAATATGTATAGGTAATTTCATTAGTGAAACGAGAAGGATGAGCTTTGCCTTTGAGTATTTCATAGTGTTAGATTATGCCTAATGAATTTGGACTTTGAATGGGAAGTAACACAGATATCTCTTTTTTCATAATATTTAAATACCAATACATATACCATATGTAAACAAAACTATACATGTGTATGTCCAGATCATATTCATATCCACAGTGTGGTTAAAAAGTTACTAACAAAGACATAAGTTTAAAACTAGAACTGTGTCTAAAGGACACGGATGCCCCCACTGTGCAGATGTGCTCGTAAACAAGAGCAGCTTCATTTAATGTCTACAAAATTCTGTTCTTATTATAGCGTTTCAGTTGAAATTTCCTCAATTATGTATTAATGATAAAAAAGTTACCTAACTCTTGAGGCATCATATTTGGTTTCTTTACAGATGGAATACAATATTAGTGTCTGAATAAAACAAAACTTTGAAACACATGTCTGGTCTCCTAAAACTGCAGGAACACAATGCTGTGATCAGAGAAATATGTTGGGTATACAGTTACTTTTGGCTGTGGCAACTCATCTTTTACATAGACAAGATCAATAATAGATCCACTTAAGTGTGTTGGTAATGTCACACACTGGCGATAATTAAGCAGAGATTCAGATAGTCTTCTGTACCAAACTGAATCAACGTTGATGTTGAAATCACCTAGGATTATGTCAGGTTGCGTATCGTATACTGTGCTGGTAAGATCTGTACATTGTCCATCTACACATTAAGGTTATTCATCACTGGAAGTTTAAGCAAAATCTGCCATCTGGTTTAAGAGGAGTTGCTTTCACAAAATTTCTATATGGTATATAGTGAAAAAATCAACAAAGGGCCATAATTCTGTTAAATTTGGTCGCCACGAAAAATTCCTTCCTTTACTTCCATCTACACATTAAGGTTTTCATCCCTGGAAGTTTAAGCAAAATCTGCCATCCGGTTGAAGAGGAGTTGCGTTCACAAAATTTCTATATGGTATATAGTGAAAAAATCAACAAAGGGCCATATTTCTGTTAAATTTGGTCGCCGCGAAAATTCCTTCCTTTACTTCCATCTACACATTAAGGTTGTTCATCCCTGGAAGTTTAAGCAAAATCTGCCATCCGGTTGAAGAGGAGTTGCGTTCACAAAATTTCTATATGGTATATAGTGAAAAAATCAACAAAGGGCCATATTTCTGTTAAATTTGGTCGCCGCGAAAATTCCTTTCTTTACTACCATCTACACATTAAGGTTGTTCATCCCTGGAAGTTTAAGCAAAATCTGCCATCCGGTTGAAGAGGAGTTGCGTTCACAAAATTTCTATATGGTATATAGTGAACAAATCAACAAAGGGCCATAATTCTGTTAAATTTGGTCGCCGCGAAAATTCCTTTCTTTACTTCCATCTACACATTAAGGTTGTTCATCCCTGGAAGTTTAAGCAAAATCTGCCATCCGGTTTAAGAGGAGTTGCGTTCACAAGATTTCGGGACGTACGGACGGACTGACGGACTGATGGACTGACGGACTGTTGGACTGACGGACTGACGGACGGACGGACGGACGGACAAGTGCAACGCTATATGCACCCCACTTTGTGGGGGCATAACAAGATATGTCAGGATGAGACGTATGCCCCCAAAGTGCATAATCATGGTTTTGTGAAAAAAATTCTGACTTTTCTTTTGACTTTTCCCTGACATTTTTAACAGTGAAATCACTACAGTATTACGCATGTACGAAATATACAATAGCTAGAATATATGCATAATTGAACCATAAGTCCCCTACTGACCTTGCATATTTTGATTATTTCCATTACCATAGCAACCAGTATATTCATCCAAGAAAAATATCAAAGTGAGGTGCATTAATTAATCTCCATATTGCCATTACATACCAAGTTTCACTGAGTTAGCTTATAATATGCTTTTTAAGTAATCACAGCATCCCAATTCCTGGACAGGTGGACGGAGGGCAAACCAATGCACAATTAGGGCTTATGACACTTGACCTCTTAGCCTGACCATTACTTTTCAGCTATGAAATTTCAAAATCTATTGAGGAGTGACAAAGGCACAAAAAACAAACCCTTTGAACTCTAAGTGTGACCTTGACCTTGGAGCTACAGACCTGGGATTGCACGACATATTGCTTCATGAAGGTGAACATTTTTGACTGTAATTCAAAAAGCCATCAAGAAATGTCAGAGTCACAGACACAAAAAATAGACCCCATTTTTGACCTTTGAACTCTTAGTTTTACCTGTCCTTGGAGCTACAGACCTGGAGAATGTGTGCAAAACACCGACTTATGGTGGTAAGCATTTCTGCCAAGTAATTTCAAAATTCATCAAGGAATTACACAGCAGATACAAAAAAAGACCCCATTTTTGACCTTTGAACTGTAAGTGCGATCCTGTCCTTGGAGCTACAGATCTTGGGATGTGTGCGACACATCGTCTCAAGATGGTGAACATTTCTGCCAAGTAATTTCAAAATCCATCAAAGAATGTCAGAGTTATGGAGCTAAAACAAAAAATAGACCCCATTTTTGACCTTTGAACTCTAAGTGTGACCTTGACCTTGAAGGCACAGACCTGAGGATTGTGCGCAACACAACATCTCAGGATGGTGAACATTTCTGCCAATTAATTTCAAAATCCATCCACGAATGTCAGAGTTATGGAGTGGAAACAAAATCCGGATGGACAGACGGACGGACAGATTAATTACTATATGTCCACCTTTTGGGGCATAGAAATGCTTGGTTTTATGAAATGCATAAGGTGCATCTAATAACAAAATATTGTTCAATGTATATCTATAGATTTGCATAACATAGATATTTCAGATATGTACATGTATCATATCTGTGTAATGTAAATCTCCTGTACAAGTTTATTGTAATTTCATATTCACAATCATTTATTAACATCTTATTTAATTGGTCTTTGACAAATTAATGGAGACTAGATTTTTTTTTTCCCCCAGGGAAAAAGCAAAATCAGTAAACAATGATTTTGTATAGCACTACTGGTAGACACAAGGATTATGTAAGATCATGGATTATCAACCAAGCAATGCACTTTATCACAATGAACTATGGCTGGCCACAAATCAATCAAAACTTCCTCTATATGCTTTCTACCTATGTTTTAAAATCAGTCATCTGTGAAAGAGCTAATTTTTCTACTATTTTTAGCAATGTCGACCCTGAGAGACACTAAAAGCTAACATAACTTTCTTCTTCAATCAAGCTACCTCTACACCATATTTGGTCTCTATCTTTACAAAGTTCCAACACATGGAGACTTTTTCTTCATAATTGGACAACATGCTGATTTAACAGCATGTTCCATTGGTTTTATTTTGGGTTCTGGTAATTAACCACCTTTTACAGGTGGTTTTCCCTAGCAAAAAAACATCATTTTTTCCCAAAATAATCACCTCCCCCCCCCCAATTATTTTTTTTTCTCTTGACAGAAATAATTTATGGAATTTTAATGAAATTTGAAACTTTCTTGTACATATACCAACTTTAATTAAATGATTTAATGATTGTTTAAAACAATTTCATTATTTTATTATTTCCCAATTCTTGATTTATAATACTAATTTCCCTAATAAGTCAGCCACAGGTAGTAAAAAAATCTAAAACAAAATCACTGTGTCCTATTATGATGATAAAGCACATTTAAATAGTTGTAGTTGTATTGGGGTTTATCGTCGCTGCGATAGTATTTCAATCATATAGCATGTCCAGCTAATTACAGGTGGAGGAAGACCCCAAGTACACAGAGGTACCCGAGTAGAACCACCGACCTACCGCAAGCCAGCTGGAAGGCTTCCTCACATGAAAAATCCGACGTCCCTACCGGGATTCGAACCCACAGCGGTGAGGGGCTGAGAGATTTGTAGTCCACGACTGTAACCGCTCAGCCACGGCGGCTCCACATTTAAATAGAACAAAGGAAAAATAACCTAATTTAAAAAATAACAAAACCATGTCATGTAATTAAGAAGACAGATACGACTTGCATGATTCTTTTCTTCATTATCATCATACATGTTATGAATTTTCACAGTTTTACCTCAAAACTAAGTTAGTGAACAAACAATATAAATGCTATGGCAAGAAAATAAACATCTTTCATAAGCTTCAATCAGCAAAATAATAACAGCTAAAATTGCTGTACTCTGTTAACATAAAGGTTAACATAAAACAGTAAAACAACAACAAAAACAATGGTAATATTAATTATGTAAGGAAAGAAATCAATCACAAAATAAATGCTGTTTTAAAGCAATAGATCTTTGCTAGTATGAACACATTACATTATGTGCTAGAGCAGTTTTCCAAAATTAGCTAAAAAGCCCTGTGTTCTGTTGTGGAAACAATATGATCATATAGAGTTGCTAGAATTTATTTGATTTGAAAACATACATTTTGGAAAACATAGGAAATATTCCACACTGATTTACTACCATCTCTAGTTGACCTTCTGGTACTTTATATGCAGATGCAGTGTCATGGGTGTTACGCTGGTTTCCATGTAGACTGTTTGTTCCAGACTGTCCCCTTCCCGTTTGAAAACTCGCCGAATCTAAAAAAGGTATAAAAAGCAGTAAACTGTATTTGGCATGAAATGGCTGTATAGAACTGAATAACAAAATGTTCTGAACCAAGTCACTTTTTGTAAGTGAAACATATCTTCCTTCTTAACACAGAGGTGTGGAGAAGTGTGGCAAATAAGGTTAAAACAATGCTTTGTAGTTTACACTGTTTGAACTGAAATTGAATACACACTTATAAACTTAAGTGACAATGCAATGGTAAAATGGTAAAATAACCCTCTGGTTTGTTTGCACTGTCGAATACCCCCGGTTGACTTATTCCGTTTCACTACATGACATCAGATGATATACTGATTGGCCGAGGGTATTCGACGATGGTTCGTTTGGTGGATAGGCATTACATCCCATCAACATAATCACAGTCATTATGAGTCCACCAGCTTGATACAGATATAGTGCAGCAATACTGAAACCAACCTGTAGACCTGTTGCATAATACCACAACAATGGACCACACAACTGATATGTATACTGTCTAAATGTAAAGCCTAAATTCATCTGCAATTGAAACATTTTACAATCAGTAAACAGCCAATGTTGGACAAAGGATTGATATTGTTTTGTTTAAGAGTGCTATTTGCCCAAATTATTACAGGAGGAGACTTTTTTTACCATATGACATTACGCTCAAACATCACATATTTTCTTATATTTAACATGTTAAATATAACTTTTAGGCCAAATTAATCACTCCGCGTCACGAGAATGTTTCTATTTATATGCATAGTGTGTTGAACTCGAACAGCTGGATTAAATAAGTTTGATACAACTTACTTCGATCAAAAAGATGTATTTTTCATATGATGTTGAAAATGTGTTAAAAATATACACATTAAAAATAAAATCCTTGTTTTCTATTGTTATTTGAATATTTTAATTTTTTTTGTTAGATTACAAATAGTAATTCGGTCACAGTCTGTCCATTCATGTTTTTGTTTGTTTGAAGTTATAATTGCGATTTTCTGTCAGTATAGGTCATATGATTAAAAAGAATCTGACATGAATTGTCATTTTATATCAAATTTTACTAAACTTGTTCATGAAAATCTTATTAGCTTGCCTGAGTACCATCTATAGCTATATTTGGGATAACTGTCCCCGGTGGCCGAGTGGTTAGAGCGTCCTCCTCGGGAGCGGAAGGTCATGAGTTTGATAAAAAAAAAAAAAGGTACTGTTATAGCTCCCTTGCTTGGCGCTCAGCATATAAGGGTAGTTGCAGGACTGGTTGGCCCCGTGTCAGGATTATGTGTGGTATCATGCCACATGTCTACGGCGTGATACTGCAGTGTGGCAGTTTAAGTTAAATGATGACAATGGAAGCCAGCCATTCATCGGTCACAATAGCATACTTTGGAAAAGGTGAGAGCTCACCTTTGGAAAAGGGTGAGAGATCACCTTTGGAAAAAGTGAGCTAAAAAGAAACAATAATAGAATTCTTAAATTTATCTTTTCAAAAATTACACACAAAAAACCCCCAGACTAAAACACCATTTTTGCATTCTATATTCCCATCCAGTCATTTTGCAGAGGTACTGAAATTGACTAATTGAATTGCCATCTTACTTTTCTCGTCTCTGGTGGTTTGCCAAATGTAAGCCTGCCAAGGGTATGTGATTCTGTCTTCAACTCCTGACCAGTTACCTCCCCTTCCTCTAGCTCACAAACACCTGTAGGACAATACAATTTTACAACCAATATATTTGACCATTATAGTTCATAATAAAATGTTCTGGCTGATGGCCATTTCTTGGCCATTCATATAGTGCATATGGATAGAAGAGTTGATTCACAAAGTAGAAATGTACTCATCAATTTTTAGTTTATGGCTATCAGTTCATCAAGAATACTAAATATAAATTCTCCAATCCAATATGAATATTTCATGATATACGGTAGTCCTTTTACCTACTACAAAAACTGATTGCAAAAGTTGTATGTGCACCATCACATATTACAGCCAGAACAGCTGTCATGCGTTCAATAAAAGCTAACAGTTTTGACTTGGTACCCTATATACATTCTATACACTACAATATTACAGAGGTCAAACCGCTAAGTTAGCGACTGTGAGGTTCACTGAAAGTGCCACTGGTGTGTTCTCAACAAATTGTTAGTAGGCTAATTGAAAGATAAAATGTACATAACCCCATCTTTGGCATCAATTTGGACCTGTTTATTGTATCCAAGCTTTCATGCAGACAAATATTCTGACCAATTTTTGAAAAGATTGTGCCTAAAATGTAGCCTCTAAAGTGTTCACAAGCTAATTGTTGATGCCACATGACAGAACGTTAAACACATCTCCATCGTAATAGCTCACAATGAGCACTATGTGCTCATTTGAACTAATGAAATGATTTCACTCATTATTAAAGGATTAGCATCAGTTTCATAATATGTAAAACAAGACGGCCATGTTGGCCCTGAATTGCTCACCTGGGGCCGTATTCATAAAGCTCCTAAGGAGAAAAATTCCCTTAGTTTCGAAGATTTTCCTTAAATTCACATAGATTTCCCTTAGTTATTAGAGATTTCCTTATATCTTATCTATAAAAATCCTTAGGAGATTTATTCCAGTTAAGGAATTATTTTCCTTAAAAATTAAGGAGCTTTATGAATATGGCCCTTTCATATTGACTTACCTTTTGACCCCACATGACCCACTTTCGAGCTTGTCCAAGATTTTATGGAAACAGACATTCAGACCAAGTTTCATGACGATATGGCCAAAAATGTGGCCTCTAGAGTGTTAACAAGGTTTTTCTATTTTCCCCACATGACCAATTCGAACTTGTCCAAGATTTTTGAAACAGCATTTTGGCCAAAAATGTGGCCTCTAGAGTGTTAACAAGGTTTTTCTAAGATTTGACCTCATGACCTACTTTTGACCCCACATGACCAAATTCAACCTGTCCAAGATTTTATGGAAACAAACATTCTGACCAAGTTTCATAAAGATTGGGCCAAAAATGTGGCCTCTAGAGTATTACAAGGTTTTTCTAAGATTTGACCTCATGACCTACTTTTAGACCCCACATGACCCAAATTCAAACCTGTCCAAGATTTTATGGAAACAAACATTCTGACCAAGTTTCATAAAGATTGGGCCAAAAATGTGGCCTCTAGAGTGTTAACAAGCCAAATTGTTGACGTTGCATGACGCACGACAGACGACGGACAAAGGGCGATCACAAAAGCTCACCTTGAGCACGTTGTGCTCAGGTGAGCTAAAAAGATGAAATTACAAAAAATTGGTCCCTAAGCTAATTTAGTCCAAAAGTTTAAAGTAAAACAACCAGACTGATATTACATGTACTGTCATGAAGGTAAGTTTCATTCCATGAATATCAAAATAACAAACCTAGATTCTGAGCCACAACTAAAGCAACATGATTGCTTTCTGGTTTTACCCGGACAAACCCAACCTCTCTGTGAAGGGGGCTTTTTTGACTCCAGATTCCATGCATAGAAACTGAAAATGGAAAGATGAGAATATTTTATTTTCGTTTGTGGAATATTAATGCTTTTAAAAATAATAAAAAAAAAATTAATATCCTTCCTGAGGATTAGACTAAACAATCAATTTAAGGCATGAAGAGAGTTTCACTACAATACAGGGAGTTGTCAAACTGCAGTATTGTGTAATACCAGATCTAATTACTGGTACATTAAATTAAGCATTATGCTGTGTTACTCGGCATGATACACATCTAGTGACACACTGCAGTACATTGCTAGAGACAAGTCGCATGGTATCACATTCAGTCAAATTATCCTTACACTAGAGTGACCACTGCTATCCAAGCATAAACCTTTCCAATGGTTACAAATATATTTAGTCATTAAATTATCCAATAGCAATTTTCAACACTAGGCTATTGTGTTCAGAACCGTAAAATCATTAATTTTTTCCTAAGGGAATTTTATGGGTACCTTTATTCGTAGATTATGTTCTAGAAAACTGGATGTCTATATATGAGAGACATGTTTTCGTGGGGATTAATATTCATGGATAAACCCCAACATGAAATTGACAAAAATTAGTGTCCCACGAAAATTAATGATTTCACAGTACAAGGTTTTACTGGTGATACTATTTGAGAGCAGTTGATTTGTCTGTAGTCAAGAATGAACAACTTACGTGAACTGGAGGCTGGGCTGCCCCACATGGGTAAACTCGAGTTCCTCTCCATACTTGAAGTCCTTAATATTTGGGTAGGATCCTTCACCTTCCTCTGACCTCCACTTACCCAGCAGCCAGGACACACCCTTCAGCATGTCATGAAGTGGTGGCCCTGAATCAGATAGAGACCCTTACCCAAACTACATAAAAATTATCATTTGTCATCAGGCTCAAATTCCACCAAAAATACTTAGTTTTAAGTGATACTTGGATTCTTACGGTGAATTACACAGAAAACATATTACACCATTTCTGTTTTATGAAATATTCAAGTACCTTACATGGCTAATTCATATAAACCCCAGGGTCATGATTTGAACAAACTTGGTAGATGTCTTTAAGGCCATGCTACACACCAAATATCTAAACTCTAGGCCTTGTGGTACCTGAGAAGAAGATTTTTCTAGTTTGCCAATGTAAGCCTATGTAAAATCAAGAGACCCCTGGGGTGGGGCCAATTTTGACCCCAGTGTCATGATTTGAACAAACTTGGTAAAGGTTCCTAAGACAATGCTATACACCAAATATCTAAGCCTTAGGCCTTGTGGTTTCGGAGAAGAAGATTTTTAAAGATTTTACTGTTAAAAATCTATTTTTAGCTCCTGTGACCCAGATATACAATAAACTGGAACCATTTAAACAACTTTGATAGAGCTACATGCAAGGAATATCACAGGCAATTTTCATCAAATTTGGCCCAGTGGTTTAGGAGGAGATGTTATTTAAAGAAATTGTTGACGCCGGACGCACAAACGGACAAAAGGCGATCACAATAGCTCACCATGAGCACGTTGTGCTCAGGTGAGCTAAAAATACTTGGATACATCTAAATTCAGTATGTTTTTAAAACAACATTTGTGTGATAACTCAATGTAACCATTCAGATGCTGCTTGCATGACACAAGTATTTATTAACATCATATTCTAATAAAAATTACTGGATCTACTACCTGCCATTATGACTCTGTGTTGTTTCTTGTACTCTTGTATCTGTAACAAAAAAAATATAAACAGTATTAAACTATTTTATTTAAGGACTTAATACAAAAAATATCCTTCTTCAACTTCAGCTTCAATGTTGTTAAAAAACAAATATACATGTATAAACATTAGATCAGTGCTGAAAGTAAAGTACCAAATTAATTAAAAAAGCATGAAACGATTATAATTTAACTAGATCTACTCTGTGTATCTTATGAATTTGCTAACTGCTAATAAATAAATGTATGCAAGCTGAATGTCCTAATGCAATAATGGTGCACATGAAGTAATAGTAATATTGACAAGCTTACATTATTCAGAACAGATTTGAAAGGGGACATCTGTCTATAACGATTTAAAGAAAGGGGAATATTTTTAAAGAGAGAGAGAGAGATCCATTCAGTTACATACTACAAGTCATACTTTTGAAAAGAGAAGTGAGTAAATGGAATGTCCTTAAATAAGTGTGGATAGACAAACAGATGGACAGACAGACAACGTTTACTCAAGTACAACTTCAGCAGGTAGCAGCTACATGTCCAATTAAATACAAACTGTTTTCAATACATTTTCTTAAATGAATTGTTCACCATATGATACCTCATAGGCAAAGTTTCAAGAGTACTCTAGCACCATTATGATTAAGCTTCAATTTCTGTTTAAACAACTTATAGAAATGAAATTCTGGGCATACATAGATTAGACACTTAGTACATCATCTGGAACATTAGTCTTTTTCAACACCACATTGCTGATATATATATAGGTGGTGAAGAAAAATTTAATCACCATTTTCTCCTATGTGAAATCGGCAAATATAATCACCCCCTTTTAACATTATGAATGTATATTTTTTACATTGCAAAACAAATTTACCAAACATATATTGCTGGTGAGGAAGTTAATATATGCATGGAAGTACAAAATGTGAAAGTTTCAGTTTGGAACACTTTATCTATTAGTATTATTTGCAGAATACTTCAGACCTGGTTAAGTGTTGGAATTTGTGTCATCTGCATAGCATGTCAGACACATAGGGATCACTTTGCCGTCATAAACATCACACTCAACACTTTTGCATGGATTCAATTCAAACTTGGAACATGGATACATTATGAGGTGTAGAAGTGCAGTGCACAAGAACATAACTCTAGCACATCTCTTTCTTAAATTACCCCCCCCCCCCTTCCCCAAGATGTTTTTGTTTGAAAAAAATTTCTGTGTTGTGCCCCAAGCATAGCATGACAAACAGATAAGGATCACGCCAGGATCATTTTTATTTTTGAGTATTAGTATCAAATGATAGGACCTTGTATTTGTACCAGTATAGTGATAACTTGTGGGTAGAACTGAAGTTAATCTTATAGATTTTGATCGTTTGATGCTAGTCCACATTTTTGTACCCGTAATTTGTGATATCGTTCTACTTTCGATTTGGCGATATCCCCCCTTCGGGACGCACAGGCGTGACACCCAATACAAGAAATTGCATGTCGCGCTGAGCGGCTCATTGATGGGACTAGTTTGATGCTCACCCTGTCTTTAACAACTTCTGGAATGCAGCCGGCACCAAAATAAACTGATTAAATACTGATGAAAAATGTAGGATAATAACGAAAACTATAAGAGAGAGAGAGAGAGAGAGAGAGAGTAGATATTACCTTATTTACCTTTGGCAAATGTCACAGAAATAAAAAAAAATTGTAGTTCAGGGGGAATAACCCAGGCTTATTTCATTTCTATATCTTCATTCCACTTGCGACGGGTTACTATTATGTACTTCTTCAAGTTACGGAATCACGAATGGTGGTAGAGCTGTGTGGCTGGCTCTTAAAATGAACATTGATGTTACCAGGTTCTTTATATTAGATTATCACCTGGTGTTACCCATGAATTTAAAGATGTGAAATTAAATCATCACCTTTCCTTGAATATGATTGGCAGATCACGCGCCAAATCAGTTCACGAGATCGAAAATCGAACCTTTTCGGCAATCTCCGGCTTATTCAGTTAGATCAGAGCTAAGAAGCCTAATCACTCGGCAATCCCCAGCCTGACCCGTTTAGGCACGCAGTGCCTTCTGCACTTTGATTATTCTTCACGTAGTCGGTAGATGTCGTTACTTCAAAGCTTTCGATAAATAGGAATTTATTGAATGTTTAAATCATAACTACTCGAAACAAAAACATTAGCATATAATTCGAGTGAAATATCATATCAATAATGTTGTAAATTGAATTGTTTTATTTTACGACATTACACGTTGTTGTCAAAATTCGCCACAGCTTCCGAAATTGGTGGAAAGCCGGATTTTGTGCTTAAAATTATTTACTTTAAAGAGTTACTATGAAATTTCATATATCAAATCATTTATTTATTTTAATCGTATGTTTCCTATTCACGAAGGCCATATGCAAAACGATAAAAGGCACATTTACATCATTTTCTGCAAGATCAGAAAAAGGGCACTACCTGTCATCTTTCTGCTTTCATGGTATGCTACATCATTTATAACTCTTCTAGGACTACATCCACTACTGGATAACGCTTTAACGAACTGCTTCGTTAAAACAAAAGAGCAGTTCGGCCAGTTCATCTTAATATTTTATGTGTCATATTGATTTACTTTCATGAAACGAAAACGAAAATAAGTCCAGAATGTTGATAAAGAAGAGGGAGGACACTTAAGATATACAAATACAGGACGTTTCATCCTCATTATGGGACTGAAATATCTTTTAAGGAAAAACATGGCAGTCCCTGAAATGGATTGGGGGCGAAATGTCTTACAAGAAAAAAAAATCTCCACTTTGGGATTTGAACCCACAATCAGCAGAACACTGTAGTGGTATCCACAGATCCATAGGGGGACCATGGGTCTGGCTCCATCCCCTAACCCACAGTGAGATTTTAACAGTGGTTTTTGTTTTACTGTTGGGATATAATACAGTTCCAGCTTGAGTTTTTCTTACATTTACTGCATAACCAGGGCTATCTTATAATTTAGAAATTTGTACATTCTGATTCAGAGAATGTTTCATATGGGTTAACGTAAAGCACACCTATGGTGATTTGTTACACTGCCTTTTTTCAAACCTGTAGTGTGCATGAAAAAGCATACCACAGCCAATCAAAGCTCTAATAAGTCTGTTGTACCAATTATTGACTTTGACTACTGTAAATCATAGAATATATACTTACCTTTTAATTTGAATTTCACACACTGTAGTAGATGTATAGGCAGTTGACTTGTACTTCCTTGCCTGGCTTTTGTGGTAGTATAGTAGAATGACTGACTTGCATGCCAAGGGACTTAAGTTCGATTCCAGCCCAGGGTAATTGGATTTTTACTTGGGTACACCATGTAACTTGTAAGGGTAACTTACTCACATATGATATCATGGGCGAATATCAATTCAGTGTAATTTACATAAGTTGGACACACACAAATACTTCCAATGTTTTTATGCTCACCGAAGGTGACGCATATAGTCGCCGCTTCGTCCATCCGTGTGTCCGTTCGTCCGTCACACTTTCCTTGTCCGGACTATTTCTCAGGAACTAACGGTTGAATTCAACGAAACTTTATGGGAAGCTTTATTACCAAGAGGAGATGCGCATATCGTCAGCATGACCCGATTCCTAAATTTTTCAAAGAGTTATGGCCCATTGACTTTTCGGCCTGTAGTACATATTGCATGATTCTTGTCCGGGCTGTTTCTCGGGAACTAACGGCTTGAATTCAATGAAACTTTATGGGAAGCTTTATTACCAAGGGAGATGCGCATATCGTCAGCATGACCCGATTCCTAAATTTTTCAAAGAGTTAAGGCCCCTTGACTTTTTGGCCTATAGTACATATTGCATGATTCTTGTCCGGGCTATTTCTCAGGAACTAATGGCTTGAATTCAACAAAACTTTATGGGAAGCTTTATCACCAAGAGTAGATACGCGTATCGTCGGCGTGACCGGTTCCTAATTTTTCAAAGAGTTAAGGCCCCTTGACTTTTTGGCCTATAGTCATTTGCATGATTCTTGTCCGGGCTATTTCTCAGGAACTAATGGCTTGAATTCAATGAAACTTTATGGGAAGCTTTATTACCAAGAGTAGATACGCATATCGTTGACGTGACCTGGTTCCTCAATTTTTAAGAGAGTTATGGCCCCTACTACCATGTTGTTTACTGATATTCATGTCATTTGCCTAATTTAACAGGAGATATCATTTAAACAAAACCCCACAAAATTCAATATGCTAGTAATGTCAATCATAATCATGTCAGCTAATTGTTGTTTAGGCCATTATATACCATTTCAAATATCCAGTCATATGTCAAGAGTGTTGGTTAACCTCTTTGATATGAGCACACATTGAAATGTATGACTTAATTTTCAGTAGTATAAAAACTTAAAAAAAATCAATGAAAGATCTGATGAGTAACACGTATTATCATATTAAATAGTAAACTGTTACAAAGTCTCCAAATTAGAGTTGGTAAAACATCTCATCTGATGAGGAGAATAGATATGATTTAGGAATGGGGATTTCAACAGCTTTGAGCTGGAAGGTCCTAAGTAAAATTTTGGGGGTGGGGCCTGACCCCTGTGTGATCTTGGGGGACACCAAAGTATTTACCATTTTATCTTCTGTCTCATCAAAAGGAACAAGAATATATTATATGGTTTACTGTTTAGAGAGTTAAGAGCTTTTTTTTACCTTTTTTTTATGCTCACTGAAGATGACGCATATAGTCGCCGCTTCGTCCGTCTGTTCGTTCGTTCGTCCGTCACACTTTCCTTACCTGGATTCTATACATGATAAGCATGTGCTGATCCCATTCCGGTCCTTAACATATCCTCCCACCCATTGACCAAGGCCTTATTTGTAACAATGACATTCTTCGGGGAGCATCTGTCAGTTCTACTGACTTTTTTGTAGTCTAATTCCCGGACCAGCGGTTGTTCTCAAGATTACAGATAGCATAGTGTAAGGGAAAGGTTCCCCAGCCAAGAACCAGACTAAAAAACACATTGGAACTGTTTGTGTGCAACTAGCCTCATGTTTTATAATTTTAACATGTACTACATTTTTCTTATTAACTTCTAATTTTTTTCTCGCAGGCAGTTTTGTTGGCTTTAGTTAAGGCTTTTCCATTGTAACAAACTCACTAAAAGATTTTTGTATCTTGCAGGTGAAGCTGTGATTCTATATACCCTGAATACGACTGTGGTTGGGGCTGGGAAGCTCTACTTGATCCTTAGTGAGGACTTGAGTCAAGTCAATGTGGAGACAGACTGTCAGAAAAAACTGAGCCAAGCTAGATTTGCATGTATGTTATTGCAGACAGAAGTGTTAAGTTGTTTTGGATTATACATATGCAATCAATTGAAGATTTTCATGTCATATATATCAGATAGCATAAAGCAATAATGGTGAACATCAGTCAGAACAAAAATAAAGACCAGAATTAATATAAAGTACCAGTAATATGATAGTAATGAATGCACAATTGATTTGACAAATTCTAACATCTTCTTAATACAAATAACCAAAGTGTTTTTAATCTGTAGTTCAAAAATAAATTGTCTCCAATTTTATATAGGTCTAGTTTTTAGCTCACCTGAGCACAACGACCTCTTAGGATCATCCTGCGTCTGTCGTGTGTCGTCAACAATTTGCTTTAAACAACATCTCCTCTGGTACAGATGTTCCTTGGATAACCCTCTACCAAGATTGCTAAAATTATTCCAATCCGTAAAAAAAAAACATGGCTGCCAGAGGCGGGGCTAATTTGCCTAATATGTATATAGTGAAAACTTTAAATTACATCTCCTCTGAAACTGCTGAACAGAATTTGATTTAACTTGGCAGGGATGATCCTTGGGTGAACCATCACAGAAATTGCTAAATAAACTTGATCCATGTAGAACTCTGATTGCCATGGCAACGGAAATAAAAAATAAAAAAATCCTTCAAACTACTGCCATATTTCAAAATGTTTTAGTACAGATGTTCCGTGGGTAAGCCTCTACCAAGATTGCTGAAATTATTCTGATCCGTGAAAAAAAAACATGGCCGCCATGGGCGGGGCTTATTTGCCTTAAATGTATTTAGTGAAAGCTTAAAAGACTTCTGCACCAAAACTCCTGACCAGATTTTAAAATGTTTTGGCACAGATGTTCTATGGGTAACCATCTACCAAGATTGCTCCTTTATATCAGTGTTTCTCAGGTGAGCGATATAGGGCCATCATGACCCTCTTGTTTATTATTGGTGGTATAGTTGGAACAATTCTAGTTTTATTGATTGGTTACCTGATAATATTCATTTCTGTACTGTGCAGCTTCATTTTAACACTGCTGTGTATGCCTGTACAATATATCATGGGTCAAACATGAACAACCCAAAATGCCCAGACTGGGATTTAAATCCATAGAGATTGTAATTTTAATGACTGCTTACTACATTGTCATGTATGGCCTTTGTTTGCTGAACTCTTTTTCACTTGATTATGCCATGTTTTAACCAATGAAGAGCTTAACTGAACTGAAAGAAGTTGTCATTTTGGTTTATATTTTTACAAGGGATTTTCTCTTGTGAAGAAATTTAAGCAAAATAACAAAGAGCGTATTTATCAAAATCTCACCCCTGGATAACCCTTCCTCTGCGGAATCTCAAAAATGCTAATGTGTAAAACTTTACCAGCCTGCATTTTACTCCTTTATTCTTGTGGCAGAATTAACTTTCCAGATAGCTTGCATGTGGTAAAGATAAATGCGATTTAACACTGGTAACTCTCTGGACCTTCATTTCACATTCTCCAGAAATCCTCAGTTGATCTCAGGACCTCAAAACCGTTGTCAGACATCCATATGTAATTATCCTGCTATTCTTTATTGCTGATGATTAATACACTGTACCATGGATACTAGTATCTGACAATGCACATATGAAGGTATTTGTTTATTATTCAGATGAATTAAATGAGCCAGTAGGAAATAAGACTGTAGCCAGTTTTGCGACCCCCAGAATTTGGCACCTGGTATTTGCTGATGACCACACCTGTGAAGATTATGACCTCACAGAGGTGCAGCCAGATCAGGTCAACTACATCTACTACGATATACAGCTTCTGAACCCTGACGCTTTAGGAAATCCAGTTGAACATTTCAGTGATGAAGAAACAGGTAGTCAAAGTTGAACAGTAGTAATAAATAAAACTGAAAAATAAGGCCTAATCTTTTAAAGTACATTGTATCAACACATAATTGTATTTTAGATTGAGTATAGAGTATCAATTAAGAAGCTAGAATGTTTGGGTTTTTTCTTCATTTTTGATAGTTTAAGGATCCCTAAGATAATTTTAAAGTTCCATTTGATTTCTTATGAAGTCTAATCAACACTGTACTGTTACTCTTAATTATTAAAAACTCATTAATTTTGTCTTTTTTTGCCTAATAAATTTTTGAGTCGTGTGTGTTTTTACACCAGGTTTGCTACGGTTCTACCAGTTATTGGCGTTGGTGTACTTTGTGCTTGGATGTATCTGTATCCCACGCCTGGTGGAGCCCCTCAGTAGCGGTGGACCCATGCAGTTGGTCATACAGTTGTTGAGTGCTAGTACCGTTCTGCAAGCCGTTGGTGCCTTCATCATGATGATCCACCTCCGCAAGTAACTGTCCACTCTCACTCTATACTATTAGTGATCACCGACCCTTGTTCTCGAAAATATATAAAGTATGAAAATCATGCCGTATTTGGAGAACAAGGGCCAGGACCTGGGTTTTCTTAAATGGTAATTATATACATAGGTCTGTATGTTTAAAGCAGCTCATTCACAGATGATTGGTAGAAATAGAACAAAGTTTTTTTTTACTCTCCCTCGTTAATGTTGGTGGTAGAAATAGAACAAAGTTTTTTTTACTCTCCCTCGTTAATGTTGGTAAAGTCTTTGTGGCAAGTGTAGGTCACATTGCACTGGAAAATGCTATTTTCTTTCCTCTTTTCTTTAATGCACTTTGGGGAAATCAAGTTTATTACAAGTTATTACAACTGTATCCTTAATTGTTCCAAAGAAGTACCAATATTCTATGTCAGGAAAATTCTACTCAAGTGGGTCAGGAACTTGAATAAAAATCTGGAGTTCTTTCTATACCACAGAATAATCTTTTTAATATATTCTTCAAACAAGTTTTGGCTGGAATCATTTCATTTTGTTGTGTTCTATCAGACATTGTAAAAAGTGTCTGTCTGTCTGACGTTACTAGTGTTTTCAATTTTGGTCCTGTAAAATTGTTCAGTATAGTCTTGTCCGAATGTCCAGTAGAGTTTCCAGCAGCAGTGTTCACTATATACACATATGACTGACCTAAGTGTTGACAATTTATTTTATTAAATCAGGAGTCTCTTAAGGTATCATGGTAATAGAGTGTTTAGAACTTAATAAAATCAATGAAATAAATGATGAACAATAATGAAATCTAGTTATTTGAGCTCAGTCCTGTGAAGTTAATTTTGGTCCTGTGAATCTTGTAATATTAAAAGACAACTGTCCTGTGATCCCTAAAAACTTTTTGGAATGACAGTTGGGGTATGAGTGTCATCAGTATAGATCACCTTCAGTGATACATGTATAATGTTTTTCTAGTTTGATGCCATCATCGAAAACCCATGGTATATATTTCGTTATCACTTCTGTATACACCATGGATTTTCAGCTGGCAAAACTTCATTTTCATAAATATTAATCGAGTTACTGAAATCACGCTAAGTATTTTGAATACTCTTCGTTGAAATTTACAAAAGCAAAAGCTGACTCATTATTCCCACATGATAAATCGCTATGCCTAGGTGAGGAGCATGGTGTCACCTCTACATGGTAGAACGAAGATAACTTTCGAAATCCCGCGATGTTTCATTGGTCAAATGATCCCTGCTGTCTTCATACCGTCTCTGCCATGGATCCAATGAAATGCCTAATCAGTAATTCATGAGTACGAAGTTTTGCTAACCAAATATCCCACGGCCAATTAAGAAGCAAAGTGTATTGAGCAAATATGGGTTTTCCAATGATGGTTTGATACTGGCTTATGTTGCTTTTTATTGTTACACAGTTTTTTCCATTTTTCCCTGCAGATACTCGCGTGATGGTATCGGATCCCCTGTGTTTGAGATTGTGTCCGAGTGTGAGTATAGATACCAATTCAAGTTTTAATGCTGTCATTACAACTTGGTCCGATATAATGTGGCACTAGGTAAAGACACCAGGATGTATTATACTGGGTCTGCAACAACTTTGTCCCAGTATCAGAAATATAACTGCAAGGCTGTGGGATTGATACCAGGTTGCAACATACCAAATTTGTTTATACTGGTATTGGTATACTTAAGGGATAGTTCCAAGACTGGTTGGCCTAGTGTCAGGATAGTTTGACAGGATGTGTTATCATGCCTGTCATCTGTAGTGTAATATCACAGGTAACAATGTTCTGTCTCATGTAAAAGTCTAAAATGACTTGTATGCAGTTTGTTTAGCACTGAATAAGTAAAACAAACAAATTCAAAATGAAGAAAGCTTAAAAATACAAATATAATGACAAAATCAAATAAATATCTAAGTTCTTTTCATATGGTATTGAGTTAATGTGTCAGTAAACCTAATGCAGTTAATTAAAATGTTTAGATCGATATATACGGTACTTTGGTGAAATTGATCAATATTTCTGCTGACAGTTTTTGACGTGCTGTCGCAGTTTGCGATGCTATACATGCTTCTGAGCCTCAGTTTGGGCTGGACCCTGGGGACTACATACAGAAACACTCATCTCAAGATGATCAGTAAACGACCGGCAGCAAAAGTGGTCGGTGTACTAGCAGTGTTGCAGGTTAGTTTTGTTCTACATTTTCTTAATATTATGTTTCTGACATAAATAAGTCAGATTTTTAATAATTTTTTTCATGTGTTAATATGCCCCTGCTTCATGCAATGAAGAGGGCTTAATATAGGAGCCACACATGTTGTCCCCTTGCATCCCGTCCTGTCATCTTATTTTTAGCTCACCTGAGCACAAAGTGCTCAAGGTGAGCTTTTGTGATCGCCCATTGTCCGTCGTCCATCGTCTGTGCGTGCGTCCGTCGTCAACTTTTCGTTCAAACAACTTCTCCTCCTAAACCACTTGGCCAATTTCAAAATTATTTTGCAGGAAAGTTCCTTAGCAGACTCTCTACCAAAGTTGTTCAAATGGTTCCAGTCCATTGCATAATTAGGTCACAGAAGCTAAAAAAGATTTTAAAAGTGAAATCTTAAAAAAACTTCTTCTCCAAATCCAAAAGGCCTAGAGCTTAGATATTTGGTATGTAGCATTGTCTAATGAACCATTACCAAGATTGTTCAAATCATGGCCCTGAGGTGATAAATGACCCCGCTCCAGGGGTCACTTGTTTTACATAGAGTTATATAGGAAAAACTTAAAAAAAATTTCTACTCTGAAACCATAAGGCCAAGAGCTAAGATATTTGGTATGTAGCATCATCTAATGGGCCATTACCAAGATTGTTCAAATCATGGCCCTACGGTGATAAATGACCCCGTGCCAGGGGTCACTTGTTTTACATAGAGTTATATAGGAAAATCTTTAAAAATCTTCTTCTATGAAACCATTAGGCCTAGAGCTTTGATATTTGGTATGTAGCATTATCTTATGGGTCATTACCAAGATTGTTTAAATAAATGACCCCGCACCAGGGGTCACTTGTTTTACAAAGAGTTATATAGGAAAATCTTTAAAAATCTTCTTCTATGAAACCATTAGGCCTAGAGCTTTGATATTTGGTATGTAGCATTATCTTATGGGTCATTACCAAGATTGTTTAAATCATAGCCCTACGGTGATAAATGACCCCGCACCAGGGGTCACTTGTTTTACAAAGAGTTATACAGGAAAATCTTTAATAATCTTCCTCTGCAAAACTGCAGGACCTAGAGCTTAGATATTTGGTATGTAGCATCATCTAATGGGCCATTACCAAGATTGTTCAAATCATAGCCCTACGGTGATAAATGACCCCACACCAAGGTCACTTGTTTTACAAGAGTTATAAGGAAAACTTAAAATTTCCTCTGAAACTAGACCTAGAGCTTAGATATTTGGTTTGTAGCATCATCTAATGGGCCATTACCAAGATTGTTCAAATCATAGCCCTACGGTGATAAATGACCCCACACCAAATCTTGATCTCATATATTCTCCTCTACAATAATGTGTTCCTTTTTATGTGAATATATTTTGCAATGTTCTTTTGTTATTTTATAAGGTTCTTTTGTTATTTTATCAATAAAAAAGAAATTCAAAATGCGTTTTGCTTTTAATTTCCTTATGTTATATCTTTTTTCTGGTGGTTAACAGGACTATTTTTTAAAAACACCTCAATAAGCTATAATTGTCTTCAATGCCTATACATCAAGACCCCTCAGGTGAGCGATATAGGGCCTTACGGCCCTCTTGTTTGTTTCACCTGCTGTAAGCAAAGGGGACACATAGGGATCACTTTTCCGTAGTCTGTCTGTCAGTCTCACTATTTCCCTCGCGCTTCAGCAAGTGACACATGTGTTCCAGAGAACATTCTTGTTGTTGTTTTTTTTTTTAAATGAAAAAAAGAAAATGCTTTATACTGTTGAGTCTAGGCACTTCTTTATAGTAGTGGGGACTACCTAGGATTTTTAGCTCACCTGAGCCAGAGGCTCAAGGTGAGCTATTGTGACCGGTCTTCGTCCGTCGTCCGTCCGTCGTCCGTCCGTCGTCCGTCAACATTTTGCTTCAAACGACATCTCCTCCTTAACCGCTTGGTCAATTTTGATAAAACTTTACAGGGATGTTCCTTGGGTGGTCCCCTTTCAAAGTTGTTCAAAGAATTGAATTCCATTTGGAATTCTGGTTGCCATGGCAACGGAAAGAAAAAACTTAAAATGTCTTCTTCTCCAAAACAACCAACTGAATTTCAAAATGTTTTGGCACAGATGTTCCTTTGGTAAGTGTCTACCAAGATTGTTCAAATTATTTGGATCCGTAAAAAAACATGGCCGCCAGGGGCGTGGCTAGTTTTCCTTAGATGCCTCAAATCTTAAAAAATTTCCTCCAAAACCCTGAATTTCAAAATGTTTTGGCACAGATTCCTTGGTAAGTGTCTACCAAGATTGTTCAAATTATTTGGATCCATAAAAAAACGTGGCCGCCAGGGGCGGGGCTAGTTTTCCTTATATGTCTATAGTGAAAACTAAAAAATCTTCTTATCCAAAACTACTGGCTTGATTTCAAATTGTTTTGGCACAGATGTTCCTTGATTAAATGTCTATCAAGACTGTTCAAATTATTTGGATCCATAAAAAAACTGGCCGCCAGGGGCGGGGCTAGTTTTCCTTATATGTCTATAGTAAAAAAAAAAAAAAATTCTTCTCCAAAACCACTGGCGTTATTTCAAATTGTTTTGGCACAGATGTTCCTTTATTAAATGTCTTCCAAGATTGTTAAAATTATTTGGATCCGAAAAAAAACATGGCCGCCAGGGTCGTGGCTAGTTTTCCTTATATGTCTATAGTCAAATCTTGAAAAAATCTTCTTCTCAGAAACCACAAGGCCTGGAGTTTAGATTTTTGGTATGTGGCATGATCTTATGACTCTCTACCAAGATTGTAAAAATTATGACCCTGGGGTCAAAATTGGCCCCGCCCCAGGTGTCACTTCATTTAACATAGGCTACTATAGGAAAAGAACTTGAAAAATCTTCTTCTCAGAAACCACAAGGCATAGAGTTAAGATATTTGGTGTGTAGCATTGTCTGGTGAATCTCTACCAAGTTTGTTCAAATCATGACCCTGGGGTCAAAATTGGCCCCGCCCCAGGGGTCACTTGATTTAACATAGGCTAATATAGGAAAAACTTGAAAAATCTTCTTCCCAGAAACCACAAGGCCCGGGGTTTAGATATTTGTTATGCAGCACTGTCTAGTAGATCACAACCAAATTTGTTCAAATCATGGCCCTGGGGTCAAATTTGGCCCTGCCCCAGGTGTCACTTGATTTAACATAAGCTAATATAGGAAATACTTGAAAAAATCTTCTTCTCAGAAACCACAAGGCCTGGAGTTTAGATATTTGGTATGTAGCATGATCTTATGACTCACTACCAAGTTTGTTCAAATCATGCCCCTGGGGTCAAATTTGGCCCCGCCATTGGGGTCACCTGATTTTACATAGGCTAATATAGAAATAACTTGAAAATTCTTCTTTTTAGGAAACTAAAAGGCCGGTTTTTTTGGAAAAAAAAAAAATTTTTCTCAAAACCCACAAGGTCGGTTTATTTGGTATGTAACATGGGCTAATAGACCTCTACCCAGTTTGTTCAAATCATGACCCTGGGGTCAAAATTGGCTCTGCCCCAGGGGTCACTTGATTTTACATAGCCTAATGATATCAGGTGAGCGATCCAGGGCCATCATGGCCCTCTTGTTTTTATTAAATGATGGATTTCTATACTTAACTCCTGTCCAATCGTGTTTTACAAAACTCTGTATCTTCATACTATTGAAATAAGGCAATACCTCTTAAGTGATAGCTCTTTTTGCCATTGGGCATCATTTCCACACTCCTGTTGATTCTTGTCCACACAAGCAGTCTTCGAAATAATCCACTTGCACGAAGCTCGGGAAAAGTAAAATCTCTGGCGGACAAGTTAAAATTGTAACTTGTCTGCTCAGTCGGGCAGGTTAAAAAGTAAGAGGAGATTGAAAAAAAGAAATATATACATCGCCAGTTGAATTGAAATACTGCTTACTTTCGTTTTAAATATGCAAGTACAGGTCTTTAGATTTTCCTATCCTGTTTTCTCCATGCAATCTTCCAGTGCTTTGATTGCATATTCTCTTCATTAAGAACTTTTACAATGTTTATTGAAAGGTTCAAATATAATTATCAGATTGTCCTTTAGTTACACATGTGTTTGTCTGACCGGCAATAAACGCCCGACTCATTTTGATATTGTCTCTCCCTCAGGGTGGCTTGTTTCTATGGGAACAATATCAAGATCAGACACACAGGATGTACCATGCCCACAGAACATATGCGGGCTTTGCCCTCCTTTTCTTGCGAATAGTCCTAGCTGGGCTCTTCGGTTGGAATCTGTATGCAACAGTCTCGGTAGAACGGAGTATAATGAAACGGGAATTCTACATATCATTTACAAAGGTATCTTTATATGTAAATATTTCTATTTATGTTAATTAGGAAATAAGGTTTTGCAATTTGTCTTGATGAATATCAATTTACTGATTTTTCAATGGTATATGAAAAATTAAGAGTTTTCTTAGCTGTGTAGACTGTGTAGAATCTGAACTACAATATTTTACAAGAAAACAGAGAAGACTTCTCCTGAAAGTTGTCTGATCTGGGTTTGCTCTGTTTGCCAATGTGTCAAAACACATCTCTATGAAGTAAAGGGTTAAAATAAACCCTCTATGGTTCCTAGGTTGTACCAGTACTTTGGGCCTGGGAAGTTTTGATAATTTCCTTGCTTCATATCCACATTAATGAACACTTACATAAAACTGTAGGCACTTTTATATATCAGTAATTTACAGTATGTTGTATTATTCCTAAATTTTTGTTTTATAGAATTTATGACTATAATTAAACGTGCAGTGGCAGAAAAAGATATTAAACACAGTTTATTTAATTGCATGTTAAATTGAATTAAGATTGAATTATTTACATAAAAAATGTCTTACTGATCTTTGATTATTGTATGCTCACAGAATCATGAGTCTGTTTCTGTTTCAGAGCTGCATGTTATGGTTCCTGTGTTATCCTGTGATAGTTATAGTATCCAGAGTATTTGCTGAATATCTTAGATATAAAGTAAGTCCATAAAGAACTTGTCACATTAAACCTTATTTCATGATTTTAATAAAGTAAACATCAAATATATTCTGGAGCAAGAATCCTTAGGTGTTTATTGCTTTATAACATTTTAAATCAAATAGGAATCTTTTAACAAAGGTTGTTGTTGCACATGTACCCGTATATCTGAAAGTAATTGAACTATATTCTAAATATGCTGTATGCAGGATGCTTAATCCTTAAAACAAATGACCAGTGAGATTCTTAATATGTGCTTTTTTCCAGCTATTCACTATATGTGCAGGATTTTCCTTAGAATCAGAGTAGAAAGCTTGTTTTGAATTGTAGGAGGCAGGGGTTATGGGGGTCCTACGTTTTGTAGTCATTCTTTTCATTTTTTTAGAACTATTCTCAGGTTTCCTTTTTTAGCTCACCTGAGCACAACGTGCTCAAGGTGAGCTTTTGTGATCACCCTTCGTCCGTCGTCCGTCGTCCGTTGTCGTGTGTCGTGCGTCGTGCATCGTCAACAATTTGCTTTAAACGACATCTCCTCTGAAACCGCTGGACAGAATTTAATGAAACTTGGCAGAAATGTTCCTTGGGTGAGGCTCTACAAAAGTTGCTAATATAAATTTGATCTATGAAGAACTCTGGTTGCCATGGCAACAAAAAGAAAAATAATTTGAAAACTTTAAAAATCATCTTCTTCAAAACTACTGGCCAGATTTTAAAATAAATTGGTACAGATGTTCCTTGGGTCAACCTCTACCAAAGTTGCTAAAATTTTTCCGATCCGTAAAACAACATGGCCGCCAGGGGCGGGGCTTATTTGCCTTATATGTATATAGAGAAACCTTTAAACAACATCTCCTCTGAAATCACTGGACAGAATTTGATTAAACTTGGCAGGGAAGACCCTTGGGTCAAATTTCACAAAAGTTGCTAAAATAAACTTGATCCATGTAGAACTCTGGTTGCCATGGCAACAAAAAGAAAAAAAAAATGAAAACTTTAAAAATCATCTTCTTCAAAACTACTGGCCAGATTTTAAAATTAATTGGTACAGATGTTCCTTAGGTCAACCTCTACCAAAGTTGCTAAAATTATTCCGATCCGTAAAACAACATGGCCGCCAGGGGCGGGGCTTATTTGCCTTATATGTATATAGAGAAACCTTTAAACAACATCTCCTCTGAAATCACTGGACAGAATTTGATTAAACTTGGCAGGGATGATCCTTGGGTCAACCTTCACAAAAGTTGCTAAAATAAACTTGATCCATGTAGAACTCTGGTTGCCATGGCAACAAAAAGAAAAAAAAAATGAAAACTTTAAAAATCATCTTCTTCAAAACTACTGGCCAGATTTTAAAATTAATTGGTACAGATGTTCCTTAGGTCAACCTCTACCAAGTTTGCTAAAATTATTCCGATCCGTAAAAAAACATGGCCGCCAGGGGCGGGGCTTATTTGCCTTATATGTATATAGAAAAACCTTTAAACAACATCTCCTCTGAAACCACTGGACAGAATTTGATTAAACTTGGCAGGGATGGTCCTTGGGTCAACCTTCACAAAAGTTGCTAAAATAAACTTGATCCATATAGAACTCTGGTTGCCATGGCAACAAAAAAAAAATGAAAACTTTAAAAATCATATTCTTCAAAACTACTGGCCAGATTTTAAAATAAATTGGTACAGATGTTCCTTGGGTTAACCTATTTATCTCAGGTGAGCGATTTAGGGCCTCATGGGCCTCTTGTTTTTAGAATTTTGCAAATTTGAGCAGGCCAGGAGGATTTGAGGCTGTCAAATCTGCTGCCAGCTGCCTTTTAAGGATTAAGGAAAACCCTGTATGTGTGTTATTAGAATATATTGACTAATGATATTCCGTGTTTCAGATAATCACCATGTGCGTGGTGCTGTGCCAGTCTATTGCAGTAGTGATGTTATACAAACTGTTCCTGTCTCGTAGTCTATATTGGGAGGTTTCAGCCCTCTCTAGTAGCACCCTCCCACTCCGCATGGACAAAACCTTGAGTCTAAAGATATACTCCTGATGTCTACCAGACAGTTACGTTGTATCCATCCTATGTGAATATCAGATTTGTATAACTGGGTTGTGTTGTTCTTGAAGAAATCTGGATTGAACAGGAAGATCTTGTTGAACCAGTTGAAGAAAGAACCGGCAGAATCAAGTGGAGAAAAATTGAAACTGTTAGTGAAGATAGAGGAGTACAAGAAACTAGAAGGTTTGTGAAGATATGGCAGGAGAAAAATGTGTTGCAAGTATCCAAGGGAGAAAAACTTCGATAAAGGATTTGGTGTGTTCTGCTGGAATTAAAAATAAAGAGGCACATCAAGAAAGGAGGGGAGAAAACTTGGAGGAGAGCTGACCAGTGTTCATAAGTGCTAAGAAACTTTAATCGATGAGCTTAAGTTTACAGTCAGTTTGTTCATAAGAGATAAGAAAATCTCTTAGGTGGTTTGTTATGACATACATGCATACACTTGTTACTTAAGAGAATATGACAAGACTGTTGTATTTGCCATTTAAAGAAGATGAGGGAATAAGGTTGTGAAAATAGTGTGAGGGGGAAAATAGAAGCATCCCATGTTGGGGAGCTAAGCTATACCATGTGGATCTGGATCCAGGTTGCTTTGCAGTTCCAGTGGGTCAGTACACACAGTGTCATGGTCATTAAGAATGTTAAAGATTTGGCTTAAAATCCAACAACATTACATAGCTCTACATAATAGTTAAACACTTAGGGGCAAATTTCATAATTCTTGTTTCTATAATAAAAGTTCCTAATTATTTAATACAAAATATTCATGTGTATGACTTAACTGAGATATTATTACTATTTTGATAAACAGCCATATTTGCTGAGAAATGAAATATTTTTATTTTTTTATTTGTGAAATTTGCCTCTTATTATTGCTTAGTGCTAAGTATTGTTGGTGGAGGTTAAGCAGGTCATGTGTATTACCATGCATCTTTCCAGTTTTTTTTTGCTGTGAAAATTTTAGTCCTGCCTTTCTCATCCAGGACTTGGTCAACTGCCCTCAAACAGTATCACAAACAGAATTGTGTATTCTTTTGTGTAAGTCAGATCAACCCTTGCCTACCTATTATCCCATTGTAGCTATTGGATAGCCTGTAAATCAGTTCTTATACATCTTGATACTTGCTGCTAATGGTTTAAGATGCTGTAGTATTGATTTATTTTGTGCTGATTAAAATTTCACAATGTTCACACCACATGTAGTTGGAAAAGTAGAGAGTATCTTGTAGATGCAGCTAATAAGTTTTTATACATATTTTTTCCATTTCATAAAGTGAAGTTTAGACAACTGTAGTATATTTCGTGCTGGTCTAATTTTTCGCGGTCTTTGCGCAATGAGTGTTCCACAAATTTAAGACAGCAGGATATAAAGCCTGTATACTTAGAAAATGTATGCAGAATATGTTCATTTAATGGTAATTGATTAAAGTTTTCTTTTATAATTCATGACACCTCAAAAAAAGCAACATTTTAGTTAAGGGATTAAAAGTTTATATACCATTTGCATTTATTATCGAATCATAATCCTAAGACCTTCAAAGCTTATACATTTGTACTAGTATTTTGTTATACCCCCCCACAAACGTAGTTTGAGGGGGTAAATAGGAGTCACCATGTCGGTCGGTCGGTCCGTCCGTCTGTAGTTTTTTTGTCCATGCTATTTCTCAATAACTACTGGATGGATTTCAATCAAACTTCATAGGAAGCTTCACTGGTGAGCATAGATGTGCATATTATGAAATTGTTACGATTGATTGACTTTCTTTTGAGTTATGGCCCTTTGCTGATTTTCTGGAGTTTTCTTTGTTGCAGATTTGGTATCATTTGGGCTTCATAAAAATAAGAACAATTTTGATTTGGTTTAAAAAGATTATTATTGTGAAATAGTTTTGTGTAATATGTCAATTGAAAGCATCAATTCATTGTGACTTACCTCCTATAGCTGGGCACTTGATTGTAAACAAAGGCTGTGTGGGGGGTATTCATCACCTTTAGTGATAGCTCTAGTTTCATTTGCTTTACTGGTGATTAACAGGTGCATGAAATTTAGATTTGCGTGATGTTCACACTGTTTTACCCGTACATATTCCGACACTGACCTTTATGTATGTTTATGTTAAAGTATGATTCTCTGAATATATAAAAGGTGGTCTTGTAACCATTATACAAGACTTCAATCATTGAATCAGAGACATAATTCTCTTTATTTTTTAATACAATCCTAAATATTTAATGATAGCAGTATGGACACATGGATTATGATAGAAATTAGTAAAGTGACGATGTGGAGTAAGTATTACTAATTGTCAGAAGGCAGGTCACGTGGACGGATAACTCGCCAGCAGCCCCTGCCAAAAATTTGACAGTATGTTTATACTACAATCTTTGTAAGACAACGTTACCTGTTAACCCTTTCCCTCATAGAGGAAACCATGAAAAGACTTATGCGAACAGCATAAAACCAGATCAGCCTGCAAGTAACTCGCAGGCTGATCAGGTTTTGTGCTGTTCGCTGCTCCTCAGTGGTCTAGAAATGAGGATTTTGTAATTAGATTTGTTAAGGTTTAACTGTGGTTTTCTGCAGATCAGGCTTTATGTGGTACCTTTTGAGTGCATCAAAATGAGTCTATATGAGGGAAAGGGTTAAACATAAGGTCCCAGAGAATAATATGTTCTATCACTGGAAGCGCTGCAGTCAACAACTACAGGGAAACAATCTTACAGCAGTTTGCCCACAGCATTTAAGGAGACGAACCCAATTAACATATTATCAGTGCCCCTGCCCCTGTATATTCAATCATCTGCCTGCACTGCACGAAATTTAGCCCATGCAAAAATTAGCAATACTACAGTATACAGGAATCACATGCTGTCCTGTCTTATTTTATGAAATGTTCAATATCATTTATCAAGTCAAGGCAGTGTAGTGAGGGTATTCACCACTATCAGTCATATCTCCAGTTAGGGGAAAATATGAATTTATGACTGCATCAGATGGTAGTCTTCATGTTTTGTTTAGCCAGCGAAAAGTGAATTGATACGACAGTTTTCCTTTATGTACCTCATAGCATGGAGTGTTAAGTCTGTTTAAGTCATTGTAGCCATTTGTGACTTAGTCTCATCTTATACATATAAATTGCAACCAAATAAAGTTAGAGTCTCAGTTTACTCCTTTGACAAAGTCTGAAATAAACTACAGTAACATCCATGTTATAGCAAAGTTACTTGTAGACCTAATAGAATTTTCAAGCTAAACCCTGGGGCCATATTCATAAAGCTCCTTAGGAACAAAATTCCCTTAGTTTCTAAGATTTTCCTTAAAATCAGATAGATTTCCCTTAGTTATTAAGGATTTCCTTTAGTCTTACTTAAAAACTAAGGAGCTTTATGAATATGGCCCCAGTTTTCTTTTTGCATACTGATAGGTCATAATCCTAAAAGGTATTACCAGTAGTTCTGGCGAAACAGTAAGTTGTTTGATCCTGCCACTGGAGTAAAGTGAGGAGTTATTGTAGTTAGTTACTGCACAATGTGATAATCTGGTACACATGTATAGGAAATTATATACAAAAAAATATTTTCAATCTCTGCAAACTCAGACAACAACATTTTAGTGTTTGAACACAAGGAGAACTGTTTTGATATTAATAAAATACAGCATATATATATTTTTTGAGATACATTTTTATCTTTGCTTGGTACTCCTGTTTTTGCTGTTGTCTATGAAAAAAAAGTTGTATATATTTAAATATATTTCTTCGTCGGTGGGAAAATAATGTCTTGCAACTTGTTCCAAATTTTCATCATAGTTTCTGGGATGGAGCAATATTTTGCGCCATGGAAGGTTGGAGAAAATTTCTCACCCCAACTGTGATTTAACTCAATACACCTTTGAGGGTCTGAGGTAAGTGCACATTAAAACTGAACCATGGGGCCATTTTAAAGTTATTTAGAAATTACATGCTCTGAACTGACATCACATGCTGGATGCATGATAGTGGGACCATAGTCAGTTGGTAGAAAATTGCAGACAGTTTTGATAGTTTGATACATTTTACTAGATCTTGATGTTTATAGTTTTGATTCTTCTTGTGTCATCTGCTGTAAGCAGAAGCAACACCTAGGGATCAGTTTTCCATCATCTGTCGGTCAGTCACATTTTTTCTGTCACACTTCAGCAGGTGACACTCATGTTCCAGGGAACACTCTTGTATTGATTTTAGGGATGTTATTTTGATGAAAAACTAAGATTTTTGAAAATAAACTTTTAAAACTTTTAATAGTTAAACTTCATGGGCAATATATGATAGCAGACAGCCGTTTTTTTGTTAGGTTTTCACTTTTTGTTGCACAATGTATTTACACCGTAAATTTTAGAAAAACTATTTTTATTTTTGCTAGAAGAAATGTGTTTAACACAATGTAGATTACACTCATAGATGTTGCAGATATTTAACCTAGGTAAAATACAAATTTCTGTGACTGATGTCACATTTGATCTGTTTAAGATACCCGGTAATCAAATCAAGCTGTTATTTGCAGTTTCTGCTTATTTAATTTAAAAAAACTCTATTTTACAATTTTTGGACAAGAAGCAACATTGCATATAAAAATCTTCTTGTAAGCATTTACATTGGTATTTCTGTTTCCTTTGATGTTAGAAGAAACTCAAGTACCCAGAGAAAATGTGTCAGAAAAGGTAACAAAAAGCTCTTCAATATAAAATGTTGGACCGACCTTGACTGCTAGTTGCATATTTGGAAAGTCCTTGTGTTTACCACAATGCTATTCAGACATTCTTAACTGCTATATGCTTGACATTTATCATTATTTCAGTTATTTATACATTTATACATTGTAGATACATTAAAAGCACTCAATTATAACATGAAAGCTAATATAATATGGTCCAACATTGAAGTCCTTATCGTTTTGTTACTAGCTTGACTATACAGAGTATATGGAGTTATTTTACTCACCCTGACGTCAGCTTCACACCTTAGTGAAGGTTAAGCAGGCAATTTTCTATTATGCATAAACCTTAGTAACCAGCAACTGCTATACGGTACTTATTGATTCAATATTTTCACTGTCTTCATGTGCATTAAACTTAAGTAGTTTTTGGTTAAGGTTTTGCATGTAACATACAATCAGCAATTAATTATGGAATTGACTTGAAACTTTACATAAGTGTTCAGGGGCATCAGACCATCAAGTTACATAACTCCAGAATTTCTTGTAAATTATGGCCTCTTTTGAACTTAGAAATTTTGTTAAAGATTTTGCGTGCAAGTAAATTTGGTGCAATTTTTTTTACCACATTTTGTACAAATTATGGCCCTTTTTGGCTGTCTTACTGACAGCTCTTGTTATACCCCCATTTTACATAAGTGGGGTCTGTAAGAATCGAGCATCACATCCTGTCACAACCAGTCCTCATACACATGACATGAAAACAAGGTAGGCAGGGAGGGGTATTAATAATCCTTTATGATAGTTCAGGTAGGTTTTGTTGACTTTATGTTGTTCAATAGGATTGAGTATCAAAACTTGGAATTTAAATATGGCATGATGATACAGCATTGTATACATCTTTTTTTCTTCTATAGTAATGGCTTGCAATCATTTTTGTGTCACCTGCTGTAAGCAGAGGCGACAAATAGGGATCACTTTTCTGTCCATCTGCCTGTCCATCACGCTTCAGCAGGTGACAGGTGTTCCAGAGAACACTCTTGTCTGATTATTATGGCCACTTTTTAGACAATGTGGCCAAGGATACCCCACAAGAGCATGATTAAAAAATATCTGTATTTTAAAAACAAACATGTATAGCGTTATGTTTATAGCGTCATGTTTATTTTTGATATATCGATTGACATTGAGGTTAAACATGGTAGAATTTCATCAGTGCATAGGTTTTAGCTTTGATGAAAGTGTTGAATAATAAGGCATCATATCGGGATGTCTAAATTTAATTCCAGGAAATTGGGAAGAAAGTAAAATACATGTTATAATGTTGCTCAAGTTTTTGTATGTTTTGGAAAATGTTACTCTGCATGGCATAGTTTTGCAAATTTTAAGGATACCATGGTCTTGTTACTTGAGATCAGTGGGCTGTGGGTTTGAACCCTTTTGCAGTCAAGGATTTTACATGGGCATGGATATTTGTTAATAATACAGCAAAAAAAAACAAAAACAATAGTGTTCTTTAGAACACACGTGTCACATGCTGAAGCGTGACGGAAAAAATATGATGGACAGACAGGCAGACAATGGAAAAAGGATCCCTTTGTGTCACCTCTGCTCTGTTATTGGTGAAATTTGTAAAGCATCTGTAGATAGAGGTCTGTGATTTTTATGTATTAAGGGCTCAAGTTTTACTCCTAGACAACAGATATTATTCAAATATCTGTGATAAAGTTGAAACACACACATGAAGCAATATTGATCATCATAATATTGATGACAGCATTGCTGTAATGACTTTGACTAAATACTTACTTGTTAGCTTCATGGTACTCATTTGCAAACATCTGTTGCCACATACATCCAGCTGGGGTAATTTGCTCGGACACAAGTGTGCCCTTTGCTATGATATTTGTGTTCTATTTAAAATCATAACATATTAAAAGTTTAAAACATTTTGTTTACGTTTATGGGTTTTGTTTATATTTGAGTTGGACTCATAAGGAAATATTGCTGCACTGTCTGGAACAGACTGGCAGGTGTGTGGGGAATATATTTTTATATGGTTGAGATTTGTTAGTATATCTTTGTTACAGTGGTGGAAGGTGAAGCTGTGAGTAGAAATTGTTCTGACACAGAGGTCAATAAAAACTAGTCCATTGGTTGGTTTTTACCTTTTATTTTACCCTCTACATTTTGCCACTTCTTTTAGCCTGAATAGCATTTTGGTCCATCCTGCAGTTACATTCTTGATAGTCATTTTACTACAGAACATTATTTCAGCAACATCCAACCAGTAACAGGCAGTGGAAGACTTGACTTAACTATTTGACTGTCGCTTCTGTATTTCAGTCATATAGCGATGTCTAGCTAATTACAGGTGGAGGAAGACCCCGAATTCACGAAAGCATCTGGGTAGAACCATCGACCTACCGCAAGCCAGCTGGAAGCCTTCCGCACATAAAAATCCAAATGACCCTGCCAGGATTCGAACCCATGCGGTAAGGGGCTGAGTGGCCCCAGGCAGTGGAAGATAAAAGTGTACAAAAGACACATGGGTAGAACCACGGTACTACCTAAAGCTATCTGGAAGTTTACCTCTCATGAAAAATGTGGTTGACAAGACAGCGGCTTGAATCCACAATGGGGAAATGCTAAATGGTTTGGTGTCAGTTTTTGTTTAATGAATTTCATGCTTTTAGAATTCCGGCATATTGGAATACGTTTTTTAATCAATATCAATAAAAGGAGATGGAACTCAAGAGTGAGAAGTTAAGGGAAAAAAGAAAGCATAAGAAGCTGGCCTTAGAAATGACATGAAACCAGCTGTAAATGTTTTATTAAAATGTTATTATCTGTGTACCTTCCTTTAATCCATTTTCATAAAAATAAATTCTGTTTCATTGGTTTGATTTCAGACTAAACCTAAATACTTGTTACTTTTTCAAGATCTTGAAAAGACAGCCTTTCATTAAAACAAGGCATTTCATTACAGTAAACACAACACAGCCTCTGGTCAATATCAAAATCTTGATTATCAAAATATGATAAAGATATGAAATTCTCAACTTTCAGCAATTACAAAATCTGATGAAAGAACCCCCCACCCCTTGTCCCCTGAAAAAAAACAGCAAGACAATAAAAAAAAAACTGACCTGCAAAACCTTAAGACACCGAGTTGATAAAAGGTCATGAGAACTGAGGTCTTAACATCCACCGTTCATGATATCAAAATGTGACCATATATATACAAGGGATGTTTCATATCCCAGATAATCATTATTATTTTACATTTGTTGAATGTAAAAGCATTAAATTATGCGGCCAGTTTATGCACATAATTTTTAGTATTTGTGAGACTTGAATTAATTAACCCTTTCCCTCATAGAGGAAACCATGAAAAGACCTATGCGAACAACATTAAACCAGATCAGCCTGCGAGTAACTCGCAGGCTGATCAGGTTTTATGCTGTTCGCTGCTCCTCAGTGGTCTGGAAATGAGGATTTTGTTATTAAATTTGTTAAGGTTTAACTGTGTTTTTCTGCAGATCAGGCTTTATGTGGTACCTATTGAATGCGTCAAAATGAGTCTATATGAGGGAAAGGGTTAAAATTGCTTTAAAATAAATTTATTGAATTTTAAATTACATGCCTAATACATAGCCAACACACATACATAGTAAACATCTTAACATTAAACACACCAACCTGTTGCTATCATTTTTACATATACTGTACACATTTCAAAGTTGTGCAATGCCAACTTTTTCTGCAAAGAGGATATGATACATGTACTATTGTTATTTGCCAAGTGCCTTGCAGGAGAATTTTACCACTACCATTTAAATTGAACACACAAAATAAGTTACAGAGTGGATGCTGTTACCACTTAGCCATTCCATACAGTTTCTTTTTTATGATATATAACTTGGCTAGGGTTTCCTTAAGAGGTGACTGGCAGCAGATTTGACCGTTTCAAATCCTTTCTTGGGTGGCTCAAATTGTAAAAAAATGGGAATAATTCAAATAAAAGGAAAAAAAAAATCACAAGAAAACGTAGGACTCCCAGACCCCGCTGCCTCCTGATTCTTAAGGAAACCCCTGCCTTAGGGTAAAAAACCAGAATTAGATGAAAGAACCATCAAATCTCCCTTTATCATCACTCTGTCTCGGAACAGCTCTCTGGTCATATCTTGTCATACCACTGCCAGACAGCGAGCCTTTTCATCGTCGACGATCCTGATACCTTTGACGATCTCTATCATCCCTCCTGTCATATTCCCTTCCCCTCTCCTCCCTACCCTCCCTATCCCTGCCCCTGTCCTCATAACCCCTGTCTGGTCTAGAAATCCTCCGATCACCATAATCCCCATCACTGAACTTTGACCTTCTATCATCGTATGACCTCTCCTTGTCTCGGTTACGATAACCCACCCCACTCTCCCCTCTGCTATGATCTCTGAAATCCCCTCTGTCCTCATCTCTCTCTCTCCTGTAATTATCACAGCCTTCTGAATTTCTATCATAACCCCTATTTCTATCCTCGTAGTTCCTGCCTAATCTGTCCGGCTTCTCAGATTTATAATACTTGCTACGACCACCCTCCTCTCTTGAGTCCGGAGAATATGACCTTTTTGAACTCAATGAAGAGCTGGTATTTAACGCTCTGTCATAGCCTGGATCAATCTTCTCTTTTTTTATTTTTACTCCTACTTCATGTGCTTTTTGTCTCCTATATCCACTGTCAGAATCACTATCATTCTCTGAACTAGAAGATTTTGCTCTCTTCTTCTTTTTCTTCTTCTTTTCCTTTTTCACTTTCTTTTCTGAAATATACAATTCAATTGCTACAGACAAACCATGAGACAGAGCCAATTTTCATCCTCTATTTAATAATTAATCTGACATAGGCGATATTTACAAACACCTAATCTACCTATAAAAAACATGAATGTCTTGGAAATTAAAAGGTTCACTATGATAGATTTCTTTCAAGTAACTCACAAAATTAGTATACTGGTTGTCTGGCCAACAAATGGTTACACACTTTCTTTCTCACCAGTGTGTCCAGGGTTCAATCCCTGGTTACATATGTGAGTACCTAGGTACAGAACATTACAGGACACATGTTTTTTTCCATGGGTACTCAGATTTTCTCCCACAATAATGAACACATATGCCTTCAGCCAAGTCACAGAGAAAGATTTAGATAGAGAGAACTTCTTTCATAAAAACTGTAAAACAATAAAGTTTGAAGCTAATATGCAGCAGGACAGTCCTTATTGTTCAAAATACCGGTATGCCAGTCATTTGCACAGTTATGTTACTGTTTCAATATTTCTGTTTCATTATCTCTGAAAAAGAATCTATGAAAATAAAAACTTCCACTATATGGCATTTATAAAATCCTCTGAAATTCCAGATAATTCTAAGGAATATATTGTGACATAGCTTTAATAACCAAGATGTACAACTACTGAGAAATAATTCCATCCTTTACAGTAACAATCTGCAAGTTTCAACTCGATGATATCATTTTTCCTTATTTGGCATATTAAAATCCAGCGAGTCATAAATGCACCAAAAAACTTAAATCTTTGCTATGTTCCAAGTCAGGTTTTTTTCTGCCTATTTTGGGAAAGGCACCTTAGCCCCCAACTGAGAATAATTTTCAACATATTTCATCCAACTGGGATTTTTTGAGAAGCAGAAAAGCAACTTAGTATGTGTATTGTTTAAAAGACATTTTCATTCCCCGTTACTGTATTATGTTAAACTAACAATTTGAGTGGGCCACCTGAAAAAAAAAAATCACTGAAGATGATGAATACCCTAACCATGTGGCTTTTTCATAAAAAGGTGTAAAAGATTTTCAAAGAAATGGGGCCATTATTCTTACATTAGAAGACGCGCATAAAAACTATGTCACACACATTTACATGTCATTTTTAATGCATATGCAAAATTTGACCTGAATTGGTAAAGTAAAGCAGGAGTAGTTTGCATCACAAGATTTTTGCCTAATACAGATATCCTGACAAACCAACCAACAGACTGACTCCTATATACCCCTCTTAAACTTTGTTGACGGGGTGTGTGAGGGGGGGGGGTATAATAATGGACCATTTGAGACAAAATTAATGTGTCTGAAAATTCCGATTTGGGGTCTGTTAGGTAAACTAATATCATGTTTGGGTAGGGCACGAAAGTTGTACTCAGAGATTTAAGTAAAATTGCCCGTATCTGTAGTTATGTGCACTAAATTTCACACTGATGACTAATGTACCTTTCTTAACTTTCACCGGCATGGGGTCTTCCTCAGAACTGTGCTGTTCTGGAGAGCTGGGGATTTGGGGTGCACAGCCATCAGTCCTCAGCTTCATTGTCACTTCATCTTCGTCGCCGTGGTCCTTTGGTTTTTTGTAATCCTCCACATGGTCTACCCGCAACACTCTGCCCAGCACCTGCAACAATAAACAATTCAAAACTGATTTTTGTATCAATTTAAAAAAAAATTCTAACATTTCATATGAATCACACTTGATGAAGATTGTGGGAAGAAACAAGAGTACTCAGATATAATCCCAATCTGAACAGGCAACCACCCAAGTTAACCACTTAGCATTTAATGAACATAAACACTCATTCTGTTACTCCATACATCACCCATGGGATTATTATTTAGCATTTGCCTGTAATCGATTTTTTTTAAAAGCCACACCACTATTCACAGCCCTTCTACCTAATAGGTAGTGTTGATTTTTGGATCAATAGAAACTTTCGTACTTACGACACTAAAGACAAACCTTTACCGACTTAGAGATTTTAGATCTCCAACTGAAGAGTACTCATTTATGTAAGCAGCATTTTGACTCTTATTAATATCCTTATAACAATAAAGTGCTAACCAAGTATCCCACTGCTGACAGATGTAGTAGGCAGCCATGGATATACGACACTGAAATTTATGATGAATATCAATACCCTCAAAATTATATACATGTATATGAATCAATGATTATTTCATACCATACAGAATCTGAGCTATAGCATGGTAAGAACAAAGAGAAGAGACGCTGATCTTGATCTGCTCTTTGTGTTTGTTTATTGGATTAACATCCCCGTCCCATCGACAGTATTTCAGTCATTTGGAGATGATGTCTACTTAAGACAGAGACATGTGGCATGATACCACACCCAGTCACCTTTTCCTGACACCAGGCCAACCAGTCCTGCAACCACCCTTATATGCTGAGCGCCAAGCAAGGGAGCTATACAAGAACCATTTTTTACGACTTTGGTATGTCGCAGCCGGGAAATAAACCCACAACCTCCTGATTTTGGGGTGGACCCTCTAAGTTCTAACCACTCGGCCACCGGAGCAGTCATCTGCTCCTTGAACCAGTGTGTCAAAATCCACCTGAATAAGGTTTGGTTAATCACCTTTATTCCATTAAGATTATCAACAGTCAGTATGGTACTACGCTGATCCTCATAGCAGATAAAGCAGAATCCCTTTGACTTCCCTGTCTTCTGGTCCCTTACCAAGTTAATGTTCACAATTTCTCCATACCTGAAAATGAAAATATTGTACAGAGTAATGATAAACTAGAGTCTAGAAATGTGTCTACTAAACATGAATGCTCGCATTTTGGACTGCTTTTCTGTTAGTAAATGAACAATAATGAAGCGATTTATGATAAAATTAAAATGTTAATATTGAAGGAGAAATTTCAGCACAACAACAAAAAAAATATCCCAAAAGAATATAAATATTGTAATACATTTTCATTTATTGAGAGGTTTTAATTGAACAATTCCACTCCCCAAAGCAAGTATAGTGCTGGGCATGTGAATAAACTGAACATTTATAATTTTTGGAGGACTTTTTTTTATTTGTGTATCTCAAATTGTGATCGCAATAATAATGAGGAATTTAACAAACCTGTTTTTTTTATAGTGAAAAATGCACCATACTCACTGAGAAAACACACAGATGATGTCTCCCTCTGTTAGGTCATATGGCAGCCCACCAATAAAAATCCATGCACTGTCCTTATACTTGTCATGCCAAGATTTCTTTGTTGTCAATCCAAGCTCTAATTCACGTTGATTTAATTTTTGTAAATTCTTTACATTTCTGCAAAAAGAAAAAAAAAGGAAACATGATTAATTAAACAAGATATATGCACAACTACAGATCAACTTGACCAGAGACCATTGTCATTAATACATCAAGACTGGGCAGATAATCTTGATATTGCATTTATGGGAGAGCAGTTATGAGCCCAGCCTTGATATCATTACGGGTTGGCCCTGTGAAAAATATCTTCTGGCAGCTGGTTCCCCATGGGGATGGGGAAAAATGATTCCTTCAAGACTTTGTCCAGTATCCTGGTTCACTAGGAATGACAATCTTGTCAAACATGATTGCTTTGGCATCTTTGTCCTGATGCTGAAAGCTCTCTTAACCAAGTTTGTTGAACATGGTAGTAATGTTACTTTTTCGTTTATAGTAACCCTCAAAGACAAATACTGTCAGCTCTGTGTTGTTCTTCTGTAACTGACTTTATCTTGACATGGGTTTTATGTGTGAGGCTCCCAAACAATGAAGGTAAACTCAACCTTGGACTTGAATAAGGTCTTGTCACAAACATTTATGGTAGCCCCTTGGACAAGATGGGATGTTGTGACTTGTCCAAGTTCTGGTTCAGGAAACGTTTTGTGTTGTTCAACCTTCTCATTATCATACCTGTAAATGCTAATAAGTACTGCCTCAATGATTATGATTACTTTGTCTGCCATAGTCAATGGCTGTGTATAGTGCATCTCGAGTTAATCATATTTAATTTGTTAATAATGTTGAACTTTGTGACCATGTTTTTTAATCCATGCATAACTCTCAATCCAGGTTCTGGAGTGTGTCTTGGTTGGGGTGGCGAGTAATATATTGATATCTCACGATCTGCTGGAATTTTTGAGAGTGAATAAACCAACAACACACAAAAAAACATGATCCAGTGGTACAAAATTAAGCATACATGCCTGTGGACCTGGAGGGAGGTAGTGTGAACACTGCTGACTGGTAGAGACAAGAATCTTTCTGGACCTTCCTAGACTCAAAGTACTGGTCCAATTCAGGAATCATAGGGAGTGATTTATAATATATAGTAAATTATAAGTTGTATAAACTTGTTTCCCAATCAACATAAAAATGAAAATGAAAAACGTTTAAACAACATAAATAATCTGAATGTACTGACATATCACAACAAAGTCATACATAACGTATAAAAAGGAGAAACTCGAGCTTCACAGAAGAAATATGCAAAAAGAAAATCTTGTCTTTGGGTACGAAGAAAGCTTAGGATGAAATAAATTATTTTGCAAAGCCCCCGTCCCAGCCTGAAATATACAAACACTCATGCTCTTAAGGTGTATCTTAAAATGAAAAGAAAAATCTCAAACAAATCATTAAAACATAAAATATATGATTAAATATGTTCATACGTTAAAGGATTCATTGTTATTCATCAAATCGTTCACTCCTCTTTCATCGGTAATGAGAGTTCTGTCCCCTGCAGATATGGAAAGTTTAGTTTCCGTATACCGGCTACTGTGCAAGGTTCCACATACAAAATATCACTTGACTTCGTACGAACAAATTTGATCAAAGTTGTAAGAATGTTGCATTGCACTAGACCAAAGGTATTCGGTACGTTGATTTGACCGAAAAACTGTCGCATTAAAAAAATAATAAAAAAAAAAAAAAAAAAAAAATCAACCACTTTATATTTTTATATATAAGGTCAGTGATTTTTTTCATTGAATGGGCAGCAACGTACCGGCTACCTTTGCACTAAACATATGGACATTATGAAAGGAGAAAGAGAGATGTCTCTAGTTAGAGAGAGAGAACGAGCTAGAGAGAGACCATACGCCCACGCACAGAAGTCTGTTTAAAGCATGTTTTTTTGATAAGGAAAATAAAGGAATATTTAATGTAATAATTTAAAATTATTCAGCATTTCATTATTTTTTTTAACCGCTGACATAAGAATGTTTGTTTAAAAGTTTTGCAAAATCAATTATGTAACATCATCATGAGCGATATTACAGTGTGTGTGTGTGTGTGTGTGTGTGTGTGTGTGTTCAAAAAGGCTAATACACCATTATCAAAATCATACAGTTTAATCCAGATTCTGATATTTATTTTCTTTCGAAGTATCACTGCTAGTAGGCCTACTATGAGTATGTTCTTCGCGATTAACACTGCCAAGGTCGTAATTAAGTAATGCTAGAAAGATGTGTTAGTCATCTTTGTTACAACTAGGGTACTATATATATATATATATATATATATATATATATCCTTTCGTACTTTAACAGAAAATTAATCAGTTAAGCCCGGTATAAGTTGTTTGTTTAAGTATATCTAAACGCATGCAACCTTGCTATTTAGAACACCTTAAAGATCTAAATGCAGTAAGGACCGGTTTTCCTTTATCTATGAATTATAGGACGCACGT